>JAZDUH010000518.1:9522500-10012500 GCA_036419115.1 Scarus forsteni
TCATGCTTTTAAAAAGAACCACATTTCTAAACTACTGCAGAAAAAATATATTTGCCATTGTTGAAAAGTAATTTCTATTTTTGTTCTGAATTGAGTGTGAATGTCATCTCTTTTGACTCCATTAATTCTGGTCTATCGTCTTTACATTAGCCCCAAACAGAACAATTGTGCTATATGTGGAATGTATAACAAAAATTGAAGTATTGGGCATAGCAAAATTTATTTCCTGTAAGATGCAAGACTATGAATAAGAAGAATTAATTTACTTACATACTTCATTGTCAGTGGAAGTAGGCTGTAGGCTTAGGGACAATGAATAAGGACAACAAAGTGAATTTATGACTAAAATCTCCAATTTGTTATTATTTTATAGATAAAAAGTGGGATCAAAACAGCTAAGACCACCCATGTAACATGTTTGTTGTCATGGCTGCTGGATATGTTTTTGGGGAATTGTTTATTGACACTCTTATGTAATCAGATTTCATTTAAGTTTCTTGATGTTTGTCATAAATTATATTCACATCGCAAATAAAAACTAAATCTTAATATAACTTAGGAAAACAAAATAAGAGAGAAAGATAAAGCAAAACAGGACAACCCAGATTTCACCCACACATCAAACAAACCATCTCAGCTTCAGTATCTACAGATGTAAACATCTTTAATTAAAGATCTTTATTTATATAAATATATGTTTAGCAGATAGAAATAAATACCTTTCATCTCTGTGTCCCCAGTAACCCTGTCGTTTATCTTATGAATTTGATACTTCTCCAAGAATGTACATTAAATTAGTAATGCATTAGATAATAGCGTCCATCTCTGCTGAGTCAATGCAAGTTTATTTGGTGATACTGCATACAGAAGAAAACGCCACCATGCCATTACTCTATTAACCAGCCGCTGTATATTAGAGAAAAAAACAAATTGTCACAAACAAAGGTATCTTAAAATCAAAAAAGTATTGAAACAAAACTTAAATGTGCCTAGATCCAGTCACAAACTACGACATTTTGAGTATACGGCCCCTTATGAAGGCATATTTCTCTGATCTTGTGCACTTACTAGGGGTGCAACGATACACATATTCACGGTTCGGTTCGATATGTTTCTGTCACGGTTCGATACTTTTTTGATACAAAATATGAGACATTTCAATGCCTTTTTTACTTGTGGTTTATTAAAATAACCATTTTTGTTTCAACTAAGAGTACATTACATTTAATTGAATTAAATGTAATGATTGCAGCTAAACCAGGCACATTCTTCGGTGCATACTTAGAATCATAAAAAAACAAAAACATCACCATGTAAAAATAAGAATAAGAAAAAAAAAATGTATCTAATGGAGAACTCACCGATCTTATGTGGTGCATTCTTAGCAGCAGAGTAAATACTACAAGAACTAGCTATAAGTGTATCAAGTGTCTGTTCCATGTCCTGAAACCTGGCGTTATCCACAACAGAAAAGAGTCTCATGTCGACAGCAATAAAAGTAGCTATCGCCCGGTCGATTTCCTCTTCTCTCTTTGAATCATGTGCTAATGGCTGTCTAAATGACCCAGGTAAAGTCTGTAGCATGTGTGCTGCTTGTTGTTTCTGTCTGGTTCTACTTGTTTTAACACCTGGATGATGTCAGCGTAGATGTGTTGACATAGTTTAGCATCGTGTTGCACTTCCGACATACTGTTGTGTTTTTGTCCACGACATGCTTACCATCAGGGTCATGCTTAACACGGAAGCCAAAGTAGTCCCAAACGCCAGATCTGAATGATAGTGGAGGGTCTTTAATTTTGGCTGAAGGTAAAGCACACGCCATGTTGCAGCGCCCTCCCGTATGTAGCTTCTTCTGTCTCAGCAGCTTGGCCAAATGAAAGGGGAGGTGCTGCGCGCGCAGCTCAGCGGATCTGTGCTCGACAATGCAGCCCGGAGTAGTCGAACGCAGATTCACTGAACTTAAAGGGCATAGCGCCTGGTCAGAATTTGATCAAATAAATAAATACAAAATTGCATATTGTTTGGTTCACAGGGTGTACCGAACCTAGACCACTGTATCGAACGGTTCAATACAGATACATGTATTGTTGCACCCGTAGCACTGACATAACTTAATTATCTCATTTTTGTTTGGAAGAATGAGTTGTGCGAACACACATTTGAACACTCATTATCTGTGATACTCAGACATTTTAAGTTTCAGGTCACATCACGCAGCTCTACATATATAAAAGCTCAAACTCCATCATTTTCTGACTCACCTATTGCTTTTAACACCTTCACTGCAACATGTCAACATTGTTCTTTATTTCAGTGTTATGGTTTTGCTTCTTTTCCAAAAGAAATAACCCTAAGGTCATTTCTTACCTCTCCTTTGGTCAGTTTTATTTACTCAAACCTTATTCGAGGTAAAGTTAAACAACTTAAGCTGAAAAATGTGCTATGGGAAAGATTATTCATTATGCAAAATATGTAGCAAAACCCATTAACAAGAAAAATGTTTGAGATCAGCCCCAGACTTGTAAAAATAATGATGTGTAATGGGATGAATGATTCCTCTGCACCTGTTATGGCAGGTTGTGAATCAGGAAAGTTGTGACAGACGGTATTCCTCCCCCACCCTGCACATGTATGTATGTGAACGCCTGCATGCATGCACCCATACATAATGTAAATCAAACATATACAGATCATGGTGTGAAGCCGACCATGCCGCAGACACTCCATCTCTGTCTCCTTTTGTTCGTCTCTTCCGGCGTCCTTCCTTCTCGTCTACTCTCAGCAACCCCCCTACTGTCGACTCTTCCTCGTCTTTGATGCGGAGGAGCCTGTGGGCGAGGGCATGGAGGGGTCAGCGGGCTAAATTAACACAAATAATAACCATTTTTCTATACAGAAGAGAGACGCATTGTGTGTGGGTTGCATGATTCTTCAGTGGCCTTAAACAGCCTGCAGTGGAGCGGTGAACTTGAGCGCACTGAAGCTCCTCGTGTGTTCGTACAGATTGCATGTGACGGTGTGTCATGCATGTCTCATGAGGGAGCAGGTGTCTGCGCAAGCCCATGTATGTCTCATGTGGATGGTTGAATGTAGGGCTGGAAAATATTTAGAGATTTTAAGATAGAGAAAGGTTGTATTACTTGGAATCATGTGTAATTTATGTATATGAATATGTAAGTTTTGATGAATAAACAAGTTAATTGCATTGGTTTGAGGGGGCTAAGACTTACAGGTTTTCCCACTTGAAACGGCCTAAGTCTAAAGTGTGGACAAAGTTTTGATCTACAAGGATGTCAAGAGGAACTGATTGACGACTATCACCCTGTCCAAAACACCAAGCTGAAAGACAAAAATGCTCAAGATTAAAACTGCCGTAACTCCTCGAGTAAAAAAGCAGACTGAGAGGTAGAGAGGATTCAGTGAGCCATATCTCAGTGAATTATAGGCAGTTTATCAGTATTTTCTGAGTAAATAATGTATAAAGGTTGTAAATAACAGCATTAGTATCATTCTGGAGTGTGTTCTTGCTATTCTCTTGCCGTTTATTCGCCATGTTTCGCCATATATCGTCTTAATAGATCGTCTTTTTCCGTTATAGTTCGTGTTTTAAGGATTTAATCAATGGTAATTTGGAAATATTAAAGGAGGAGATGTCTAGGATATCTGCCATGGAAAGGGGAGACCAGAGGAGAGTCATGAAGGGGACAAACTGCACCAGGGACTAACATTGGTAAAACAAAAAATAAATTTAAAAAAGCCTGGACATGGTCTTATATAATGAGCTTTAACATGGACACTAATGCTGTAGGCACACAAAAATGTGAGAGTGTTTGTAAAATAGGTTAAATTTATTTTTGATAGTCTCATTTTTGATGTTCATTTAGCATTGTTTATGAAGAGAAACCTGTTCAAAGTACAATCCAGTTTATTCTTTTCTTGTAATTACACACAATTTAAGCATTTTTAACATAATAATGAGAAATACTTGCCAGAATTGTTTACTTTTATTTCTAATAAAAAAAAAAAAGTACTTATCGGATATTTCCTGACACAGTTATTGACAAAAAAGACAAAAGTGTGTTCAAATTATAATATTAAAAGGGCTACATGATTTCAAGACTGTGTTAAAGTGCTTTTTGAACATTTTGAGCACACTGCAACAATACCGGGATAATAACAACTGTGATAATTTTGGTCACAATAACTGTGATATGAAATTTTCATACCGTTCCATCCCTACTCATATCTTAGTTTGTCTTATAAGACTGTGATGGCATTCCATATGTCTAATTTAAATAAAGGAGGTGATACATTTTCTATTTTGCATTTCAGTCAAATGTAAATCCTTATTTTGGTCCATATTGTGCACCTCTAGTTGATGTATGTTTGTGTATGTTCTGCTCCTTTGAACACAGGTTGTATGGAGTGTGAAGGAGCCTCGCTGCCATCTGTAACGGCTGCTCCATATCTGGTCGAACAGGACCATCCTGCTATGGTTCATTCTCTTTTCTTCTCTCCATCTAGTCGCACATATGCAGCGCCGGCTTCCCCCCGAGGGCAAAAAACTGCTCAGACGAGAACTAACTAGGCGCACAGAATGTTCCATTTGTCCAAGAGGCTTTTTTTTTATCCAACATACAGGTTAATTAAAGCACAAACCCATGACTTTCACTGTATATGATTTTGCTATCTCCCAGTGGGGTGAATATTTCAATTTACTGTTTAGTTCTGTTTTACTTAAACAGCATAAAAATCTAACTGCTGTTGTTACCTGCACATGAGTCAGATAAAAAAAAAATAGAATTCTACATCAAATAAAAACTACAACAAATACAAAGGCATCAAAAATAACAAAGTAGAATTGCAGAAACAAAGAAGAAACAACAGAAACCAACCACAAAGCAAAAAAGTAATGCATCAGCACATAAGACCCAAATAATATCTCAACTAAAAATACATTTAATTTATTTATTTCTATTCATCTCAAACTTAAAAATGAAAAAAGAACAATCAACAATTAGTCAAGGCAACATAAAACGTATGTACATTGGACATCTGTATATGTCCAAGAACTAAACTTACACATGTATGTGGCATATCAAAATTCACAATGACGCACCAGAACAAGAAAAATTACAATTCAAAATACAGTAACAGATATAAAACCACAATGACAAAGATAAACAGTAAAACACAATGGTAAATAAATAAAAAAGCACAGCAACATATACAAAAAAACATTAAGAAAGCATCTTTATTTTTCATCATTTATGTTGATAGCTTTCCCCGACAGCTCGCATAGCACCCCCTCTTCTGTCTTAGGATGCGATCTCCTTTGCTTTTGCCTACATATACTTCATTTTATCACAAAATTTAAAAAACAGTTTGATTTTGAAACTGTTTAAAAGACTTAAGGTAACACAAACAGGAAAAAGAAAACATAGCTGAAGATAATTTTTTGAAGTCTTAGTGTTAAAATCACAGAGAGTCGTGTTCTCTCTTGTTACATTTTTAAGTTGGCCTCTCATCATTCCAATAGTTTAACTCCTTTGAAGCTCTGCAAACTGATCAAGTAATAGCCACAAAAGGTTTTTGGAAATAACATCAATGCTGCCATAGAAAAATAAAAGAGAAGTCTTTTGTGGAGGGTTGATGAGGGTTGATAGTGTTGTTGTAAGCTGAAGGGACACCAGGTCAGACTCAGATGCTTGTCTGTCTCAATTCAAGGACAGCAGAGGACATATTCATGTAAAATCTGAAAAGCTGGAGCTGTACACACACACACACACACACATGTCTGTGCTTTAGTCAGAAATCTGTTTTGCCTATTGTTACTTTGGATGTTTGACCTTCACTCTGCAGAATGATATATGCTACACCTGAGTGCTGTTTCCTCATTCATCTGCCGCAGGGGAAGAAATGTTGCGGTATTCATCCTAAATCAGAGTGCACATATTCTTAGAAATGGACTTTAAAGCAAAATAGGAGACATGTGTCTGCGGGGAATTTTTCACAAAAGCTGCAGGATTCACTTTGTAATCGAAAAATCCCACATGACATCAGATAAATCAAAACAGAGTATAAAACACAGGCCGCATGGATGCATAAATTCCACATGTTTATACAGTGGATCTAATGCAGTTGCAGAGTGATCCCACATACTGTAACAACCACTGATAGCCTGCTGTATAGCCCCAACACTTATTTTATAGAGTCTACCCCATCATTACCCAGATTCCGGCTCACCAAAGCAGAAACACAAAGCGGAGGTGGCTCTGACGGGCCGCTGACAGCTCGCACTGCACCCCCTCCTCCGTCTTAGGATGCGGTCTCCTCTCTTTTTGGCCACATGTACTTCATTTTATTACAAGAGGCATGATGCTGTATGCTTCATTAGGAAATGAGTAACGTGTAGGATTGATTGCATTAGAATACTGTCATGTTTTTTTAGTGAGACTTAACCAAAGAGAGGGAAATCCTGGAGTTTCGTGCTATGCTAGTGAAGGAAAATGCTTGTTAGAGGATTATTTGGGTGCTATAATCTGAGGCCTCTTTTTGTATTTTGGAATTTAAATCGGCATTTAGTGCAAAAAAAAAAAAAACTTTTGGAAAAGCTCCAGTAAGATAAAGCCTAAAGCCCACTAAACATACTATAGTGGCTGCAACATAATCCCTTCAAGTATATGTAGTCAATCAAACTACCTCCACCAGAAATGCTTGTTTTTGCCAAACACTTTGTCTTCCTTTGACAGCATTGCTAAAAGGATCCAGTGTAAACTGGAACTTTTTGTTCGAAAAAGAACCTTATTTTTGAACCAGAATGCGCTGTAAGGTGGCTGTAATTGAAGCTACCAGACTCCATTGACAAAACATATAATTTAACCACGCAGGACACCAGTCTAAACTGGTTAGTTTGTTTTCATTGTTTTGTAACTTTGGGTTTGAATGACCAGCGCAGTAAGAACACATTATTTCTGTCACAAATCTGTCCCCATAAAGGTTTAGATTATGTCAGTGGTAGACCAGGATCTCTCATGTGGTAGGAGGGGAAATTACTGCCTCTGTCAATTGAGTTTGGCTGCGTTCAGAAGAGCAATGTGACAACCATATTTGGTGCCTCATATTTGCAACTAAAAAAAGTTCAGATGCCATTGTTGACACTTTAATGAGTTTTCACAGAACCTGAAGGATGAATTCGTTGCTTATTGTTGGAAAAATATTGGAAGTTTAAACTCTCACTTTGTGTGAGCTTCTGTAGGGATTGCATTTCAGCCACAGAACATCCTGCCTCGCTGCATTTGGTGCGAACTTCTGTTGGAGTAATGTCCCACTTTTCATTAAAATGAATTAGTTACTGTCATATTTGTAGTTTAGATGTACTTTTGTTTTTTTATTTTAAAAGTTGAATGTGTCCTACATGTGGCAAAAATATCAGTCTGAATTGCTGCAGCCAGCACCATTATTAACAGAAGTGGCATAATCACTGTCATTAAATTGCATGAAACCAGAGCCTTCTAACACTATTTATGGTGTTTTAACAACTTCAGGAGTACTACACTAAAGTCCTTGGGAGTACTGCTTAGTAAATAGACTTACACATTTAACAAACTCATTAGGTCATAGCCAGGCTTTAAAAGTTAGCAGTATTATACTGTGTACCAATATG
Organism: Scarus forsteni; assembly: GCA_036419115.1. NCBI lineage: Eukaryota > Metazoa > Chordata > Actinopteri > Labriformes > Labridae > Scarus > Scarus forsteni. The sequence continues at coordinate 9,530,167 of JAZDUH010000518.1, forward strand.
TGTTGTTTGAGTGTTGTGTCAGTTGCACAGAAAATGAGATGATGTGCTGATTTCACATTTGACTTGCATTATTAAACATCTGGCAAGCATCCTAATAATTAGTGATAAATCTAAATTGTAGTATCTCTCTGTATTTTTGATGATTTTCCTCTGCCAGCACTGCCTGCATCACTGCTGCTCTCTTGCCTTAAACCCTCCACTATCCCAGCATCCACCTAAAGACTGCCACTGTTGGTTTAAGATGCTATCATGTTGAATTACTCTGCAGGGAGTTACAAACTCAAAAAATGTGCTCTGCTGCAATAAGCAAAAACAAATGTGAGTTGTCTGACTGATTCGCTCTTGCAGAAAGCAGAATAGGATCCAGACTGCCTGTGCGAGACCAGACTCTGTCCAGAGGGTGCATGGAAATAACTACCAGGTCATTGATTCCCTACCAGCTTTCCTTAGAGCCCTTTGTTATTAAAAAAATGAAGAGCCAAGACCTCCCAGAATCCACACAGAAAGTGACACATTGTTGTCCAGACTATAGAATAGACCTCCACAGTTGTGTAATGACACTGTTATCACAGTCAATGGATGCAAACTAATTTTTACCACCTAAAGCTGGCCCAGCCTCAAGCCTTTATGAGTTCTTTGGCTACTTCGATAGAGGGACTTGGACCCCAGTTTGGAAGCCATGGCATGAGTCTGATTGTTCATAGTTTTTTTTTAATAAACCTCACTCTCATTCCAAATTTATGAAAGCACAAAATTTGCATGAATGTTAACCACCTGTCAAGGAACTGTTTGAAACCTGACAGGTATTCGCGGACCCCCTACGCCACTTTGCGTACCCAGTTTGGAAATCACTGTCGCAGAGGGATATGGCTGGCAATGGCTAATTCTTGTTCCCCTTTGACGGTGTCCCTAAATAATGTGATTCATATACCGTGTGTCCTGTAGTATAGAAACACTCTAATGTGTTGAAAAAACAATTCCAAGCCCAAAAACACCAGAACGACCCTTTAAATTGATGAGTAAGCATTGGTAGGGTTGTGTTTCTAGTTCAAAGGACATAAACTCTGCAGCTACAGATTATAAATCATCAGCTTCCTCGCAGTAGAGCCTCACATTTGTGGTTTCAGGACAGGTGGATCCCGTCTGAACAGACGTCTAAAACAAGAACGCACTGCCTCTTTCACTCCATCACTCCCACCATTATTTCAATCTCCCTGCCATACAAAGACATGTTAAGGTAGCAGCAAATTCATCTTGACATCCTACACAAAACACACTTCTTTACTCTTTTATTCTTCCTTTCTTTAAATCACTCACATGCGCACAAACAACCTTGACATGTGATGCGCTCACCGCCACATGGACACAATTTCCCTCTCTAGGCAGATACGCACTGGCGGCAAACTCCGGATGAACTCATACGCTCGACAGAAAAACAACCCTCGCGCATACAGTGCTGTGCCTGTTGCCTTAGGATTAAAACTGGGTCTACTTTATATCTGAGCGAGTGTTTGTGGGAATTTGATGCAGAGGAAAGAAGAGGAAGGCATGGAAAAAATGAAACGATTGAGAAACCGTTTTATTTGATTCCCCTTGGGTTTCGCTTTCAGTGAGAACCTCAAACTTTGCATTCAGTTTTGGCCTTCTTTGCGTCTTTCCGCGTCTCCTTTTCTTTACCGTTAGGTTCTGTTTCTTATCAGCGCCTATTGTTTTGGAGTCAAATAACTGTAAGCTGTCATCTTGATCTAGTCTGGCAGCGCCCAGATAACCAGTGGATCTGAACAGAGGGGAGTGTGGCTGCACTTCTTTAAGGGGCTGGACAGGGAATCAAGCTTTCAGGATGTAGTTATATATGTTTCCAAACAAGAAATAGGGCAAGACAGTATCATTTATATACATCAGTTTGGTTTATTTTTACTCAAATAATACTTAGCAGTCCTACTTACTTCATCGGCCATTTTCAAACGTAATATTGAAAGAACTAGTTTGGGAGAAAGATGATCAGGTCTTGCACTTAATGCAAAGTAAGTATTGAGTAAAAAATATAAACAATGTTGTGCTTTTGACCACAAGATAATCTGACGCTGATTCATCATTTCATGTACTTATTTTCAGGGATGGGAGTTGATAAGATTTTTTACCAATGCTATTAAAAATCCTGCTAATCGATCCAAGTCTTTACCGATTCCCTTATTGGTTCCTGCAAATTTTTCATGTGGCAACAATGTCAAACACATGTCACAGCATAGATGACTGCTTCTGCAAGTTGATGGTGTTTCCACTCACTTGAGTTTGTACAGTAAGCGTTTTTTGTAGAAAATGGAGTCCAGAATTCTGACACTTCTGAACCCTGTCAGTGGAAGGAATTGATAAGGGAACTGATCGGCAAAAAAGACTCATGATCGTTATATGATATCAGTACTTTGATGTAGCTGTTAACTATTCTCAACTGTAATTGGTTTTCAATTCCCATCCCTACTTATTTTAGGAGTATACAGCTGTGTTTCCTCCAAGGATTGTTGTTGGATGAAGTAAAGCAGGATTTTTAACAAAGAGAAACAGTAGAGGACTTCTAGCACAACGTAGCGCAGAATGTATTTTATTTTACCCGAAAATTGCCAATTTTTATGACGACTCAAATGACTTTAGCACTGTTAGCACACTTTAGGTTTGGTCTGCATCATTGCCAAAAGTTGGATGGCAAGGGTTGGTTATATGGGCGCTTTTCTCCTCATTTGACAGTGAAAAAACATGTAATTAAATACCATACAGAGCCAAACTGAACTCGACTGCTCCAGGAAATACAGTACGTACAGTGTAAGTGCTCTTGCCCTTTTTTGCTGTCTTGATATGCAGCTAATTTTATGCACTCCAAACATTACTACCACCGCTAGGGAGGTAACCTGTTTGTCTGTTTTGGAATTTAGTGAGTTAGTCTGTAAACAGAATAACTCCAAAAATTGTAACAGATTTTCAGGGGATGTTGGTCATGGCACAGGGAACAAGTGGATATTTGTGGTGATCTGATTTCTATGTGGATCCAGGATTTTTTTCAGGGTCTGTTAGCAGTATGAGAGAGGATGATCTAGCTAATAACTTAATATGCTCTCACAGGATTTTCATGCCATTTTCAGGGAGTGTTGGTCATGGCATAAGGAAGGATTTGTACAATTTTGGTGGAGATCTGAATCCAGATGCAAATCCAGGAATTGCTTCAAGTGTTTGCCAACATTGCAAGACAGGGCAGTTTTCCACATGTTTAACAATTACGAGCCCCACAATGTAGGAAATGCCTTGGCCAGAGGTTTGTGCTCTCTTGGCACTTGTAGTGGTATTCTCTCAAATTGTGAAGGCAACACTTCTCATTCAAATTTAAGATTCTTTGTTGATGACATGAGTAAATGGACACAAATCCTGTGGGTTTTAGTGAACTCTAGAGGATATTTTTACTTGAGACTGGGCTGAGCTACACTTAAGTTTGGGAAAGGCTTGTATTTAAAATTTTAACACCGAGTGCAGTTTACGCCAAATTACACTTTTATACAGTTCAGACAAAGCATAGAAATGTGCAGGTTTTAATTTGTAAAAATGAAGCATTGATTGGTATTGGGTGTCTTAGAAATCTAATGCAGTAGTTGTGGCATCAGATATTTTCCTAGCATCATATTAAGGCTTACAAACCTGGTATTGTGATAGTCATTCATTACATCACTTTAAAAATAGAGTGGGATAATATTGTTTTTGTTCAGCTCCTAAATTGGAAAACATGATTTTTAGTCATATTGGCCAGCCCTACAGTTTAGTTGTCTAACATGTGAACAGCACATGTACAGTGTGTGTATATGTATGTGTGCAATGGGAGTAAATGCAGTCTGTGTTACAGTTCACATGTGGGCAGTGTGTGCGTGTAGGTCTTGTCTATGATGAAGGATTGGCGCTAATCAGATCCAGGACCACACAGGAACTGGAGCTGGGCTGGTGGGAATCGGGGCCCGGGACCCTCAGTTGTGCCAAGAAAATCACCTTCCAGCCTGTTAGCTCCGCCTTCTGGACCCCGCCAGCGTCTCCGCCTCTTTACCACCTTCTCCGCTTTCATAGATTCTCTCTACGGAGATTGTAGTGAGGGCTGTGGGGGGGTGCGTGGGTACATATGGCCTTAGGGCACTCAGGGGCCTCACCAGGCCTTGTAGGCTTCATTACTCCCCCCTTATTGGGCAGGGGGCTGGGGGGCATGTTAGAAATGACCATGTAGGTCCTTTGTGTGCGTGTCTGTGGTCCCTTTACAGTATGTGTTTTATGGCTCATTACAGAGGTGGCTGAGATGTGGAGATGAATGGGAGGGAGGGGGAGGGGAAAGGTGACATGGGGTAGGAACTGTGTGGCTCTGTGCATGCAACTGTCTGAAAAATGTCTCACAGACATGTGCAGCACAGGTAGTAGTGCTGAAAGAATGACTAACATAAGTACTCTCCAGTAAAGGTTGTAAAAAAGTCCATTACTGTGATTATTTTATGTGATCAGGTTTTTCAGACAATAGAACCTTTATTTATCTAATAATGATGTAAAAAAATAAATAATCATTAAGAAAGCTATGAGGCTGATATTCACTGTCTGTGAAGAAAATATTCAGGGCGGATACTAATGCTTGAAAATACTGGAGAGACGTCCCAGCTACAGCTTTACATGGAAACCATGCAAGAAGCTCCGCCATCATCATACCCACAGACATTCTCACTGATTTACAAGAAGGTGATACTCAAACTGTAAAAGGCTTTGGAAGAGCACAAGAGAGCACAACACAGCTTGTGTTTAACAAACACACAAAGGTTGACACACACAGTAAGAGTACTATTACCCCCCGTTTGAATTCTTTTTGCTCCCCCTCACCAATAATGTTTTCATACTAACTAAAGCCTGTTCAAATGTGTGGTCAACTTGTCCGCCCCATTCCATCTCTATTGCGTTTAGAGTAGAGATGAAACACCACAGTGGCATACACATTAAGGCCTGAAACTGCAGTGTGAATGGGATATGATTTGAAGGCGGGTTGCTGACATTCGGATCAGGCTTTTCAAATAGTCCAGTAAATAAAAGGCAATAAATCTCATGACATTAATTATGCATCTGATGCTGTTGTTTTATGTTAAATGGACTTTAGCTTGCAAAGCACTTATCTAGTCTTTCTGACTACTTTAAGCACTTTAGCACCACAGGGTGCATCCACTAATTCACATCCGTTCTCTCTGACATTCACTCACTAATGTTTGAAGTTTTCTAGATAATTATCCATCACTAACACCTGATAGTTCTTCGTCTTTTCATACCTGCTAACACACCTCTGATGCAGCAGTGGGAGCAATTTAATGTCTTGTTCAAAATACATCATAATGTGACGTTAAAACAAAGCAAGACACATTTGCTGTATTCCCCTTTAATGGCCTAATCTTGAGTATATATTGTAGTTTAATGTTGCTTTATTTAAATGATGGTGAACTTCTTATTGACCATAAAAGTCAGGAATATAAACCGATACACTGTAATATTGGCAGGATGTACAAATGTACTATAATGGTTAACCTCATCCCACATGAAATTAACACTTAAAGTTACAACGCAACAGAAAAGTGTCCGTTTTAGTGACGTAAAATTGTGTTTTTCTTGCTTTCACATCTATTTCTAACAGTAAACTGTAAACATGAAAAGGAAAAGCCTATTTTATTGAAGTGTGCTCTTGCCAAAAAGGTTTTTTTTTTATCAATATTGATATTGGAAAGTCTTCATTTGATTATAAATGATGCATTCGAGGTTGCTTCTTAATTTCATACGTTCAGTGGAATGATATATTTGTCAAAAAAAATGAAAAAGAAGGGTAAGAACCAGTTGAAGTATGACTATTTATATGCAAATTATTAGAGAAGTAGGGTTTCTTATAACAATTTAAACTTTTCCAACTAAGTAGCACCTCTTTTTTTAGATATAATTTATGCCTTACATTATGCCTTTTCAAAACGTTGCTCTCCACATAAATATATAAAGAAATAAAGTGGCAAAATATTATATATGATATACATATATGTATATATATTGTTTTACTGCCAGTAGAAGCCAAAGTCTAACCAATAACTCAGTCATTTTTTTAAATAAGAAAGAGGTTAGACAGTTATACCACCAAAAGCACGCACTTTTAAGTCCTTTCATTTTGGTGTTGTGCTGCTGTGAATTTTACAGTAATCAAGAAAGATGAAATTAGGGGATAACAAAACCAGCTGCAACAACTGAGGAAAGATGTTTCTCTTTTTTCCTTAAATAGGTTAGGATAACAGCAGTCAGTCAAAAAATAATACAGACTGTTTCGGCCCCCCTGCTTTTAAAGATCTAATATTCTCCCATGATGCCTCTGTAGCGCCTCAGGTCATACCAGGCTCTCTGCTGGATCTTCAGTAAACACCCTGATGAATTCTCCCCGTCTTTACATCTGAACATCTGTGCTCTTAAAACTGGGAGAAGAAGCCGGCACGCACATGACCTGAATAACAGCCTGACACCACTCTCTCCTTTTTGGACGAGCTACTCGCTGCCTCTGCGATCTCAACCATGGTCAGAATGGCCTTAATGTTGATGCAAAGCGTCATATCATACAGGGCACAGGGGGGCCAGTCAGCGCCGTGTGTCTCTGCGGGGGGCACTGGTCAGATTTTTGCCACCAGGCCGTGTGCAGAGTCCTTCAGAGCGGGAACCTACTGCATCCAGACAACCCAGGATCTCCCCTCAGACTGAGAACAAGCTCACAGCAAGAAGAGGAAAGGTCAGCTTAAAGTTCAAAGAATCACTGGCCGGTTTTTCTGCTGCCAAGGGTTATATATGTCCCTGCACATCAACAAAAGCCGGCTGAATAATCAGGCTTCTTTCACTCACCTTGGACCTCCACCCACAGGCCTGCTGAAGCCACAGTTTCCCAGTTTTTCTTCTCCAAAGTGGACAATCACTAATTGAAATGACCTCTAGACGAAGAACAGGCGTGCTGTGGGGTGCATCTTAATGATGTTACTGTCTCACACTTAAAAACACCAACCCTCCTTAAATGTTTGACTTTTATTTGCTCTTTAGTTCAATCACATTGGAAGATTCACCTCCTTATTGGTGGTGGGCATAAAACACTTTTCACTGTTTTGGATCATAGCTGATAATAAGCTCTGTAGCAAACAATAAATTATGAACTCACGTTTTAATCATTGTGATTTACTTGACAAATGGATCTACTTAAGCTTAAATGTTATTATTGAAAGTTAAAAATCTTAGTGAAGCTTTTTTTTTGAAGATTCTTGCAACTTTATGAATTTATTCTTGAAACTTATTAGATTTTTCTCATTAATTTATGACTTTATTCTTGCAACTTAATGACTTTTTTCTTGTAACTTTATTAGATTATTATTATTTATGACTTTATCGTTGTGACTTAATGACTTGATTCCTGTAACTTAGATTTTTCTCATTAATTTATGACTTTATTCTTGCAGCTTTGTGACTTTATTCTTTTAACTTTATTAGATTGTTCTCATTAGTTTAGGACTCTTTTCTTGTAACGTAATGACTTTAATCTCATTACTTTCAGTTTATTCCCATAACTCAATGACATTATTCTCTTAACTTTGTGATGTCCTTTTTGTAACTTACCGTGAAATACCAAATAAACGCCCGGTCCCAAATAAACGCCGGGTGTAGCAGTACATTTTGACAAATAGACGCACATTCCAAATAAACGCCCGGTGTAATTTATTTGGCACAGCCTAGGTCGAAGTTTACAGAACACACATGCAAACGCTGAGTTCACAACTAACAGCTGACACTTGAAAAGAAACATGATCCGACTGTACCTTTACAGTTATTTGTCTCTCTGGACGTCCTGTCAGCTCACTTCTCCTCCCTCTGTATGTCAACAAATGCATGTTGGTCTGAGGCACTCTGTTTCATGACAGTGCAGCTACACTCTACGTCCATAGAGGGCACTAGAGAGCAGAAAGCCAGAATCTTACAGAGTAGGGCTTTGAAAATTCAACAAAGAAGACGTTGCCGCTGGTTGTTTTTTGACTAACTACTAACTACTACTAACTAACGTCAGTTAGCGGTACGTTGCTGCTTATCTCCATGTCCCTGGTGCAACGGAAAAAAAAAAGTAAGACCTTAACTTAAATACCAGTCATTCATGACCAGTATTAAGAGTGTTTAGAGAGAGCTGAGTTGAAAGAAGGAGACAAGAGTGTAACTACAGTACTGTAATCTTGCCTTGATAATGTATAGGTGTTATTTATACTAGTGTAAATAAATAATTTGATTGTATTTACCATATTTTTATTTTTTTGCTAAGTAAAATTTTGTGCATTAGGAATTAAACGCCTGTCCCAAATAGTCGCCTGGTCCCAAATAAACGCCTGGTCTGCTCAGTAATTGAAGCAAATAAACGCCCCGGCTACTATTTGGTATTTTACGGTAACTTCTTTTTTTAAACAAACTTGTTTTTTTTCTAAAGGTCGCCCTCATTTTTATTAAAAGAGACATATCATGCTGATGCATGATTTCATACTTACCTATAATATAATAAATTTGAAAATAAGACCTTACACCCCCTTAATTTTCAAAAAATTTGATGTTGTATTTTTTCTGATATCCTAGAACGAGATTTGATGCCTCTGAAAATAGGTCATTGCGAGATGTCCGCGAGATTTCAAACGTCATGACGTCAAGAGGTACGTTTCTTTTTATTGGAGTAATCTGATAAAACACTTCCTCCTCTGTGATGTCCGTTAGCCCCAAACCCTCACCAAGGAACACATCCAGCAGCAGGGGTATATAGCTCCCTCGCTCCCTCACCCTCATTACCAGCTCTGGCCTGTAGGGGGACTCAGTACGCGGTCGCTGCTTTGAGCCTGCTGGAAAATACGGTAGAAGAAGAAGGACAAGCTGGCTCTACCCCCGATAGAACTGACCAATCAGAGCACAAAGGGCTGTGACGTTACGAGGTAACTTTAGGTCATCCTTGAGACGAAGCGTTTCAACAAGCGCTTCATAATGGCCTAAAATGAGGATATTGAGAACGCTATTGTGGGGCAATAAAGGAACTAAATGACTTGTACTGAGGGCAGAAATGCTTTACAGGCATCCTAGTCTGGCATAGTGAAAAGGAGAAACAAGCATGACATGTCCTCTTTAAATACACAAGAAGGCTCAATAGTAGGAAATATCAGATGCATTTCATAATTCCCCATTAAACGTTGTGTGTCCACAAACCTTATTACAGTCATTTATCCATAACCACTACTCTAAATCCCTTTTACTCTGGGAGGTTAGGAACCAGGAATTTCTCAGTACTAACTCATATTCACATTTTCAAACTCATTCCTGCACCACTCTATAGGTCTGGTAACTGGAAAGATGAAAGTACATTTGCTTCGCTTTTCAGAAGTGCTGTAGAGCAAAGTGTCAAATCCTCCACCCTTTAGGGCAAGAACAGTGCAGTTCTCCTCGGATCAAAATAAAGCTTATCCTAAATGTGTCCACAAACTACATTTTTACATAGAAAAATTCATGTTTTTCATTCGCAATTGATAAAGTAATTCATCTTTTTAAACTTACAATTTCATTTCATTTCTCAGTAAATTTGTTGTTTCACTGCCCTATTCTCTTATCATTTATTATGTCCCCTCATGATGCAATCGCCTTTGTTTTATTTGAGAAGCGGCTGGTGCCTGGATCTCAGCCCTGTTTGTAAACTCCAAGAAACATGAGCGCTCCATATACACACACACACACAGACACACACGAACGGAAACGCACGCAAAACACTGCGGGGCGCGCACTGTGCAGCTGCCGTGCACGTGTGGCGCGCACACACACATGCAAACAATCACTGTTGTTTCACAGCTGAAGGGATCTGTGTCTCAGTGTTGTTTTTATGCGAAACAACTTTCAGCCCAACTTAAATCAATACTTGTGTGCACTGATGCATCGTTAAAGCTGGTAGGTTTCTGTATTTATTGATCTTTTTGTCTGTAAAGTGCAAAATAGACAAAAATGAAGTAGAAGTAGATATGAATAAGAAACATGAAGCATGAAAAAGTCACATAAAAGCAACTGATGATGCACTAAATCAAGCGAAGGAAGCAAAAGATGCTGAATCAGCGCATATTGAGGCATCTTAATGTGCATTAATTTTATCACTACACCCTGTTTTTCTTTCCCTGCTATTGAAAATTTAATTTCTCAACCACTGGAGGTGTTTTTTGTGTGTGGTTTTATTCCAGAACACAGCCAGAGTATGTTTGGTTCAGAGGAAAACATCTTATTTTCCTCCTAAACATGTAGATATTATTTTAGATTTTTTTGTTTTTTCACAAACCTGTCCTCGCTGCGGCCTTTTGGGGATTTCCCTGCTGCTCCGTCTCTAATCTGGGGCGAAGGAGTCCTCTCTGCGGGCTGTTGGCATGGCAACAGCACCTGTGTGGGTGCAGCGTGTAGGGAGATGAAACAGGCGGAGACGGGAGCAGAGCGGAGTGCAGCCATTTGCCCAGATTGTTGGCACAGTTGGACTAAGTTACCCATGCAGTCCGCGTGTGTGAGTGTTTCTGCAGGTCGGACTCACACACGCAAACCCTCCCCCGTGCCAGCTCAATCTGCCCAAAGTTGTAATCGCACGCAGGCACACACTAACACACTTTAATAGAGTAATACAAAAACACCCGCACACTGAAAATGGAATTCCCTTCCCTGCAAGCCCGTCTAATTATACCACCTGCAAACACTGACACACTCTGACACACACATTTCCCTTTTCTCCCAATAAATTTTGGCAGGCATGCTCCCTCTAAGCTGAGGTTTCAGACCCATATTTTTCATGCAGGATTTGTCCAATTGAGATGTAATAGCAGTAGATTATTTTTCAATTCCGATAGTGTTGCCCAACATGCAGATAAATCCACTTATTATTGCTATTTTACAGAGTTGTATATTAACTGAACATGTAATGAACTGAAAATTGTATTTTTCCTGATGAATTACTCAAAAAAACATGTCATAATAGACACAGATTGTTAACTTATTGAGCATTGTTCACTCACAAAGCAATTAAAAGTGCTTATTAAAGTTAAAACACATAGTTTTTAGGGATATGAGCATTAAAGACACTTAAAAGGCATTAAAGTTAAATATCTGAGTTTAGAAGAGAGCACAGTCAATCAAAATTCAATTATAGCTCAAGCATTAAGTAGAGCAATGATTCAGAATGAGTCAAACTAAGTCTTTTTTGTATTCTATCTACTGCCCTATTTCCCAAAATAAAGACAGCTAATGGTTTGATTATGTTTTATCTGTTACACTGAGAATGCTAAGAAATAGCAGAACAGAGTTTCATCTAAAGCTCCTGTAGTTCCCATAACCAAAAGTCCATGGGATTATTGAATAGGTTTTTCATATAAATGCCTGAAATGGTTAATAAGCAACATGTTTATACATACTACAAACCCCTTAAGCCTATTTTTAGGATTTTATTCCTATTTATTAATTCATTTGTCATTAATTTCAAAGGTAATTTTACATATTCAACATATTCCAAAAGTAGAGGGAGAAAGTTTTGAAAAAAAAAGCATCAATTCTCACCCTTTTTCCAAACAACAATAAACGAACCAATATGTATGTTTTGCACATACTGTACATACACATTCTCATAAACAGCTGTGTCCATACTCAATAGTTTGTTGCTTGGATATTGCAAACAATACGTATTTCCATCAACATTAAGTACATTTCACATACGTAAAGTTCATAAAACTTTCTTTTTTACGCCTAACTGAACTTTTCTATTGATATTTTTGTCCAATATTTAGTCATAACAAGTCTATTTCAAGACATTTCTAAGGACATTTTCATGGCATGAATACCCTTGCCCATTAAACCCTACCTATATCTCCATTAGCTAAGAAACAGAGAAAAAAAGTATTTAAGTAAGTAAATAAATGGAAAAAAAGTAAAAGTAAAACAAACTTAAATGTATCAATGTACCTTAACATACAACTAAAAGATTAATGGATAGGTACATAAGTTAATAACATCTATTTTCATTTTTAAAAAATACACTAGACAGTGCCATTGGTCTTCTTTTAAGTAAATAAATGGAAAAAAAGTAAAAGTAAAACAAACTTAAATGTATCAATGTACCTTAACATACAACTAAAAGATTAATGGATAGGTACATAAGTTAATAACATCTATTTTCATTTTTAAAAAATACACTAGACAGTGCCATTGGTCTTCTTTCATGTCAGTTTGTTGGTTTTGTACTTTCATTTTGACCAAATGAAAGTACAAAAAAAATGGAGAATTTTGGAGATCGGAGGTGCCTGACAAAAACAATATTTATGTTCAGATTAATATCAACATTATCTGTTGTTAGGCGATGTGAACACACCATTTTTAATTTGTAATTTGCACTTTTTAGTTTTTTCTGGAAATTGTACCAGACAAGAACTTTTTTTATTTTGCCACCTCTCGCAATTATTAAAATGTAATGTCAATACTTTTGGTCATAGAGCATTGTTACTAACAACTCCATAGAGGATTTATTAACACCATCGCTGGCTCTGTATGCTTTCTTACTTAACAAACTCAAGTATATGTTTAGCAATATTTTGTCCCAGCACTTTAAACCATCTCTGAAAAGCACAGCATGCTAGCTGTGACAAAAAGACACAAACCAGCCAAACAGCGATTGCCTCAATGCTCTTCTTTAAATGTTTTTTAAATGCCACAGCAGTTCTTTGCAGGCACAATATGAGGACCCCTGTCACACTGTGGCTATATTTGCAGAGTATATACTGTAATGGAAAACAAAACTCCTAAAACCTGTTTCTTTGAGGAGGGTCAAGCAGATGCTTCAAATGGAAAATCTTCAAAGTTTAATCAGGGTTTCTGCAGATCCTGAAGAGGTCTTTCAGGCCCTGGTCACTCTGGTTTTTTAATCAGTCTGGTTGATTGGACTGGGTGAGGTTGTCATTTTTCAGAACCAATTGAGTAAAAACAGGTCAACATGTCCTCCTGCACAGATGCAGGCCCTACACATGTCACAGGAATGTGGAGCTGTCAGTCAAATAAAGTTGACCCCGCCCACAAAGTCCTGAGAAGAGGTCTAATCAGGGACTCCTTTAATAAAACATGTGTGGGTTTACAGGGCCTTTAATTTGGTTCTGAAACTCAAGACCTAAGAAAGTTGTACTTTTACTTGTTAACAACTGTCTTTATCAAGATTTATTTGGGGTCTCTGTTGGGGTCTCTCATTTACTACTCATGAAAAACACAGAAAATAAACAGTGGGGTGAATTTGATGTTTTTTCTCTTACCATTCAGCAGTTCCTTATTCATGTGCATGCACACACTTTTCTCTTTCCCTCTCTGGGGATAAAATGAGTCTTGATTTCTGATTACTAAAATAATACATAGCATGCTAGCTTGTTATGGTTTTAGTAAAATAACCTCACTTTAACATTTAAATCAACACTATGTAGATTTTCCACCCTTATATAATATTCTTATGAAAGGTAAATGTTGGGAAAGGACAGTACAAGATTTTTTTTTTAATGTTTAATAAGTATTGTTATTGAACAGAATTTAGTTTAAAATAAATATGCACATACTAGGTGGTGGTAATGCCATCCGCTGTAAACAAGAAAAAGAAGAAGACAGCTATATGTAGAGCTGTTATCATGGTGGAAGCAGCAAAAAACCCAAAGAAAAGTTTTATCAGAGGAGGCTGGAGAGTAACAAGCTAAATGCCCCGGACAGGGTAAACACTGGCCGATCATTCACTGGGGAGGGAGGAGAGATGTCTGACCGATGCTGATTTGGCCCTGTTATTGTTGGACTTGTGAATACGTGATTATTTATTTGAAAGAAACATGATCAGACTGTACCTTATCAGTCCACATGGTTTATTTTTCTCTTGGAACGTCTTGTCGGCTCGCTTCTCCTCCCTCAGTATGTCAGCAAATGCACGTTGGTGTAAGACAGTGCAGGTACACTCAGCGACCATAGAGAGCTGAAAGCTGGAATCTTGCATAGTGGGGCTATAAAGTGTGATAGGGAAAGCTTAATGTGGTATAGCTGTGATCATTTTGTAATTATCCAAAGTGCATGAAGGGGAATTGATTTTTCTCAGTTAGAGTTAAAATCTGCACAAATCTTGACTTTGTTTTTCCTGAACACAAAACCCCGTCAACGGTGGCCACCATTTTCATGAACTTTTTTTGCCCTCCTTTATCCCAAATCTTGTGACCAAGTGTATGAATAATGCTGAAAACAGCAGAAGGAGCTTTAAATTTTGTGGCTTCACTCTGACACAGTTGTTGCCCTGTCCATTTTAATAACAGTCACTCCTTTTATCCATTGTGGTTCTTTAGCTTCAAATAATTAATTAAATGTTAACCACCAAGTTACCCTAACAGAGCTGCCCAGTCTGAATCGGATTTGTTCCTAGCTGCACTTTTGACATCTTTGCTCCCAAAAATGTTCAGTCAACATGACTTGCATTTCCCAGCATTGCAGCTCATCCCTCGCCGGTTAGATCTTCACTCTTACCAACACTACATCCTGCATGTAAGTTCCCATCAGGGAGTTAAAGATGCTGTTATAATGTAATGAGTGTTTGTGAAAACACACACAGACAGGAGCTATTTACAAAGTGAAACTGCACAGGCCCCGCCCTTTGGAAGCACTGTAACTTCTTTTCTTTCCTCCTCCAAAGCAATCAGCGGCTCTTTAAACCCCTCGTCATCCTCGAGCTGTCCTGTAACAATCACCAGCTAACTTCCATTAGCTGTGAGGAAGCGAACCGCAAAGGGGAAGCGGACATCTCCGGGAAAAACAATTGCAGAAAAACACACAGAGACACACAAACATACATTCAGAGTCCAGCAGTTTCACACACAGTGCAGTTTTTCTTAAGGTGGGCCGAAGAGGAAATGTAAAGCAGGAGAAACAGCTGAGTGTGTGTGGTAGGGGGCCCTGGGTGGAAAAAGCTCAGGGTTAGCTGAGGTCGAAAAACATACATTAAGCCTGAACAGAGAGGCGGTGATCTTCGCGTAGATTCATCCGTCTCAGACGTCAGCCTTTGCAGGACCAGGGCTCTGCTGTGCTCACGGGCCCACCTTAAGAAAAGGGGGAAAAAGACGTAAAGAAAAAAAGAAAAGTGAGCTGGATTTGTTTTCCAAACGCAGTCACATTCTTGGCAGCACCTTCGCTTGTCCTTGCCAAAGGAGGGTGGGATGAGAGAAGGTGGAGAGAGAGGAGAAAGTGGACGTGGGAGAGAGCTTGTTTTTCTTTTTTCTGCTCTCTCTGTACATTAAAAGTTAATATGTTAGCATTATCTATAGATGTACTTTAATCTTTGGCCTTGGCCATCTATAAGAGGACACATGTGTGTTTTTATCTGCGTTCATGTACAGTACACGGGTCATGTTAACGTATACATTGCCTCATTTAGCCCCTGCAGACACGGTGTTCCATTTTATCTTTAGTCGTAACATTCAGACAAGTCACAGAATGTCCCAGGTGTTTCCCCACTAACTATAACCCAGTTTTCCTCGCCTTATATGAGCTTTTAAAGATAGATGAAGCAAAGTTTTCTTTCTATTCTCTGTTTGTGGAACATACACATCTGACAATTCAGGAAAACACTGAAGCAGATGCTTTGAGCTAAGTATTTTGCTTCAAAATGCTGCACAGTAAGCCTTACAACTTCCTCCTCCAGCAGGTTTTATAGTGTGGAACATATTGAAGTGTTTGCTCGCTATTACATGCGGTAGAAAATCCCTGCCATACACATTTAATTTAATGGCACAGAGAGGTTGGGGAAAAGAATTACATCTTAAGGTATGTTTACTACAAGGTTGTAATAATTTAGTGGCCAGTGGTCTGTATTTCCCCCGTCTTAGCCTAGAAACATCTTATAGCCATTAATTCAGACTGTGAAAAACATGGGGTTAGATGGGCTAGCACAAGGTGGCCACAACACAGATATCTGAATTCATGACCTGTTTCTATGTTCTTTGTGTTTATTAAAAGTTGGTTTTCGGGCAGCACAACTAAAAAAAAGTGAAACTTGCTATGACTCACTGGTCACTTTATTAGGTACAGCATGCTCCCACTAGGTTGGTAACCTTGCATAGCAGATGGGCCTGCCTGATTCAGTTCCTGAAATCCTGCAGATCCCCATCTTGTAGCGCACCGTAGACCAATGGATTCACTCGGCTAAAATTTTAACGGCCCAATCAGGGAAAAGAGGCGGGAGGTGCGGGAAGAGCGGAAGTGACGAGAAGGCGTCACCACATTGACATGATAACATCACGCACTTGGCTGCACATATGTGATGCTAATATCCTGATTCTTCACTAGCTTGAGGCCTGATGGCTGTGGAGGCCACTGAATTACAGTGAACTAATTGTCACAATTAAGAAACCAGTTTGAGATGATTTGAGCTGTGTGACGTGTTGCTGGTAGTAGCCATCGTAGCATTTTGTCTTGAACAGGTTTTTCCACTGTGAAATACGGAGAAGATACCCAACTAAGTGATTTGTACCTTCCCCCTTTTTGGCACCCTTCCTCTGGGGTGTCAGGGTACTGAATTGCTGCCATGTGATTGACTGATTTGCTTTTCAAATCAAGGAGGTTGGTATTGGAGTATATGTATTAAGAAGCTTCCTTTGGTATGTTGGATGAAGATGGTGTTACTTAAGTTATTGGAACGTTTGTAAAAAAAACTTTAATTTCTTTGTGGAACTTGGAAAAAGTAAGCACAGGGTACATATCCAATCACTCACACAACATGTTTGACTACTACTTCTAGAAGTCGGATTGAACTGAAAAACAAAGCTAAAACAAATTATCTGATTGATATAGTCATATATACTTTCAAATGTCTATTGAATTTTAATCATGCACTAAAGAGTGATGAAATTCCAACACAGTACTCTGCTTTTTAGTGACTTCAAAGCAGTGTTAAGTGAAATAAGTGCCATGAAAGCTATAAAAATAAACATTTGTCAACCAAAACATGGCATTTGAGGATTTTACCTTGATTAGATGATCCAGAGAAGGGCATTTTTAATAATCTTGACATTTTACACTGCAAGGAGCAATCAGTGATGTTTGTTTTATTTTTGAAGTTTCAGTTGTGGAATGTGGATGATATTGAGCTGGTGTGCCACTTCCAAATAATCTGACATGCCAGAAGGACATTTGACATCTTTTGTTGTCATTACTCGTAGCTCCCGCTACTTTCTTCTTTAAAGGACACTGAGTGCTCAGTGCCTCTACAGGCAAGCACAATTGCTGTAGATTGGATCTTGGCAAGATTGATTTGTTTGATTCCAGACATTGAATCAAGCAGATGCTTCTGCTGTGCAAGGTTAGTTCTACTAGAAGTTCTCCAAACGCACAAACCTCAGCCAAGACATTTTGTACATTGTTGGGCGAATTCTCACTTTCATGTGGAGAATGGCTCTGTCTTGCATTTTAATGAATCCCTAAATAAAATCCTGCTCCCTCATACAGATTCTGATCACCGACAAATTTTGATAACCATTTACTTGTACCATGACCAACAGTTCCTGAAAATTTCATCCAAATCCATTCATAGCTTTTTGAGTTATCTTACTCAAAGACAAGCAGACAAACAAACAAATGGAAAACAGTCACAAGAACAACCTCTTGGCAAAGATTGAAACATATACATTGACCCAGAGGAAATGTGCACTGTCCTAATTTATTAAAACCTCCTTAAGAAAAGGACCGAACATTAATTATTTACAGAGAGCTTGACATCATCTAATTTTTACCTTAAAGGATGCACAGAGGGAGATAAACAGGCACACATGGTAAACACAACCCATCTGTTGTATGTATATGAGCCTCCCATGATGTCATGGTAAACATGTACATGCTGTTTGCTGTGATGGGACTGTAAAGGATGAAGAATGAACAACTTTGTAATGCCGAGAGAGTGGACGTAGAGGCAGCAGCCTATAGCCACCATGGTCCTGTGAGTATGCAGATGTGATGTGTAAATTTATTACTCTGAACGCTCACCAGTGTCAGTGCCAGGCTCCAGCCCGCTCTGCCTTGTTGTACCACTGACCTTCTCCTCGGATGACTGCTGGTAAAGCCAATGAGCAAGGCAGCAGAGGCTTGACTTAGGAGATGTTTCTCCCTCAAGAACAGTTCAAGGTATTACTGTGATAACATTAGGAGGGTTTTTTTTTGTTTATAAAGGCTCCAGTCTGCTTGTTTTCATGTTTTTATGTGACTCATTTTCAAATCTGCTCCCTTCTTTCAACACCTCTATCTCGGCCCCCTCTAGGGTTTTGTTGCAATTGTTGTTGGATTATACAGTGATGGGCCCCGGGGCATGGACATGTGGAGAGCCCCCTCACATAACACCCACTTTTTAAAAAATCCCTTTGTTATTGTCTTTTGGTGTCTCTTTGAAGTAGTTTTTAATCTTTTCTGTCCATGTTGGCTGTCCTCCTGATAGTTTCCTTTCAACATCATATTGTAGCAGTTTGCATTATGGGCTGTTTTACTTGTAATGTATTCCTCAGAAGAAGTTTGTAAATGGTTTTGTGCTCGATCATTTCTTCACCTTAATAACACAATTATTAGGGATGCATGGTATTTGATTTTTGATGATATCCGATATGCCGATATTTTTTAATTACCGGGAATTATTGCCATTACTGATACGGAAATTGCAGGTCCAGCGCACAAGCTCTGTGTTTTAAGAAAAAACTTTCTTTCAGTGTTACAGCATATAATTGCATAAAACAGGAAAAACAGCTTTTGACTCTCGCAAAAATGAAACCCTCGAT
The DNA here is from genome assembly GCA_036419115.1 of Scarus forsteni. Taxonomy (NCBI): domain Eukaryota; kingdom Metazoa; phylum Chordata; class Actinopteri; order Labriformes; family Labridae; genus Scarus; species Scarus forsteni. The sequence goes on from JAZDUH010000518.1 coordinate 9,549,072, forward strand.
ATTTGACCCTTTAAAGCCTAAGACCATAGATTATAGCCAGAAAATTCAAATTTTTTGGAGCAGAAACGTTTGTTTCACTTTCTGCTAAAATCCCAAAAAACATCAAAATGTCCATAAAATTCAACCTACAGATTTTTCGTATCTCATTTGATACATAAGGTGTTTTTGGCAACTGATAATCCATTAGAGGACATTTTTATCATTTATCTGATTGTATTCAGATGTTTTTTTGTAATTTGTTGATCATATTGAGTAGATAGAGGTATTATAAAAGTATGTATCAAATATGATACAATTGGCTTTATAGAGTTAAATGTATCCATGCATTGATGAGACGGTGCATAAAGTTTGAACATTTGCATAATATGCCGATATTCCAGCCGATGTATGGCCGATATTTGTGGCCGAAATATCTATAAGTATTTCAGTATTGGCCAATATGATACTTAACTTCTTAGGCTGAAAACGGCCGATAGTGAAATCAACTCTATAGTATCGTGCATCCCTAATAATCAGATATCTTTAGAAAGTCTGATTAGTTTCTTTTGCAACAAGGTACATTGTGTAAGGGTCCTGGAATGTTCAACATAGCTAAACGTGTGGGTAGTGTTCTCAAAAAATGTGCCAAAATCCCCTACAATTTACTCGATATTTGATGTCATTTCTCTCATATCCTAAGGTGCTCTGAGACACAAGTATCCCAAGCAACATGATATCTTCCTGTCTTTTTTGGAAGTCAGTGATACATTTAGTCTGAAGTTTATGTTTTATGAGTCATTTTTGGCATGACATTAAACTGACAACAGTAGAAACACGTTTCAAAGAGGCTGTCAGGTGTTTTGTTTTACAAGCCTTATCCTTTTTTATTATTAGTTCTGCCGATAACAAGAGTCAGAGAGAGTGGTTAGGACAACAAGACAAGTCCTAATATGACAATATGGAGAAAAAGCGTAAGAAAGTGTTTCAATTTAAGACAACTGTTGGAATTATAATGTTTTATTCAAAAAGGAGCAGCAACGGTAACTTATTATTCTTCAATAAGAATACACTTCGTGATGAATCACTAAAGATACGGCATGCACAACAGCTGTAACTTTGTGTCCAAGTCAATAATATTCTTCCAGTTTGATACTAAAGTAGCTTGAAACGTCACATTATGCGATAAATGACATGAACTTGTGAGGTTTACAGTTTGCAAGCCATTTTTTCCAATTCCTTGTGCCGAAATTATCGTATTTCAACTTTTATTGCCCTTTAGTGTGTTTGGCATGCATTCTCTGCATAAGGTAGTTCTATACTCAAAACTTAAAACCCACAAAATAGCTTAAAACATCTTGTTCTAGGTCAATACTATTGCTTTTTCTACAGTTTTAGCCATAAACTCAGAGTGGCAGAGACCATAGAAGAGTAACCGAATTATTAAAAATGTGAAGCAGTGAACTCACCAATTATCACAGAGCAGACTGGTCAACCAATCAGATCAGGTCCGAATGGGGAAGGGGAATTTACAGCTGCAGAGTGAGAATACAGGTGGATCAGGGGTACAAAGTTTGTGAAAACTTGTAAGTTTTTGGAACATCAGCTTATTTGAGCATACTGTAGCAGTCATCAAAATTGGATCTGAGTTACCGAAACATATGGGCTCCTAAATTTAAATTAGAAATTCCCATGGGATGGAACTCGCACCTGACACCTGCTTTTAAATTTGATTGGTAGCGAAGAACCCCAATGCAATTAAACAGCACATAAGAAATAAAACAAAAATGACGTTCAAATTCATTCTGTTGGGGCCCAAACATTTCCAGAATTACATCTCAAGAGTTGTGTTTAAATTCAACTGGCACCCAAGAATTGTGGTGAAGTTGTTCAGAACCTCTTTAAGTTTCCCTGATGAATTTTACTAGCACTCAAGAGTTCCTGCAGTCAATTTATCACCCAAGAGTTGCCTTGAAAGTGACTCAACATGCAAGGATTGTAATTTTATCAAACTGGCACAGAAGACCTGTCAACACCCAGGAGCTGTATTCTGATACAAGTATTGTGATAAAATCAAAGATGCACCCAAGAATCTTGATGGAGTTGCATGGTTGTGTGCAGATCAGCACCCGAGAATCAGGAAAACATCCGATTGGTGTCTGAGTGCTGCGATACAATCATATCAGCACCCAAGAGTAACGATAAGACAAGCTGCACCGGAGCGTATAGCCCAGCCCTATTTGATACATTATTTAAGAGTAGGTCACTTGTTCTGCATCATGAGCACCGTTAGTTTAGTCACTTTTACCTTTTTCAAGTTCTTCATGCATGACTTTTTCTCATTGCACTTGTTTTTTTTCCCAGTGACACTGATAGTTTTGCCCCAGTAGAAGATCTGATAACTTCTTTTTTTCCCTGCTTGTGCGTAAACAGCAGTATCTTTCCATGTGGCCCTGTCTGCCCAGCATGTCCCATGTGTCCTTGGCTGGTATCTATAGGCACACCCGAACACACATACAGTACATAGAAAAAGAATAAGAAACATACTGTTACCAGCCGAGTCAGGGTAGGACACTGTGTTCCCGTTTCCAGTCCGGCAACTCTGAGGGATTTAGAGTGTGTACTATATAAAGGCTTTAGATACACACAACTTAATGAGGGCTCTGAAAAAGAAATGTTATGTAGTAACAAGCACCCTGCTCTAGCTTACCGAGCGGATGAACATGTTTAAAGGCACGATTGTTTGCTTGTTTTACATCTAATTTTGAGATACATGAGACGCTCTGGGTGCTGCTGATCACAGAGGAAGAGTTCAGTGTCAAACTAGGTAAAAGTTCAGCCGGTCTAAAACAGATTCATGCTCGCTCATGGATTTTTCTTCAGCGAGTTCCTGTGTGCTGAGTCAGGTTTACCCTCTCCCACCATAATAAATAAATGTCAGCAATAGGGCTGGGCAATATATTAATATGTTTTCAAATGAGATATAGACTGTAGTAGTATAAATGAGATAAAAGTGGGAATTTAATGATCAGAAATTGCTGACAAACTTCAACACAGTCTGAATTGCAAAAGTGCAACAACAAAACAAATAATTCAGAACAAATCATTGGCACACAAACAGACTGTCTGATGAAGTTTTTTAGTGTTTTTGATTGCCCGCCAATAAGTTTTTGTGTTAAATCATCATGAAATCAAATGAGATTTAGCACATTAAAATGTTGACTTGAAAAACTGGTTTACATGTCTGCTGCTGCATTACAGCTATCTTGCTCCACTCAGTAGCAGCCATGGTAATCTCCCCAACATGGATCCTAAGCACCGCCTTATTTGTGGTCATTTTAAGATGATTATGAGTGATATTTGAATGTGAAAATCGGTTCAAATATCAATGTTTGAAACAGCATTTTAACAAATTAAGGGTGGGGATGTGTTTTCATTTGTGTTTCTCTTGCTTAGGGATGAAAACAGAACATTTAGCTCAAGAGTTTCCTTCTCCTTACCTGATAAAACACTTACAAATGAGCAGTAAGGTGTCCCTGATGTTAAAATTTAGTTAATATGAAAACATCTGCAGCTGACCTCTGTCCATTTGCTTTTCTGCAGATGACTGTTGCCAGTAAAAAAAGGAAAATTAGTGGCTAATACCAATGTTAAGCATTAAATTTGAAGGCAGACAGACACGTAGAATACTATATGCTTGGAAAACCCTACCCCCTGCCAACTACACCAACCAATATTTGTACCTTGTAGACAGCACTCTGCCAAATTTGGTTAGGCATGTTACTGAAGTCTGTTAACTTCCCATTATTCTTGCTACACTGATCATGAAAGTATTTTTTTTCTCTTGGTACATGGAATGTTGCTGTTTTATTGACATCACCCATTACTTTCTGGTGTTTTCTAAGATTTCTTGTAAATAGATGAATCAAACACCTTCTTGACTTTTCATTGCTCCTGCTGTATGGCACTGTTACAGGTCATTTCTACCCACCACAAATGCCTTGTCAACATCACAAGAGTGAACTTGTGCCTGGCTGTCACCAGCACCACTGTTGGTTTGGTCTTCCTCCGGCTCAAGCATTAACATCTCTACTCTCGTTGTTCACCTCTTTACTATCCTCATCTTCTTCCATGTCATCTCGGTCTGATAATAGCCAGGCAATGGCAGCAAAAAAGTCCTAAACAGAATATAAGCTTTCCAAAGGATGATTTCTTTGTTTGCTAACAGCTAGCTGGTTCCACAGTAAGCTGAATAACACCCATTCAGCACTTTTGGCTAAGAAACGTCAGTCAGTATCCACAACAAATCCTGTCCCATGTATATTTGACAGCAGCAAATTCTTTCAGCCCATCTTTGAAGATTATAAAAATGTCCAGTGTAGACAGCTTTTTGACCAACATCATGAGTGATGACACAGCATTGGTTGGAGGCAAAACAAAGCAAAACTGGAGGTGAACAGTCTAGCAGGTAGTGCATGTCCACTAGCAAAAACAAGCCAATAACAACTTGCAAGAGTTCTTTGACTTTTGTGTCTGGAGGATGGTTTTCCCACCAAGTAAGCCCATCCACTGAAAACATTTTATTGTTTACAGGCACAAAATGGATTTCGATAACGCCAAGAACTCCTATTTTTATTGCTTTGGTATCAAATTGTTACTGTTTTTGTTTTGTTTTTTCTGCAAACTTCAAAATTTAGGGTTTTAGTACTAGATCAAACATTCGTTATCAGTTAGGACAGGAATTATTGAGATATATCTGTATTAAATATTGTCATGCAGCCAAAATATTAAGTTACATCATTTGTTCTATATCATCCAGCCTTAATCTGGAAGGTTAGTTTCATTATCCTTCCATCTGTGCTTTCTCGGCCCAAGAATTTAATCATAAAGACTTCCTTAAGGACTAACAAGTGGGATTCACCCACAGAGACTGAACTGTAATTGCAAATTGATTCAGTGCACAGAGAGCACTATAGATACATCCAACCAATTTCTCACCACTTTGGAGACGTCTGGCTTTTTGGGCTTATCTCGTTTTCTCCCCCAGCATGTCTCTGAGCAAATTTCATTCCATGTAAATGTCACAGTTGCACCAATTTAGAGGAGAAGGAAGTTACATTCAAGGTCTTTTACCAATTATTTGAGTCAAAGGCAGCTCAGTCCACCAGATATCTCTTAAGGGTGCTACATGCTACAAGCAGCTGACGGCTTGTTCTAGCATGAAGCCAATCACATGTCGGCTTAGTCGTGTTACCTCTAATGACTTCATGGAGTTTTAAATTAGAAATGCTCACCTTCTTTTCCTCTGTGATCTGAAACCACGCAAATTTTCAAACTAGGATCTGAACATTTACTGTTTTTCCGTCCCATTAGCTCACATAGCTTCAAGCACAACAGGTATAGTGTAACCGTAGCCGTGGTGCATTAGAAGATAACGGTGCACACGCTGGCGCCTGAGAGCAAAGTTCAGCCTTGCAGCCCCTGAGGAGAACTCTTGTTAAAATTCACACCATGGCAGCAGACGTGGGGTCAGTGCTCCCGACTCCCAAGGGTGGCCCAGGCAATTAGTGGTTCAGGGCAGGGAGCAGGAGCTGTTGATGTTGCGCATGAGGCTGATCACCGAAGAAACTTAGGTGGAAAAGAAAGGAGTCTGTGGGAGTCAGAGCCCTAAAGGCGGACGCCAACAGTCAAAGGCAAAAAGATCATGTTTCACGCAATGTCTCCGCTCACTCTCTGGACGAGCTAATTACTGTCAAGGGGATTATTTATGGGTGCTAATGGGTCACAGCAAAGTGACTAAATGGTATCTGTTTGGGCAATCTTTTAAATTTGACCTTGTGGCTCCGAGTGCACAAACTCAGACGTCTGCAAACACAAAAAGTTAATGTTCAACTCATGTTTAAGTTTGGATTTGGAGGCCATGCTTCTCAGGTGAAAGTAAAAGGCAAATACAGACTAGGGCTGGACCAAAAATCAAATCTCACTATTTTTAGCTGAATGACACGTACAGTGTTTCTTGATAATCTCCCTGTAAAGTAATAACACACAATTTACTGCAGTACCATAATTAGAACGTTCTATGTTATGGTTGAAATCAAAGCATATTGATGCCAACTTGATACAGCAACAACAAAAATATAAGGGTGTGGTCCCTTAACACGTGCATCCTATTTCGATATATTTAGAAATTTGTCGAGGTTTCGGTACGTGTGAATGGGGTTGCAATCTAAACTTACATCAATAAATGAGGCCAAGCAGTTTCAGCACTTAGTGGTCTGAGTAGAAAAACAGTGTCAGCAGTTTCACTTTTCACCGCATTGGTTTTCAACTGATCAACTTTTGGAGCAGCGCCCCTCTCATCAGTGTCACTTTCCATTCACTGACGAATCAAGATCAAGAAAGGGTGGGACTTTGCAGTTTGCTTCGTCAACTACCGTGATGGAGGAAAAAATTACAAGACCTTTTATCAAGCATGCCAACCATCACAAGGTGGACTCACCCAAAATAATTCCATATTAATTGGTATGAAGGAATTATTGATCCAACATTTTGCTCATCTTTTCTTTACAAAATGTCATCAGTAGTGCACTTGGTTTGCATAGCACTGATTGGATAATGGGGGAATAATATAATGGCCGTTAAATATGGGTTTAACTTATTAAGCAAGAAACATTTGCTTAGATGGGATGGGATTTAGTGGGTTTTTTTTTACCACTTCTGTCATAGTAAACCAGATGATTCATACACATCAGGGTGACTCAAACGTAATTCACTCGAGATGTTGACACAAAAACTTTTAGAAGTCAGAAACCAGCAATAACCGTTCTTCAATCTGACAGTGGAGTGTCAACATTCACACTTAGAAGCTGCCCAGTACAAACATGTTTTCTTTTGGCCGCTGAGCAGCTCCAACAGAGCAGTCAGGGTTTAAGGGCCTCCATCAAGGGCACCTCAGTTGTGGTAATAAGGGAAGGGCCTGGCCAGATTTATGTTGTTGCCCTAGGGATCGAACAACAACCTTGCGGTCAGCTAATGCAGCCTCTCAAAATGTACCGATATCATAAAAAGGAGATTTATGATTCCACTACCATGATGAGTTGTGTGCCAGCCGTGGCGATGCATTTTTCTGTGTGGATTTGATGGATATGTGTATGTGTGTGTGTGTGTGTGTGTGTGTGTGTGTGTGTGTGTGTGTGTGCAGAGGTAATGACTTATTTTGTGTGTAAACTTGGCCCAAATAGTTTCAGAACTGGGTTTGAAGTGGGAAGTCGTTATGGCAGGGTGGTTTTTCAAACGCAGCAGTTCCACCAAATCTTGGATCAATTATGCAGCGAGAAGCCAGAGCTGCAAATATGCCAACTGTGGCACTTCCCTGAAAGAGGCTATTTTTTATCAAGGAAACTGCGAGATTTTATGGAGGCCCAAGAGTGTAACAAAAAGACAAAGAAGAAACATAGCAGCATATGAAAATCACAACAAATACAGTAAACACAGAAGGAAAAAAACATTAAACAAAATTACAATAAATCATAAAACACAGGTAAAACTGAAGCAAACAAAAATACAACTGCAGATTTAAACCATTACTTTAAAAAATACAATGACAAATCATTAAAACAGATCATTATAATCATCATAGCAAAAATAAAAAATGCAATATGTGTAAAAAAAACAACAAATAACAATACACAATAAAAAAAATACAAATATAAAAATAAATTTAAAAAATAGACCACTGTTAATAAAAACCACCACAGAAAATAAAAAACACTCAAATTGAGAAAAATATCAAAATTTTAAAAAATGCGACAATTTGAAAACCACTACAGATTTTGAAAAACACATCCTGAATTAGACAGCAAATACGAACACTGCAACAAATAAAGACACAACAGCAAATCATTATATACACAAGTACAGAAACACTATTACAAATAAAAAAAACACACTTACATAGAAATAAAGATGAAAAAACACAACTTGACAACCACAAAAGCAGTTCAGGAAACAAGTTAAAGATAATGAAATAACAACGCATTACAAAATCAACAGTCAAGGAAAAACAACATGACAATGAATATAATGCAAAAAAAACCCATCACAAATCAAAAAATCGAAAAATCACAAATCCCAAAATTCAGGAAAAATGTAAAAAAACAAACAAACAAAAAAAACCAACCAAAAAACACAAAAGTGAGGAACCAAAAAAATAACAAAAAATTATGAATCAAATATAACAGCATGTAGGGAAAAACAACATTAAAACATATTATAATGAAATAGTACGACAACAAAGTAAAATATAGCAAAAGAATTACAAAATACATTAAAGAAAACAACAAATCATGAAACAAAATTAAAAAAACTACAACAATAATTTTGATAGCATAATGAAGACATGAATCAAAAGACACTAGAACACATGAGTATTTGTGTTCTGGTGTTTGTGTTTTATGCTTTCATTTGTTGTTATGCTTTGACTTTTTCGTTTGTATTGAGTTGATGCTGCTTTTTGTTGCACTTTCTATATGGATTGTCTTGAGTTTAATCATTTTAGGTTGATTCTTGATTTGTAGTTGTGTTTTTAGTTGTTTTTTTATGTTTTTCTTTTTATGTTGTTTCACTCAGTTTTACTTTATTGAATCTTTTTAATGTTTTTTTGTCATAGAGTTTTACCCTTCAGGGCCACTACACATATTAAAGCCATAAAAAGCAGGATAATTATATACGTAACTGGTTTTCTGCAGCTCTGATGAACTCCTTAATTTGTACTTTAGTATTAGAGGCTCACTCTCATAATAATGTTTCTGGTACTCATTTCTTCAAGGACAATTTCAATTGATTTTGCTCGATCATAAAGCTTCTCAAACATCCCTGAACTTAATGATTTCTTCCAGGTGTAGAACTACATTTCACACTCGCCTGCTTTATTTTAAACAATTCATGCCCCTCTTTTTTTCCCCGCTGTCTTTCTGAAGAACACAGGGACATCGATCTCTCTGGCTGGAACGGAGCAGAGAGAGCGCAGGTCATGTTTAATTAATTCTGAACTTCTCCAGGCATCAACATGCATTCACTACTTATTCTTTTGAAGCATTTTAAAGGCTGCGTTTCAGAGCGTGCAATTAAAGGTGAACCCTGCTGGAGGGAAAATGCAAGTTTTTGCAGGCCCAATTAAAATTCGGAGGCTGTCTTCTTGGAGAAGTGGAGAGAATTAAGGTGCATGTGTCAGAGACATGTGAAGAGGAGGGTGTATGTGTGTGCTCCCTACATAGAGACAGCACACATCCACACACCCTATTACCAGAGAAAATGTGATCTTTTTTAGACATTAGTTTCTTTAATGCAACAGCGTTAATGATATAAGATGTCAAAGCAATGCTTTAGTTACTATCTGCTAAAACACTGAAAGATTGTAAAATAAATTAATGATTTTCTGTCTATAAGCTTTGAACCCCTTCCTTGCCTCAAAGGATGGATAATTTAAACAAAGGCGAAAAAAAGCAACAGCAGGAGCAAAGTGAAAAAATAACTTTAAGCCCTCAACCATTGGTTTAACTTTAAATGTAAGAAGTAACCCTCTGAAGGGCAAAGTCTTTATCTTCCTCTGTTTTTTTGGCCTTTTTATGTCTGTATTTTGGTAGATCAGTGGAGGTAAGCAGGAAGAGAAAGAGTGGGGAATAACTTAAAAAGAAATGCAGATCAGAATGGCCATCAGCATGGACTGCTGCTGAACAAAGGGCCCACCTACCTGTTAAGCCATAAGGTTGATTTTTTTTTTTTAATTTAATGCATTTACTAGAGACGTCGCCATTTTTTTGTAACCTCTGCCAAGGAGGTATTGTTTCGGCCATCTGCCTTCAGTGATAAAGATAATTCAGAAGCTCTCAGAGGATTTTGATAATTTTTTAGGGAGTGTTGGTCATGGCACAAAGGAGACGTGATTAGGTACTTACTGTAAGACCAGCTTGTTATAGCTTGATTCAGCTTGTTTCAAGAAGTTAAAACATTTCTAACCTGGCCGTTTTATTTTTACCTTATCCAACAGTGTTTTTCCTGGCATTTGACTGTTGGTTGGTTTATATGGTCTTGTCTATCCAGCAAACAATAGAAAAGTATAAAATGTGGTATCACCTCGATCCTTAAGATGAAAAAATAAGAGCATCAATTTAAAAACAAATGAACCCATCCCCTCAAGATCCCATAAAAATCTGACTAAAAGAAGCATGCCTTATCAAAGTAGAATCAAAGTAGTAGCTATTCTACCCATTTATTGCGGTGAAATCGCAACTACATCTGATTGACACAGCTGTAATACACTGGATTAATTCTGACATATGATGATTTCTGTCTATTAACCCTTTCTACTTCTTAGCTTCCAAGTCTTAAAGCCTATCAAACAAGGTTACAAAAGGGCTTAAACTATGTTTGTCACCAATCAATCACAAGGTCGACACGAAAAGGCAAAAACCCATTCAAGCAGTAGTAATTATATACAGTACCTACCACAATTTGTGGTAAACTATTAACCAAACAAGCATGTCTTTTTGAACCATGGAGGGAAACCAGGGTATCTATGGAGAACCATGGCATGCATGGGGCACAACTTTTGCTCCCAAGCTGTGGAACTCTCTCCCACCGGACCTCAGAAACTTAGACTCTTGGTCCCTTTTCAAATCCAGGCTCAAAACCCATCTGTTTAGGACTGCATGCTCCATTCAACAATAATGCACCAACTCTTTCCCGTTGTCTGTTGTGTTTTGATGATTTTATTGTTGATTTTATTGCTGATTTTATTTTTTTTATCTGTATTATTATTATTATTATTATTGTTATACAGAAAGACCCCAGCACAACTGAGAACTCAAACAAAAAACATATATTAGTGAGGCACCAACACTTATCACTGCATCACTTTGAAGCCCCTTACTGTGACTTATTTGAATTCAGTAAGTGAACACAGAACAAATGTACATCAGCAGAGGATGTGGCTGCGGACCATCTGAGACCACTTTCAAACCGGGGCACAGGCTCTGATGCTCCAAAACTAGGACTTAAGGGGCTCCTCTTTGGCCTAGTTTGAGGTTCATGCAGTTTCTCTACCTGCTTGGTTGTCCTTGGATAGACTCTTTATGTCAGTTCAGACATTCTGACTTGTAAAAGCAGGAAAAGTACAGGTGTGGAAATAATAACATTTACGTCTCTGTGTCATTATTTGCCTTAGTAATCCACAGGAGAATGCAGAAGAAACGCATCCCCGTAGCTGACTAAGCTAAGTGGAATGCAGTCCATCGTTTGTGTTGTTACATCTGAGCTCTTCCTGCTTTGACAAGTTGAAATATCAGCCATGAAAAATGCTTTTATTGAACCTTGCTGGGGACTTTGATTAATGCCATCCTTTCATTCTGCAGCCCTTACTTCTTCTTTCCTGTAATTGCAAAAATGTTTCTGAACTAATCTGAAAATAAGCACTGGTTTTGAGGGAAATGTCTCGGCTGACATGCAGTGTTACTCAAGAACATTAAAACCACCTTATCATCAACTAAATTTAAAGAATAGCATGATGTTGCAAAAGAGTCGTTTTCTCTTTGCACCACAAGATTGATATTCAGGTTTAATCGTCTCTTAATGTGACCATAAATGGGTATATAATAAATCCGGATACCGCACAGTCCCAGACATTTATCTATATATGTACATTCGTGCTCCAAAGCAGCTCAACGCCCTAAATCTGCCTTCTTACACGCCCTGTTCTTTCCTGTTATTCGTCTTTTAGCTCTGATAAGATGGTTTATTTTGTCTTCATTCCAACAGTGCCCTAAATCGTGTATTTTTTTTACCTTTCATCACCTTTACCTCCTTGTCCCCCCTCCACAAAGAGCTGTACATATTATCTCCCTGTAGCTTTCTTTGCTTTTCTTTCTTTTCTCACTTTCCCCTCTTATCTCCTCTGCCTTTTCTCAGCACAAGTATGCTATCTTTGTGCTCTTTTATTGCCCCAGACCACTTGACAAACTGTATTTCCATGCCTTGACCTTTAATATAAGGGGATAGTAATATAAACATGACTTCCTGAGAGGGAGAAAGGGTGAATGAGTACATGCAAGGACACAGGAGTTGAGGGTGTAACTTCATGGCCTCCAAAGAGGCAGTCTACCTACAAAATGGCAGTCTTTTTACTTCTTTGTGGACATACCTTGGTGCGATATTATTAAGTTGGGAGAGGTGTTACTTTTTATTAATTTATTTACTTTTTACTAATGCAACTAATCCAAACAGAGACATAGAATCACACTGAGTAGACCATACCTGCCTGAAAGAAAGACATTGAAAGTGTCTGTAGCCAATTGCCCAAGTTCATGTAGACTACCTGCAGCGCATATTCGTGGCAACTTGCAACACAAAAATGGAGTGATCTGTGGAAGGCAGTTGAGCGCTGGTTTATGGAGAGTCGGAAACTTCCTCTGGTGAGCAACTCAGGTTATGGTTTGATCAAAGCATGGTGCAGTTGTTTAGATTACCTGTGACTGTGTTAAAAGGCAGGGAAAAAAACTCATTGGTAGGCCTGTCACGATAATCAATAAATCAATTCACCGCATGATAAATAAAAATGTCCTCGGTAAGTTTGCTGGCCTTGATAAATTGACACGTGCATACATGTTTGTTTTCCTTCTCTCTTTCTACAAAGAGGCTAAATGAGAAGATGGCTCACTCTGTCCATCTTTCTTAACACCAGGGTGCATTGGTTCTATAGCGGATTTAGCGGCTTCATAGCAGAGTGAGCATTTTTTACTCATGCAATCTTGGGGGGGGGGGTTCTTACGCCGGCTGCCCCAACACAAGTGTGGGAATATTTTGTTTTTAAACAGGGCCCATGAACACAGACGATTTGTTTTAAAAGTAGTGGCTATGAAGAAAGGGAGGTACAGCGGAGCCTTCGTCCCGACAGTCAGTGCTTACTGAGGCGTTTGGTCAGCAAAGGAAATATACATAAAAGGGCAAAATAAAAAGCCAGCAATGTTACAAATGTTTGACAGACAGTACGGATTGACTAGGAGAAAGTACATGTCACAAACAATTCAGGGACTGTATAAACTCCATTTTATTTATTGTTTTTATGTTTGTGTGTGTGTGTTTTTTTAGTTTGTTTTTTCTTTACAGAGACAGGGTCTATTTTTATTGTTTTGATTAGCATAATTGTTTTTTATTTTCATGCAAATTCTCCTAAAAAAGAGTCCATTTCATTTTCATTGTTTTTTTTTCTTTTTTTGTTTGTTAAATTTATCATATTATTTGTTTGATTTATTTTATTTAAAGATCTTGACCCTCCAATTACAGTTAAATACTCTTTAGAAATTAAAGTTTAGTGCTTTTGATATGGTGGACTCACTTTATTATCACATATAATATAATTACATTAATGAAAAAAATAATACTGATTTAAACACAAATCCCAGCTCTGACAAAGCAAAAAGCCAACAACAGTTTGGGATTTTGGCCTCACAAATTAAAATTGAAAGGGTCCAGGTCACCAATTTGGTAATTTGGGATTTAAGTTAATATTCATATGAAAATCTGACAGCGGTTTATTTTTCTCTTATGTGCTCTTTGGGGAGCTGCTTTTTTGTCTGATTCAAAGGTGAATTTAAAGGAATTAGCTTGAGAACATCTGGACTAACAGTCTCTGGTAGTGCTACAGAGCATTTCTAATGAATTTAGAGATAGTTTACTATTATCCAGAGGCTTACAGCTGCAGAAAACTTACTGCCATAATGCATCTTCTTTGAATTTTAGTGGAGCTAAAGTAGGGCTGCACCAAAATGCTTCAACATTTGAACAATTACAGTCCATTAAAGCATATCGATAGTGGTTTTAATACCATGGCCACAAAAATGAGGGTCCTTGTCACCCAGCATTGGGTCAAAGCTTGTAGTATGTTATCAAAAATTCGAGGCAGGCTCTTCTTTATGCTGCCATGACATCTATGCTTGTGATTCTTTTGGTGCAATTCAGACATTGTCAATGTGTTTTCGTGTCATTTTGGAAGGAGCAAATGTGTAGTTTATACTTTTAATCACATCAATTTCACAACAACAGTGTAAAAGTAATCAACCGTTTTCTTATTATATATTGCGAGAGAAATTTATAACAGCACTTGAAGTGTATTCAAAAGGGCGCCTTCGTAATCTTGAGAAGCTTTTACTAGACCCATCAAAACCAAAACGTTTTATTTTATATCTAATCAGAATACAGATTTGAAAGAAACACAAGGTCCTTGTGCTATAATGAGTGAATGGTGGCTCAGTGAAGAGACTCTTAACCTCACTTGTACCCTAATGCACTGAAGAGTTTTATTATCTCCCACACTGCCTTTCATTGCCACACATTGCTTTCTTCAACTGCTCAGGCTCCATACAGCAGTGGATTTCTGACTTTTTTGCCCTAGGCATACCTAAACCATGAAAAAATATTCAGGCACACCATCTCCATATCCATTTTTAAAAGCTTTGGAAGTGTATTTTAATATATTTTCTTTGTGTCCCTCATACTTGTTTTCATCTATAGATGTCCAGTAAACACAATTTCAATCAACACCATTTGTGAACTACTACCATACATGAAACTCCAGACGGTGACAACGCCAACGCTACCTGCCTCACCTCATGACCTCCTATAGGCCCTCTGACTGAACAATGTAGACTGATTAGCAGCAAGAGACTGAACATTACTGGTGTCATCAGGTGGGGACCTTCCAACTGGTGGCTCGTCCAATTAGCCCCCACGACACCTCTAAAAATGCTGGTATCTGAACTCTTGCATCCCAGGGCCACCTCACTCAAAGATAATTCTCACTACCCACAATACCACCATGCCAACCTACTACATATCCATAACAGCCTGAACAACATGGTCACCTTCAACAGACCTAGGCTTCATACATGCAAGCTCCAGGCGGTGACATGCTGATACTACCTCCCCAAGTCAATAATCATCCTGATTAAACAGCACATTAAGAACATTGAGAAAAATAACACAGCAAATAAAAGAATGTTTTTTATATATATTTTGGGGTAATGTGGATGAACTCTTACTGGCTATTGTCAACCAGTATTTGGTTCCAGTACATAAATACAAGTATATACTGCATATAAAAGACTGTCAATTTGCATTAGCATGATCTCATTACCATCTCAAACACGACATGAACACCTATCTCTAGACTTCAACCTTAAACCATTATTTTTTACAATACCAGTGAAGAGAACCTTCATCATGATTCTTATTGAGTACCTACTCAAACAGGGGCACGCATTCAGTCGCCCACTCTCCAAAAGAAGTGCTAAAAAGGGACGCCATGTTCGCAGTGGTTAGAATAAAACAGGGTCAGACCTGGTCGTGCAGCACCAACTGTGCTGTGCTGCTGAAGAGGACAGTAATGATATAAAGCCCAGCACTAATGGAGTGTGCTTTATCAAAGGCCTGCTCTCTATCACATCCACTGTTACTACGAGTGCCACCATCCTCACTGCTGCTGTTGTTTGTGTTGTAGCACAAACAGCAAGTTGTTCATTGCACAAGACCCAGTGGACAGAGGAGTAAAAGGAGCCCTATTGTTCGTTAAGATACTGAAATTAATTTAAGTGTCAGCACATAAATGACCAAATGGCTGACCTCATCTGACGACACATGTTGCTACAGATAAAAACGTCATCTATGACCTGAGGTAATATATTTTTCTTCATTTCTGTCCTTCAAACAGAAATAGCCTTTGCTATGTGGTCATGAAAGGCTAAGGTAGGCCAGCATTTTTAATCAGAGTCAAAGTGGATACAGACGAATTTAACCTTGTTAGATGCTCATGCCATGTTTATTTAGAAATGCTAATCCAAGCCAGAAGTAATTTAAGAACACTATAAGCGCTGTAAAGATGTCTTCCTGTGGTAAAGCAGAACACGTTGACCTTGGGAGCAGTTGGACCAGCCTCATTTCAGTGTCTGTAACCACGCAGAACCATCTTACCAAGCTCCAGTCTACAACAATCGTGGTGGGCCCAAAATGGGACAGCCCAATCAGCATTCTTGAGAACAGGAAGACAGCAGGAAGTGCCCACATGGAGATTAGCATTGATGCTAACAGCTTCAGTAGCAGTTTTATCAGATTTTTACAGCATATTGTTTATTCAATGAAAAATGAATAAAAACACTACGTACTTCTCTGTAGTAAAGATATTTTCACTCCACTTCAGACATGTTTGTGTCGCATCCACCTGCTACATTATCTGATAAGAAATGTTGAATGACAGAATGATCATCCAATCAATTGTGGGATATGCTTCTTAAAGGTGCTACCTTCCCTGAACACTTTCTTTGGGCTCTTTCTTAGATGGACTTCCATCTCCCTCTCTTGTGAAGGCACTATTTAAAAAATGCTAAGAGGGCTTAAATAGGATAAAGTAATTTTATCCCATGCTCAAAAGTCAACGTCATTTGGCCTCATGTTCATCATGTTCCTGAACCCTGTATTCCAAGAAATGGAATGGGCTTTCAGGATTTTTCTTTTGATCTTCATAAAAATTCACCCTCTGACTTTATGCTAAATTCAATTAATATTAAAGGTACAAGGTCAAGGTCATAGTGACCTCAAATATATGCTGACATGATTCAAGAATTAGGCTTTTTACCCATCACACTTCTTAAAATATCATCTACGCCCTTTTATTTGACCCATCATTGCACCATCACTGTAATTATGCGGAGGCATAGACAGCCCAGCAGTAGTTCTGTTTGATATTTGTAAGTCTTGAGTTAAATACATGCCTTGGTTAGCAGGAGGCATGAGCTGTCATTTGGAAATGTAAACAAGTTGTTCCTGGTAAGGCTATTTACAGTCTGAGTTGATAACATAGCAAACAAACCTGCATGCATTCACCTTTACTCTATGGAATTCTTCTTTGAATATTATTGGTAAGAAAAAAAGCTGGGTTCAGTAGACTTTCTGTCAAACCAGTATTCCATGAATTGAGTTAATGTCCCATTTATATTTTGCAGTTACATCCACAGGCTGCTGCCATGTTAAACTCATAACTGTCAATGTCATCTATTCACCCTATAGACGATCATCCATTGGAACCCACTATGTCCCTATGCAAATGTCCTCCAACTGTACATGTACCTGTGCACTTTGTGTCATGTTTGTTGTTGTGTCACTCCGCCTTTGCTAATATCTTGTACTTATTCTATTCCTTAGCTTAATTTTGTTCTGCTTTTTGATTTGCTGCTTCTGTTTGTATTTGCATACACACTCTGGTGTGTGTCTAGTCTGTACTTACAGCGTAAAGCAAACAGGCATCAAATTCCCTGTGTGTCTAACATACCTGGCCAATAAAGCTGGTTGTGATGTTTGAAGACTGTACACCTGTTTTGAAATAACCGTTACATGTGTCTTTAGATCTGTTTGTATTTGTTGCGTTTCAATAAATTTCACATAATTTACAAGAATGCCATCAGCATCACAGAGAGGGTTTGTGGTGTTAATCCCCAACTGTAATATGACTCCATGTGTAGGTGATGAAATCCTTTGCTTGCACAGAAAGGTTGTTTTGACTATAAACTATAATCTCTCTATTAGCAGTAAGAGCAACAATAATATCAGTCATGTCTAAGGACATTTCTCATGCCCCATATCCCACTGTTCCGGATTAGAGGAGCATTGAGCCCTGGATTAGCCGAGGAAAAGAATAAAGCCTTCCTTGGACAACAGAGGAGGCAGGCAGGGGCCAATGGATCAGGACCCTCTGCACACACACACAAGCACACGTTCACATAGATCCTCTGCTCATCTTAAAGCTACTTAACCCCTGCGTACGAGGTGACTTTTGGTAAACACTTGGTCTAAGAGCAACCGGCTGCAGTCACAACAGTCAAAGGTGACTGAGTTTCTCGTGTGACCTCTAGGCCGCTGAACTGTTCAGGCTTAACTCAGACTGCAAGAATCTCAAGTTCAAGACCATTTTTCCTCTCTGGGTTGGTCCCTTGTGACCCCATATGTCACATGTATAAGTAGATAAGTAACAGCCAATGGATCAGAGTTGACATGGAGTGTGTGCTGCAGAGTTAGTGGACTGAAATGGAATAAGTAAGCATCTTATATATTAAGTTTAGATCTCAAAACTTTGTCTGGTTGTTGCACTCAGTTTGGTTTCAAAGTTGATGGGGCCGGTCAGGTTGAGGTTTCCGTTGTTGGCGTAGTATTGGATTGGTGCATTGAATGGCATTCACAGATGAACATCCTTGCACGATACATTTGGTTGTTGCAATAGCACAGCTGTTCTTCATTTATTTGTTCTTTTTGAAAGGTATTAAAGGAGCAAATAACATAAATAAGAATAAGAGAGATAGTTAATAACCTCATAGTATGGGTTCCAGTACTATGAGGTACTTTACTAGACACTATACACATCATGCCGTACATTTTGTCTGTGGACTTGCCTTTTAAAGGATTCACATCATCTGTTCTTTATTGTAGAGCAGGGGTGGGCAACTTTCATTACCAAGAGGGCCACATAAAACCATTTTTCCCAGCCTGAGGGCCCCATTGTTACACATTTTCATAAATTCTCCAGAGGAAAAAGGATATTGGATAGATACCATTAGAGAATATTAATTAATCCTAACATTAGCATACCAATATTTATATGTTACATCACAAATAAAAGTTATTTTGCATAATTCAATGAACTTGACACAGAATTCAAGCTTCATTAAAGCCGATGAAGCTATTTTCAAAGCAATGAAATGATGAGTGCTTCCAAATGTTTCAAGCTCAAAGATTTTGCTGCTGCCATATTTTAAATGCAGTATTGAGTAATACTTGATATAATGTTCCAATGCTTCATGAAAGAGATTTAGAGACACTATAATAGATAAGTAAGGTCGTAAATTACTTACAAAAGCCAATAAAAATATCAGTCAAGATTATATTGAATTATTTTGATTAGATATTTGAGTTTTCTTCATATTTACAATTGCTGATTTTTGAAAATGACTGGCGGGCCACATTTAGTGATAGGGAGGGCCGTATGTGGCCCCCGGGTTGCCAGTTGCCCACCCCTGTTGAAGAGAATAACATCAGTAAATAAGAGTGGCTAAAATTTTCTTAGATTTGGGTCATGATTTCCTTTTAAGAAAAGGTTATTCCTAATGATAGACCATTCTTCAACATTTGTTTAGATAATAATCAGGGGAAATGTGTGTGTCAGTTTGACTAATGTACTTAAAATTTTCAATCACACATAGACTTAGAGTTTGACATAGACAACCAGAGAATTCAGCAACTTCAAACCATGGTGCAAGTTAATGTTAAGACTTTTCTGAATGCTAGCTAGATATTTTTTTCATTGGTCATTTTTTAAAATTATCAGCTTAGACGGTTTAATCTGACCAGGTTTTGTTTTTATGTGTTCCCTCCAGATTTCCTCCCGCTCCTCCTTCTGCACCCCTAAGACTGACACTCACTTGCAGCTCCGGCCTCAGGGCCCACACTTTTACCTCAACTGGACCTCGGACATCCTCCAGACTTTACAGTTTCACACTCAGATACACCGCACTGACCTCAGAGCTGCTCAGCTCCATCTGAAGACGCCCCGGCCCCCTTCCCCCTCCTCCTCCCAGACAAACCCCTAGGGACGGGACCTCGTCATGTTCCACTGACTGACCCCTCCCGACCGGCGAATGACAAGTGTGCATCCGAGGGTGGGGCTTGCCTCAGTCTCTCATGATTGGCTGCTGGATGGAATTAAGGTGAATGGAATACGTTCCCAAGGAGCAGGACCCTAACCCATCAGAGGGAGAAGAGAAACGGTGAGTTGGCGCGTTTGAGCCCCCACTCTTTCTCATTCAAATGAGCCGGCTATCATTGTTAGAAGTGTAAATGACACCAGACCTTTGCCTCAAGGACTTACTGCCCTTTTATCCCCCTCCTGATGTACTTTTCCTGTGTAAACATATCCCTGAAATGAAGCAGGCATTGCTCTGTGTTATCGTATAATGCTGTTACGTATGGAGCAGGTTTTCTAAGGACATCCTAAAGGGAATCTTTGTTTCTCCGTCCCTCATGTTATCGTCTTAATCTTTCTCATGGTTCTGGCTGGTTTTCCAGACAAGCTAAACACGGTAGCAGCCTTTCTTTTTTCCCCTCCTGACACTCTTTTCCTCTCGTCTGAATTGTTTTTGGAGAACTGGGCCCATGGCTACATTTGACCCCAACGCTCCGCCCCTGTGTTCCTTTAAATCTTGAGAAGCAGAGGCAGTCAGACTGGGCCCGAGCACAAACAAACACAGCACTGTTTAAAGGGCCTTCTCATTAATGAAAACATAATATTGGTGAAGTGGAGCCTCTCACGGTGCTGTTTCCAGACGCAGGGACCCTGTGTGTGGTAGAGGCCTCTGAGGGAAGGATATTTTCAGTCCGGCTCAATTTGATTTGGATTTGAGCTCAACCAATGTACAAATTGTCAAACAATATTAATTCTAATCAGAATTGAATAATTAAATGAATCCATTTAAACATGGGTAAAGCAGGAAACCTAAGTGTGTTTGGACATTTGAACATGTGCCTGGTGTATGTCTTCAGAAGAACATCACAGAGGCGTGTGTTTACCTCGATCAAGTTTGTTTAATTTCACTCGCAATCCCAGTACTTAAAGGACATAAACACTATTTTGAACATTACTCCAAAAGTAAAAGGATTTACTTACAAATAAACACTCACCAAGGTGGGGTGAAAAATCATAGACCAGTGCAGTTTTTCACAGATTTCACAAATATTCTATCTCCTGTGTCTCTGTTTGTGCACCATATTGAGACTGAGGCAAGCATGTTGGAATGCAAAGCACATACAAGAGAGCAGTCTTAAGTGTCTATAAATGTCAAAAGTAAATCAAAAACAAAGAATGTATGCATGTTAACATAGATACTGCTTCAATGACATCACCCACTGGTATCTGTTGTGTAGTTTTGAAGCCTGACAATGGCAGTTGCCATTTTGGGAGACTTGTCTTAAACTGACACATGGGGTGCATTCAAATAGTCCTTTGTTGATAAGGAACCTTCCTAACTGAAGAAATGACCCAGAAGCATTTAAGCATCAGCCATGATAAGGGCTGCTTGAATTCTCCAAAGTTAAGGAAAGGAAGGTTGATGCTGCCTTAACTCTCCTTTAGCTTAGGATACACCGGACCATCCTTCATGAAAGGAGAGAAGAAAGGCCCCATAATACCTTGCGACATGTGACGTATGCAAAATTGGCACCTGCTAAATATTAATGGAAACTTACGAAGGAGAAAGAATGACAAGTTGTGTGGGACTGTGAAGTTGTGTATATAATGCTAAGTAAAGATTTTTTGTTGGTAAAGAGAAAAATATATGCTTCAAAGTCAGTGCTTTCAAAGATAGAACCCTTGTGGATGGATAAACAATTCATGTTTTAAATTATAAAGCACTTAATTTAAAGCATTTTCTCCATAACTGCCGACAATGTTGATGAATAATAAACAAACAATTGTGGTACTTGTGTCCTATATTCATCTTATATATATTTACCACATTCCCATCTATCTTAATTTATGAAGTAAGTCATGCAAATTACAAGACAGAACAATGGGGTCTCTACATTTATTAAAAAAATCAGTTAAAGAAGGACAAATGAGGAATTTTACAGTACTTCAAGTATAACAACAAATTTAAACAATGGGCATTTTGATATATGTGAATGAAACAGGGTAAATAGTTCTTCTGAAACATTCTGGTGTATTGGTGTACTTCAGTTTTTTTCTGTTCCCTGTCAAAAATGTAACATTTATAGATACTCTCACCAATGATTAGAGTGTAAATCCTCTAATCATGGATTGTTAATGTTCTTGGATGAAGCCGACACAAAACAACGCTGTGAGATAAAGCAGATGACAAAGACGTCTCTTGTAGTTCATTTTCGGAACATTGTAGTCCGTCATGGCTTACCTGCGTCACAAGAACTCATCTTTGCGTAATTATGACACCAAAGTGAAAGTGCAGTTGAAGCCCTCTTTTACTGCAGTTCTCCTTTCCTTTCCTCTAATTTCCTGCTTTTCTTGACCTGTGATGTTTTCCTTCGGGGTCAAGGGGAAATGGACAGGAAAGGACTTAAGGAAGGACTTTTCGAATGCCTCTTGGTCTTTCTTGTAACAGGGACAGATCTGGAACGAGAGCAGTAATAAAGCTTCCTGACAAACAACCTACAACACAGTCAAATCATCTATAGCCTTAATTATGCTAAACTCTTGGCCTTCATATAATCAATTTGAAAAAAAAAGTGCCATCCCTGTACAGTATTTCTGAATCAATAATTTCAGTATCAGGCCAAATGTATTGTTCGCTCCAGGCTGTAAGCATTTATTGGTGCGGTAAATAGGTTTAAATGTAATATTTGGAGACTTAAGGAGAGGAGTTGAGTTAAATCGATATTTTTTTCAATTTATGCAGATAAATGCACTAACCTAAAATGGGGCTAGCTTGCATAATACTTCAACAGTGTCCCATTACAGGAATAAAACCCAGGAAGGTGCAAAAAGTGGATTACTGCCATCAGATACTCTGCTGTCTGCATAGGTTATAATAGGCAGTTGCATCAACTAAATTTGTTCTGATTCCATCCTAAAGTTGCCATAATATGCCCTAATTTGTGTTTGTATTTCCCACTTTGATGATTTTGAGAGTATATCCAGCATTTAATGTTGAAAGGGACTGTGAGGAGTTTCTAAGTAATTACAAAAAAGTCTCACTTTTAGATATATGCCTGATCGAAATACACGCTTTAAGATGAGTTTTATAGCATCAAAATAGGTTATCTATAAATGCTATTCCTTAGCTTCACGGTCAAGTCGGACAGGGCTGGACTGGCCTGGATACTCAACTTCGGGAACAAGACAATTAAAACTAGAGCAAATGTATATTATTCAGACATGTCTTAGAGCACCGGGCTGTAAGTAGCGATATATAGCCGGCTACAAAACTAGAATACTAAGTTTTCCTAAAATTGCTTGTTGTCACACATCAAAAACTACCACTACGTAACTAGAAAGAGATACATTACCTCGTCGCTTTGCATCCTGTAAGTTGTTGAAAAAAGAAGTTGTAAAGCAATGCAGAGTTCTGAGGAAGGTCTGAGCTGCATTTATTAGCATCAACAAACACACGCTTTGGCTTGTGGTGCGTTCAAGTTGTTGTCGGAAGTTGGAATTTCTGAGTTCCGAGTAGGAAACTGCAACTGGAACGTCCCCCGAAGTCGGAATTTCCCGCTGGGAACTCGGTGAAACCTCGCCACCCCTGAGTTGACAATCAAAGATGGATGCCACCAGTGTGAACAGTTATTTAGCTCCTGTAATAATCAATTTATTTGCACTTCTGACTGGGGTGTGTCGCTCTAGATCAGCTGTATAAATAGTATTGCTAAACTTATATTTGCAAAAATGCTGCCATAGTGATAATCACATTCTTCATGTGATATTTGTGAACAACAACGCAGGGCGTGCTAACAACAGCTAACAATAGCCTGATAGATCGGCATGTTTTTTTCCGACTTCAACTGGAACGCCGATAAGTCAGAGATGATGTCACTCCCAGTTCCGAGGTTACTGGAATGCAGCATTACGACAGTCGCCAGGCGTGCTCATGGGTAGCAGAGTCTTAATGTCGCCGGAAACAGATTCTCCTCACAGTCCCTTTAATAGTTTTCACATGCTAGGCACCCCGATACACCTCTACTCTCACTCTGTCTGAGACCCTCTTTTGGAGTTCAGTCAATCCCATGTTGTCTTCATGGGATTGACTTCTTAACTAGGTAAAAATTGTACCTATTTATCTTGTGATAAACAAAACACTTGTGTTTACAGCAGTGTTTATGTTTACCACTTCCAGACTGAGAGGTAAGGGGATACAGGGAGCTCGTGAAGGCCGCACAGGACACATTCCATATCTGTCACGCGTGTGAATCTGACTGCTAAACTTTATCAGCCTAGAATTTGTTCTGTCTCCACTATTAAACCTAAATGAACATAATTACAACAATACAAGTTGGCTATTTCAGCCATGTGCAGGGATTATCTGGCTGCCCAGAATGCCTCATCAGATTCCCCTCCTCTGTGTCTCCATGCTCCGTATTCGAAGCTCATGTTAAGAAAGTCAATCCGCCGGAGCTGGGGTGGATTCCTCAGCTAACACGGACACCTGTCAGGAGATTAACAGCTCCGCCACCAGGGGACAGGGGACAGTTGGTGTGGTCATGGATGGAGGAGGCACACGTCAGCCTTCAGTTTCGTTTGACATGTTTGTCAGTGATTCTCTCTGCTTGTGTTGCATCACCTGTACTGCTTCGTACCTCACAGATAATTAAAAGCACAAACTGTTAAGCTCCACAGGGTTCAGACTCCAGCAGCTCCAAGACAGAAAGGGCATCAGTGGTGTGTTCGGCATGACAGTGGCTTTTATGAAATCCCCGCCTCTGCCTTTCTGTATGTTGTCAGCCTGTTGTTTTGAACGGGGCCGGTTCTTTGAAGTGATGCTATGGTAACCAACATGCAGAGCGAGAAAACAACACCTGTACCTTACATGCACTCAACACAATTCTGCCGCTTCTGTTCGTAAATGTGAGGAATAATTACCCTGTTGTGCTGTTATGTAGGTGGTTGACAGCTGTGATTTAAATGGCTTTAGAATGCTTCAGCTAGGGATGGGAAATGGACCGTGTGCATAGCCAACATTTTTGAGCATTTTAGGCAGTTGGTAAAAGACTTGATCCTGATTTTTCCAGTGATGTTGAGTGTTTCTTTTTTTTGTCATCAACGTTTTATTTTGATTTTAACAGTTTACAAAAGAAAAACAAAAATATATCAAAACAAA
Source organism: Scarus forsteni (assembly GCA_036419115.1). Classification (NCBI taxonomy): domain Eukaryota; kingdom Metazoa; phylum Chordata; class Actinopteri; order Labriformes; family Labridae; genus Scarus; species Scarus forsteni. Next base: position 9,573,980 of record JAZDUH010000518.1, read on the forward strand.
ATTTTTCAGAGCTTAAGGGGCAAAAATGTCCGTTTACCAAAGTGCATATGCAAAAGTCCACAGTAGGTTCCCTTTGGTTGTAAGTACATGCTCACAGGCAAGCATGAATTGTCCATATCACCTTGCCTATCAATAGAAATATATAAAATTGTACAAATCTTCAAAGAACAAAAGGTTGATATCTACCTTAAAATCTTATAAAAAACCTAGTTATTCAAGCAATTTTGAAGGTTATTTATTACAATAGACCATAACTCAATGACAGAGTCCTTTACCCCATGGATACAGGCAATAGAACTTCTAAATAAGCTATGTCCAAGTAGATAAGGAACCAAGCCCCAACAGGCAGACAATGAGGGGGTTTCCAGCCAGGAGCCACCAGCGTTTTTGTCCAGCCAATAAAGCAGATGTTAAGTGTTTCTATAAAATTTGAACAATTGTTAAATAATGAATTCTGCCTTCTAGTTTCACCCTTTTTGGCAACAATTTAACAACAATTTAAACAGTTTTAAAGCCCAGCACCATACCAATTCCACTCTTTATTTTCTGCATGATGCTAGTTACCTTTTTAAACACTTTTTCAAATGTTGCTAACACATTAGTGCAGTTTTAGCCAATATTTAAAATCCCATCCCTTCACCAGTCCCACCCAATTACGAATGATACCAATGCTCCAGTTTAAATCAGAGGCTTGTTAAAACCTTTCTCCTTCCACCAAATTTTGTATCTGGGCAATTTAGACAGTTGTTAAAAATCCTAGTTAATCACCTCGTTTGCACACTTTTTGTAATGTTGTAAAAATTATTCATTTTATTCATACTCCTCTTAAAGTCCTTACCCCCCATCAATCCTGCCACATTGTTCTGTCGTCATCTAATAGGGCTGTTACTTTTTCACTATTCCCTTAAAATCCAATTTGCCCCCCTTGATAGTATCCCTGTCAGTTCAGTTCTGAGTGTTTCCAAAGGGGAGGAGCAAAGAGCTGCATTTGATCCTCTGCAGGGACAAATTTTTTTACTTTTTCTTCTACTTCAATCAAATCCTTGCTTAATAGACACCCGAGGCATGTTGTAAATGGTCAAACACACTGGGATATGTGAGCTTTAATCATATAAAGATATGATTTTTGACCCTTTTTGCCCACCGCTAACTTACCACACCGCTATATATGATTTCTATTGTCTCATAATACACTCAAACTTTTGCTTTATGGTACATTAAAATGCATATTTCCTGTATGTCATGCTAATTCACTTCAAACATAGGCTTATACTTGTTACTTGCATCATGTCTCTGAACATGTGATTGCAGCTGATGAAAGGATGCTTGCACTGTGTTGCAGTAACCATGGCGAAGGCTTGAGCCACAGTGGTGTGTGTGGCTCGTTGTGTATCCAGGAATCTTTGTTGTTGATGCGCCTCGAGAGGCCTGTTTTTATCCACAGCACTTATCTCAGAGCCTTCAGGCAAAGTTGTGTTAGACCAGATCAGAGGAGTCAGTAAATTGTTGGTTAAGTCTTTCTCTGGGCTTAGTTCTCTTGGTGTTGCAATGACAAAATAACAAGATAAGTGATTCTGTGGAGGTTCTGGCCTTTAATTTGTCCATTTATTTCTTATTATGGGCACTTTGAAAGGCTGTATCCTGTTCAAGCCATGGTGACTTGCCAAGCGAAAAATATCAGGCTAAAGACTAGGGATTGTCAAGCCTTTTATTTATTTAGTTTTTCCTGCATTTTGAAGGTTTTAAAGTTAGATGCAGTGGTCAAGATTACCTTATTAAGCCCTACCAAAAACAGTATTTTTTTCACCTTAATACACTGGCTTTAGTTGTTCAAACTTGAATTAGCCATTTGGTATTCGCCCAGAAGAGTGTTAAAAAGTTTGCTTAGGAAATTGTTTTATATAAACTTGACTGAGTAACCCTGTTTTTGCCTTCTTTTTATGAACTTTTTTTTTTTAACAAAACATGAGTTTGGGTGTTTTTTGTACAATATACTGTATGTTTCAGCACAGGATGCGAAATTAGTGGTTTTGTAAAAAAAAAAAAAAAAGTATTGTTGCAGCTTAGTAATTTATAAATGTGTGTGGACAAGGCCTTTTACTTTTCACAAAAATCAGACTTGATTATTTTTGAAGCGTATACTCAAACAGCTGCAGATGTTTGACTCAGAGACTGCTGTGGAGGACGCAGTAGCACAGAGCTGAGTACTTGACGACTGCCACTTTGCACATTATTGGCACACGGGACAGTCTGAATGTATTATTTTGCCATTGGCAGTGTGGAGCCCAAAGTGCCTCCATGGGATAGCTTTGTCTGTCTTTTATTTCTCGAGGTGAGCTTTCTGTTCTTAAAGTGAAGACAGTAATGGAAAGTCGGATTGCGCAGGGAACACAGGCGTCCCAATGTGCTGCAAAACTACATATTTTTAATGAGTATGAAATTTCAGCTGTTGAGTTCAAGTTGACAACCCAAGTTTAAGCTAAGCAACAGACTTTAGGGCAGGAAAGTTAAGGCGATGCAGAAGTGCCAAAAACTGCAGTTCTTTGAGTGTCTACTTGAGGCTGACAACAGAAAATCTGGAAGGATTTTTGACATGGATACAAGCCTGCGTGGTGTTGATTGGTTAGATGTCCTTTAGCCCTGCCTTAACTTACCTCGCTTTCTGTCGGTAGGTTGATCTAAAGTTTGGTTTAGAGGGTGTATACATGATGATAGCATCAACGGATTGACTTTAACAACACTCCAGAGGCTTCTTTGATAATCAAACATCTGACATCACATAGCTTAATCCAATTTTTGTAACTGTTGATGTTTGAATCTTGTTTAGTAAAAATGACCAAGAAGAAAAATTGATACACTTTTTGCACCCCTTGTTAAGTAACTGTGTCAGGGAGCTCTGCTGGCCTTGTGGCTGTGTCAGTGTGCCCCATTAATTAAGATTGCCATCCTCAATACAAGCAGGTTTTAATTCAGCCTGGGACCTCTCACCTGCCCTCCTCTCCCCAAACGTCTGTCCCCACCTTCCAGGTCTCTCCGTTGGCCTATCCTCTCTGATAATGGTGGAAAAGCCCCAGAACAACTGTCTAACTGAGGTGTGAATAGCTTGGGGTGGGTGATAATAACTGCAGTTTCCTCCATGTTAGAGAACACACAGTATACATCCAGAGGGAGAACATCAAACAGCCAAACATACATCCTCACATGCAGAGAGCAAACAGGATAGGCTTGTCTGCTTTATAAAGAAAGATTTGCATCTTGACACACTTGGAGTCAATTTGATCCTCTTCCAAGCCACACACGTATGTAAAATGTATGAGCACTTTGTTCTCTCGACCTCCTGTGACATTATAGTGAGGCAGCCATGTTTTTCCTCCCTCTCTGTGCCTTTAATGTCTGCCTCAGCCCTTATGTGTGTATATGTGCGTGTTTGTTGATCCTCCATGCAGCACAGTGCAGTATGTCTGCTGTGTGACTGAAAAAGTAAACACGATTCAGCTCTTCCTTCCCCTGGGAGCGAGGACGTCCTGTCAAGCTCGGGTTGGAGTCGTTGTTAATTGCCACAACTTGAAATGTCACCGCTTCTTTGTCTTTGAGGGATTAAAACTCTACATCAAGCTTTCAGAGTGGCATTAGGTTGAAGTGTCTAGAGGTTTCTATATGTGTGCAAGCTCTTCTGTCAGGTGATCAAGGTATTTTGGTTTGGTTGTCATACACTATGTACCCTATGAAGTAAATAGGCGTGTCTACACATTGCAGAACAGTATGTATAGGGTGGAAACCATACATGAATACTTACAGAGTTGTGCAATCATCCGCCTTGTAATGTATAGACTAAGGCTTGAGAGTGTATTGAGTTTTAAAACATACATATGCTTCTCTAAACTAGGTACAGGCTAAAACAATATGGTTTCTTAAAGTGTAGTCTGTGTTGTTTTTGATTCTGAAAGGTAGGGGCAGCTTCAACACTCCATAAAAAGATCATTCACAGAAAGATCCACAAACAGTATATGCTTATTTACAACAAAAGTTTAAATTTGAATTGTTTAAAGATCTACCCTGGAGCTTGTCTTTTTGCCAGCATTTGTTCGCTTGTTGACAGGATAGCTCAAAAACATTGAGACAGAATTTGATGATCAGGAAATGTTGGTCATGGCAGGGAAGGAGTGATATTTTAGGGATAGAGTATCATTTTGAAGGGATTAGTTAACACTGAGAGAGGGCAGTTTTTCACTTTTCTTCAAATAACTCAGTAAGTTCTCAATAGATTTTATAAATAGTAAAATTGGCACTTTTTAGTAAAATAGTTTTAAATTCAGTTGAACCTGCAAGAACCCTTGCTTCTTTGAAGTGTCATTTTTCCCAGTAGTCAAACTTGACTTGTTTTGAGCATTCATTTAAATAACCAAAGATATTCAACCCTGCCCACTGCCACTAGGCCATTTTAATTAGTTCATTTTACTATTTATCTCTCTCAAGGCCACACAGGTGACAGCATATCTTTGCTATCTTGTCCCTGATGGACTTTTTCCACACCTGTGACAAGGAGCCTGTCGAGGAGGGTGCAGCCCCACGTGGCTGGTCGCTCCTCCGCCATCTGGTTGAAAGCCAACAAAAAGACTGGTCATGGATGAGGTGCTAGCCAGCTGCTTCGCCAATAATCAACACACAACACAGTCTTGATTTATATGCATATTTTTTTGTCGTTGATAATGTGGAGCCCAAAGTGCTTCCACAGAATGGCTTTGCCTGTCCTCCATTTTCTAGAGGTGTACTTCCTGCTGTTGAGGTCAAGAGGCCAATGGACAGTTGATCAGTGGATTGGCCTGTTAACTACTTGAGGCACTTTAAAATGCTGCTTCATAGTTTTGATTCAAATTTGTATTTAATGTTGAGATGCATTTATTTTCCCTCATGCTTGTACATAAATGTATTTTTCAAGCAAATGTTACTAATCTGTGAACTAGTTGGCATGTATGAATTTCCTTGGAGAAAAAATATTAATTAACTAATTATTATTATTATTATTATTATTAGTATTATTATTATTATTGTTATTATTATTAATAATATCATTATTATTATTATTATTATTATTATTATTATTATTATTATATTGCAGTGGTAACACAAGGTGGTCGGTATTGCTTGATTTTGAGCAGAATTTTATCAAAGTTTATGAATGTGGTATTCTAACCAGCATTTGTTGTTTTTTTAAAAAGAAGATAATGCCAATTAAATAATACATTGCAGACTAATGTCAAAAGGTGTAACCCAACTCAAATCAAATATTTCTTTAAAAAAAAATTGGCCACATCGCCCTACCCTATACTAGACAATTGATGGTCTTTATCTTGCATTATGTATATTTCAAGCTCCAGTAATATCTAAAAAGTATTTCACTTGGGGATTAACTTCTTTCGTTAAGGTCACTATCAAGTGCTACTTCATGCTCACATCTCCTTTCCTCATGATCTTCTCCTGAGAAGTGTTAAACGACAGGGAACACTTTCCTCTGACAGAAGAGAGAAATAGACATTTATAGGCAAGATTTAGTGTGCTGTGTGTGTTTGTGTCCGTGTATCAGTGAGTCAGTCAGCGCAGATCTCTGCTAACAAGAGTAATTGGCCGAAACACTGTCAATTTCCTCACACAATTATTGTTCCGAGAGTGTTCCCCTGGAAAACTCTGCTGCACTCTCACCAGCTGTGACGGTCGATGTGGAAAACATTCAATTTTTATGTTTGATAAAAACGACAAACTGATATTATGAGTAGCAGAGTGAAACTTTTCGGCTTGGCTGGCTGAACCCGGCCACTTACTTCTGTCTCAAGTGTAAAGTGTGGACAGTAACATGCACACTAGGGATGCTCTGATCATTTTTCCTTTTTTTATCACAGCAGATACCAGTCATTTATGATGGATGTCATCCAATACTGGCCATATTTTGTGTTTTATTAGAGCAGCTGGTTTGGTGGATACGTGGCCTACTAAGCATTGTAGTGTACAGTGATTTCCTAAAGTATAACCAGATTAGAGATACATTTTTTTAATTGAATGAATAATAATGGAATAAAAGACATCCTTAACCTTTGACTCAGTGGCATAATGCAGCTCATACAGTTATTTAAATAGCTAAGAAAAGAATTTGACCCCCAAAAAACTGTATTCATCAAGTTTCTTTATTGTACAGAAATGAATATTAAGTAGGGGTGTCAATAATAATCTTATATCTGATGCATCATGATGTGGATGTTTGTTATTTTGCTCATTAATGCTGTCATTTCCATCCAAGTTGAAACATCAGTTTGGATTTAAATTATTTGATTATTAGGTGAGCATTTTTAACCATTCACCTGTTTCCACTTAAATTGGGAACACATACATTGGATCGCTTTTGGCAAGCAGTGGTAACTGGAAACACAAACTTAAGAAGAATTTATTGAAGCTATTGAAAAATTTTAAGAGCATTGGCCATATTAAACTAAAAGGTGCCTTGAATTCGAAATTGCACTAAAATATTGGCAATCTTTGTGGAAATCAAAATATTGATTTTACTTGTCAAACTTTCAGACACTGCCTTAAAAAAACATTTAAATCATCAGTCATTTTTTTTAACCAAAGTCTTATAATTAAAACCAAGTTCAGCCATCCATTTCAGTATTGCTAAAATACATATTTTGCCAACAGTTTTGTGTAGTTTGGTTTTTTGTTGCTTATATATTTTAGGGAAAAGGTGATACTGATTTCTGTTTTATACCATGGAAACCTAAATAGAAATTACAGACAGTTGGCACTGGGTAAGTATTAGTCTTTATTTTGAAAGGAAAAATATAACATTTTATCACACCAATACTTTATTGACTCTTTGATAATTCCCTTATCAGTTTCTAAAGATTTTCTGTGTGGACAAAACTAAGGAAAGTTTTCAGGGGCAACAACGTCAAACACATGTCACTCCAGATATGCCACACTGTAGATGAACACTCCTGCAAGCTGCTGGTGTTTTTACTCGCTAAATGTTGGACAGTTCGTGCATTTTTGTCAAGATTTAAGCCAAAATTTTAGTCACTCATGCTGGGGTGTTTGGATTTTTTGACTTCTTTGTTGCCATTTCCACTCTCCCTCTAGTGATAGTGTGAAGTCCTTCATTGGCACTGAAAAAAGCAGAAGGAATTATTATTTTTAGAACTGTTAAGCAAAACTATTTCTGGTCAATTCTCACGTGGAATTGATTTACATTCTCTCTCCTACTTATGTAGACAGTGTGCTGGAATCGTTCTGCATTATTTGACAATTCCCAATTTATGAATCACCGAAGCTGCTTGCATACATTTTCTATTTCTGTTTCTGGGTTATAGAAAGAATCACCAATAATATTAGGTTTTAACCAGGATGTCTTTAAAGTTTAAAAATCTGTTATTTTGAGATTCTGTAAAGATTTGAATGATTTATTGGTGACCTTTGACTCTTACAAAGAAATATTCAGCCAGCAGCGTGCATATGGTTTGATTGTCATCCAATGAGAGAGCTCAGAAGCCCCACTCGGCTCGTGAAATAAATGCAGCTAAACGTAGTCTAAATGTGGCCTCGGCGTCTGTAAGGTCTTTATTTAGTATACCATCGTACAGGATGTATTGGGCTGTATATATTTGAGGATTTAGCTCCGTGTTTATTATTGGCTGTGTGTGGGTTGCTGTACACTTGTGTATTTGGACAGAGGGAGTTGTCTTGCTTTCACTCAGAGGCATGCTATACCCCTTCTCCCTCAGCCTGTAATTTAGACAGTGGCGGGACACATAAGGGAACAAAGTGTCCATTAGCTCTGGATGTATAGGACGGGACGGACCCAGCTGTGGGCCTGTAGCATGCACGCTCAACAATAGGCCACTGTGGCCCTCTAAACATAGGACAGGGGGCCCCATTCAGACGCAGTTATGGATATAATTCTGAGCACTATTCTCACTGTCTTTGTATTGTTCTGTCTGTTTGAGGAGCAGGAGCTTCAAGGCAGGTGCTTCTCTCCGGCTTTGGTCTCTGGCAGAATAATAATTAACATATCCATAAGCTCACCTGATATTATTATAAAAGGCAGCTCATTATTTCCTTCACATAATAAAACATAAATCAGTCAAAATTCAGCAACCACTAGACCACAATAACATCATCACAATAATGTTTGTGATATAGCCTGAGGTGCTGTATGCAAGGTAATGCATTAATTCCATGTTATAACTGATTCTTCTCTTATTAAAATTAATAGGGTTTTTTCACTTAAGCAGTAGCCCTTTTAAAGGGTGGGTGCTTTGGGTGAGAAACATATATAATATTTATCTTTTTGCTGGTGTTGTTAAGCGTCTCAGCTCTTTATTCTGGTCTATTGGCCACACTATGCTGGCGTATTCGGACAACATTTTGTAGGAAAGGTTAATAGGGATGGGAAATTTATAAGATTTTATAGATACCAGTGCTATTCGTGATCCTGCTTATCGATCCAATTCTTTAATAATTCCCTTATTGATTCCTGCAGATTTTCCATGTGGACAAATGTTGCCCTGTAGATTTTCAGTGGCAACAATGTCAAACACACGTCACAGCATAAAGACCTGCTTCTGCAAGTTACTGGTGTTTCCGCTCACCTATTTTTTTTTGCTATTTTTTTAATGTTTCTGATTAGATTAATGATGTTTATCTACATGCAATTTCTCCCAAAACATAGTCCATTTCATTGTCATTGTTTTATTTTTTTTTGTTTGTTTGTTTGATTTATCATATTGTTTGTTTATTTAATTTATTCTATTTAAAAGCTCCTGACCTTCCAATTACAGTTAAATGCTCTTAAAAAATTAAAGTTTTGCTTTTGATACAGCGTACTCATCTTATTATGACATATAATTACCTTAATGAAAAAAATTATGTTTCAAAATGATATTGACAATAATATCGCTTATCGGCAATAAAGTTTTGGACAATAATTGCAGCAAAATGTATTGTCTTGACAGGCCTAAACCTGGTTGCTGCTATTTTTAGCTCAGCTTGTTTATGATTAAAATATCAGTTTACTGGATGGGGCCCTTTAAATATAAAGCTATTCATAAAGCATCCTTGAAGAGCCAATGGTACAGCAGTTAATTATGAGTTTTGGGCCTTCTTATGTTTTTATTTTAATGGACAGGCCATTTGAGAGAGTAGAGCATCAAGGTGAGAGAGTGTGGGAGTTTTATAGGGACCAGGGTCACCCCAGGCCTGCCCACTTTATGGACTACGGCCTCTGTAAATGTAGCATGTGACCCGAGTGTTTACCCTACCAACGCCCAATGACAAGAAGGCGCATTTGTGCATCTCTACAGAGAAGTGCTGTTTCATAGGTTTTGCTATCATGATCAGTTATCGTGATAAAAAAAACTTACATGTGGACTCATCCTGCCACCTTATTACCGTAAAGAGGATTGCAGTTTCATCTTTGGCACAAGATCAGAGGACTGACATTTAAAAATACATAAACCTGTTTTATTGGATTGCATTGATTCTTGAGCTGCAGGTTATGTATCATTATCAATGGAGGACCAATGAAAAAACAGCAGTTGGAAAGGTAATGCATTGTATATACATTAAGTCAGAGCGCTGGTACGTTTCCAGTGTTTTTCTATCACATCTAGGTCAACGTTTATTTACAAGGCTGTCACAACATGCTGGATTAGTTTTCATCAATGAATCACACATAAATAACCTTTAAAATGTGTTATCTCTGTATCTCTGCCAAAGCCTGGCATGTCTTGTTTATCGTCTGTGCTTGGATTTCATTGTCATCCAAACTATTAAAAGCACATCCATGAGCTGCTCGTATACATCAAAATGACGTCTGCAGTTATAACTACTAACACACACTATATGAAGTTTATTCTGACTCAAACTAAATCAGCCTTTCTGCTGCTGTTATTAATTATTGAGGATTTAGTGTGCATTAATTTGAAGCTGAAAATCATAAAAACATCATTTACTGGATTTACTCTTTACTCTCGTAAATTATAAACTCTTGTTTGTGTTATGGTTCCTGAATATAACAGGGCTTTGATTTTATCCAAAATTACTGGGCTTGTTTATGTAAAATCAAGCTGTTTGAATGAAGGTTTTCATCAGGTTTTAATAAGTCTGAGACCACAGACAAGGCATTTAGAGGTAGTTTTACAAATCATCTGTTTGGGTCCTTTTGTGGGATTTGTTGACTCCAAAAATACACCAAAATATATGTGCAGTGATGACAGCCTAATGCTTTAATAGTGGTGCCTCTAGCAAAAGTACGCATAAGAAATAGGGTTGGGCAGCATATAGAGTTTTTAATACACTTTAATCATTTTAAAGGAGGGTAAGCTTTTATTTGTACTATTAAAATATATCAATGCTTGTTTTGTAGCAAAAATTTCTGGACACTCAGGATTGGGTGTTTTATTGTTTTTAACAATCAGAATTGTAAAAAAAAATTCTGATGTTGCTGCACAAATTTGCCAAGGGCACAAACCTCTTATCTCCATTTGTTTTTTATGATTTTCATTCATTTTCATAAAACACTGCTTTCGGTCACCTTCCATGTTTGAAAATGAGTTTTAGGAATGTTTATCCAACCAAAGTCCCAAAAGTAGATGTAGTCAAAATAATAATAATAATAAAATAACTTTTCACCCCTTAGTGGAGCATTTTTGTTAAATTTCCTGGGAAGTAGCAACCTTGGAGATAAGAGGTTTGTGCATGACAGCAGCAATTTACTGGTTAATATATGACTTAAAATCATTAAGCATCTGTCTTTTTAGACAAAATATGGCCATTAGATGACAGAGATTTCATAAAATGTCCCTAGCTCCACCAACTTTTCCAAATTTTGCAAAAAAATTTTTTGTTTTTTGCAATTTTGATACTTTTCCTTTTTGTGTTTTTTTAAAAGCTGATCGACAAGCGCTTTATCGTTTAGAGAGATTTTGTTGCACTTAACCGCTTCCACCCTTTTTTTAAAAATAATCCTATGGTGTGATTTGAATTTGATGTATGTGGTTAAAAGTTTTACTGGGATCATTCATTTTTTGAACACGTTGATGCAACTAATCGTCAAAATTCAGTTCTGCCAGTTGTGTTTACTTTTTCAATTGTTGACAACGTATTTGTACAGTAAAGAAATCCCTCAGTCATTTTTTTTTGTCTGAATTCTTGTTCGACTGAAGACATTTGTTCACTTTTTTTTACTTTAAGTCCTTGAAATAATAAAAATTGTGTTCATTACAAAAAGCACTTACTGTTCCTAATGTGGACAACTTTGTTTTGCAATTTTGATAGTGGTCTACCTCCCAGTTTTGACAATTTGAACCAATGATCGTAAGGTATCTAAGTTCACCAGTTTTTTTTAAATAATAAAGTTTTAAAGATTGATTCATCCTGTTACCTCCTGTTTTCCCAAATGTTGTTGACATAATTGCACAATTTAGACGGCCCTGACTTTGCTTTTAAGTCAGTTTAAAGTTATAGCAGAGCAAGAAGTTTCAGGACTTTTTAATACCACTAGTCTGATTGAGTTATTCTGAGTTATGAGCTAAGTTTTTCTCAGCCATTTTCCCATACATTTCCAAGTGTTGCCAACCTTTTTATGCAATTTGGACTTGTTTTTTTTCTCCTAATGGTTATAATAACACAAGTTGTTTATATATTTTGATTAAATTGATCAGTGAGCTGATGGGGATTTTTCAGAAAATTTGACACCTTTCATTTGCATAAATGAGGCCAATGTTTATGCACAACATCAAGAGTATCAAGTTTCTCTGCAACTTTCAAAAAATGAAATGATAAATGTTGCCGCTTTGGTTGTCATGGCCTTTTGTGTTTGTTGCTGTGGTATCAAAGAAGTGCAGATATCGTTTAGTGCTCACGAGAATCATGCTCAAGCTTTTAACTCTGGAGTTGCAGCAATCATTTGTGATTTCTTTGTAAAAGTCTTCAGATATGTATGCTGTATTGCTGATCAGGTTACAAGCATCCTGATATGGTTTTAGGCCCGTGATACCCAGCCCTAGTTGGAACATGTAGTCCTCTGTGGCTGGTGTTGATTACAGCGTTGCATATTCTTGTATCTCTTTGCAGTCATGCGTGCTCGTTTAGCTTTAATCAAACGTGCTCTGACTTTTTAATAGTCACGTCTCATGGGAGCGCTCAGATACTTTTGACAGCCTGACAACTACCTGTTAGACGCATTCCAGAGCGGCTGTCAGAGTCACAGGTGGAGAATCTGCTGGCTGTCCTCCAATCAGGGAAGACTGGGTGGTACTACCAGCAGAGCAAGAAACGTCCTACAGAGCGGAGGACGAGGGAGGGAGAGGCAGAATGTATCAGAGTGGGTCAGCAGGCTAAAGATAGCAGCTCTGTTAGAGACATCAGCGTGTGCGAGAGTGAGAAACACAGTTAGACAGAGGCAGAGTCGATGCATGAGGGCCCGGGCCGTGTAGCAGCCTGTCAGCTACATCTGCAGCTTCAACTCCAAGTGCTCCTCCGCCATGCATATTTTACAGTCCCGCTGCGTCATCAGGTCAGCACTGTAAGTCTCTTTCATGTCATCTCTCTGGCTCGACTCACCGCTTCCCTCTCTGTATTTGTTCTGCTCTAGTTGTGCAACATGTGTGTATGTTCCGCACAGCTTTCAGGTCAGAGGAATCAAATGGTTGCTCTTAGTTTTATGCGGCCCGTGAGTGTGTTTCAGTGCGTGTCTGCTGAAGACAGAGCAGAGAGAGTACAGTATGTGCGTGTTTGTGTGGGGTTGGCTCAGGTTGCTGAGAGGCACAGCGTGAGGGACTTTGCATACTTCGAGATGTGTTGCAATCCCATCACGGTTAAAGGCTTGGAGGTAGAAAAATGCTCTGTGGTATGTCTGTACGGCACACGGTATCTTGCCCCGACCTGCAAAAAATCCCATTCCATTAAAAAATATTCAATCAGGCACAGTATTTGATGCCCCAAAGTGTGTGGCACAGTTGAGAATCCTGCCAGGCTGCCTGCTTTTACTGAAAATCTAATTTCCCTTCTGTTTATTTTGCTAATGTTTGCCGCTGAAGCCCTTTAAACCAAACTCAGTGTGCAAGTTAGGCAGTTCTGTCTCTTTGGGGAAACACGTGACCAGAGATCATTCAGTTTCTGGAGTTTTTCATACTAACAGGCTCTAAATTTATTGAGAATTATAGCTCCTTGCCAGTTCAAACCACTTTTCAGAATGTTGGCAACATATTTGTGCTACTTAGATAGAGATGTACCTCAATATACTAAGTCTGATTAACTATTAAGTTTTTGTACTATATAATGCCACCAGAGATCAAAATCTTGCACAGTGTGAACCGCTTTCTAAAAGTTGCCATCATATTTGTGCAACTTGAACATTACTCTCTATCATTCAGTTTAAACAAGAGAGTATTTTTATGTTTGTATTATTTTTAATACTACAAGTCAATGTCTCCATCCCTCCTGGTTAAAATATATCCCGGAATAACACTAAGTCAATATCTAGAGGTAGGAGAAATGGAAAGAAACAATATCATGCTTTTTAATCACAGTGTTACAATCTTGATTTAATCACAGTTCTTTTTCTCTTTTTTAACACTTATTTGTACATTTTTGACCAGCACCAAACAACAATTTACAGACATCCCTTTAAATGTGCAAAACCAAACAAATTATGAATTTGATACTTACCTTGTCCCTGATAACAACATGCAGGCCAAGGGATGGAGTTTTTAAAAATTTTCAGTTGGAACCAGTGGGTACAGAGGGCATGGGGGTCTTCATTAAAACAATCAAAGATTAACTATTTATTTACATGCATTCTGGAAAGAAACATGCCATTATCCTATATGAGAGTATATCCAAATTACCAATATACATGTATAGATACCAATATTTTGGTAAAGAGTACAAAGCCTCTTCTAACTGAACTGATCTTTGCCCTTCTTGTTGACAGTTTATTCGTGTTAGAAACAAATGTGAAGCAGCATTATTGGATTCTTTATCATTTTATTCTTTTGATTCATAAAAGTGGACATGATGAGGTACATTCGTATAACCTGCCAATATAACAGCCAGCATATGGGAGATTTAAGGCTAATTTTCAGAAATACCAGGATAATATTTTTCATACTTGCAAAAGGTGTTCGTACTCTTAATATCTTCTGTCATTAATATGATGGAAATCAATTCTTACTTGTCAATCTGGAAAATTAATTGTGTTGTGAATGTATTTGCACAACAAAAATCCAAGACAGAAGAAGACAACAGGGTGCCGCAAGCACCTGGTGTCCCTCAGGGGGCCCTTGTGGTGCCCATAGAGGGGTTCTTAAATTAGCAAGCTACCAACACAGAGTGTGAAATTAACAACTGTTTTCGTTTTGATTTTTGATTTTTTTTTACCAATAAATCAGTACAAAAACCCAAAAATATAACCTGTATTACATTTTTTAAATTGTACTGGGACAAAGTTTATGTTGATGCTCTGACACTAAACCATGTTAAAATGTTTATAACGTTACTCAAAAAACAGGTCTTACCTATCCTTCTTTCTCTCTGTTAAAAATTTGACCAAAGATCATCAGGTTTTTGTACCTCTGATACCATCAATCACCAAATTAGAGTTAGTGGGAATTTCATCATGAGCACTTTTTCACATTTTTAAAATTGCTAAAGCATTTGTAAAAATTACACCATATTGTCTTTTTTTTGGTAAAGATACCCAATAGGCTCAAGTATCTCTGTCATGGAAATTCTGTGGCTTCTTGTTTCCACAATTTATTTTAATGCAACATTTTGTGTAACTTTGGAAAGCACTGAAAATTTTAGATAAATTAATCCTCTTCAGCTTGACCATCTTTTTCTGTATTTTGCCATTGTTTTATAAGTAATTTTTTTATTATATTCGACTAAATATAAAGATTCTTCACATTTTGTTGCCACTTATCATTTAAATTCAATGAGATTCCATTATTCTCCTTCATATAAGTTTGGTTGAAATATAAGTAAGGATTGTTAAGATTCATTTATGGATTCTCAAAGTACTTAGTTGCCAGTCCATCTGAATATTGTCAGCATATTTGTGCAATTTTGTCTTTGGTTAGAAGTGTGATTGGCAGTTCCAACTACTTTTGCAGATTTTGTTGTTTTTCCTGAAATTTACACAGCACTTTGTGTTGTTCAGTCAAATTACCTGTACTTTTAAAACCATCACTCATAACAATAACAAACTTATGCCTCTTACAGTTGAATTCATTTTTCCAAATGTTTCAAACTTATTTATTCATGAAGGAGAGTTCACTGTCTTTCTTTTGTTGAAGATCTTACATTTTGATACTACCAGTGATTAAAATTAAGTAAAATTCAAGTTTCTGAAACACACAGTTTTTCAAAGTAGAACATTTCAGTGTTTTTTCCAAGTTAGAACAACAAAATCACACCTTTTATTTGCTGTCATGATATCAAGCAGGTATCAGTGTTGTTTGATTTTTAGCAGAATCCTTTCAAAGTTTACAGTTTAGTTTTTTTGACAGCCAGCGATGCTGAATCAGACATGATGTTTTTTTTTAATCCCCAAAGTGTGTTGCTCAATTTTAAGTCCTGTCAGGCTGTCTGCTTTTGTGAAAAATCCAATTTCCCTTTTGTTTGTTTTTGCTGATGTGTGTTTAGAGCGGCTCTTCAAACCATCTTGTAGGACAAGATATACATGGTTGTCTAAGATGCCGCCCCCTGCAGTACATCTTAACTCTCACACCGAGCCACATCTTCACATCTCACATATCATATTTTTTCTTCCTGTTTTGTTTTTCTGATGCTTCTTAGAGCCACTTGACACCATTTCTGTCTCCAGCTCTTTCCTCTCTGAGCTGTAAGAGGAGTGAAAAGCACTTCTGAGGCTTCACCAGGAGCACTAAGCTCTTTTTTTAGCAGAAAGGGTGCTAATATTTTCATTGCTGCTATTTTGGGACTGATGAGATCTTAATAGAGGGTTGAAGCTGCAGCTTATTCAGAGAGCCGCAGTTTGTGTTATGGTTTCATTAGTGTGTGTCGTCTATGTGCCAGTTTCCCCGTGTTGTGCCATTATGGGCCAAATGTTTGTTTAAAAAACAGAGCGGGGGAGCTGTGGGGAAAACAAAGCTTGAAGTGTCAGGATGGATGAAGAGACTGTTTAAGGGATGCAGTGTCTCAGGAACTGTCATAAGGCACTTGGAGAGACACTGGATGATGTAGAAAGGAAGTAATTCATAAAGTCTTTAGATGAATGGGAATGCATGATTTATATCCTTTTTATAAATAAAATGTTGCAAAAAAAGGGCCCTAGATTTCCATTTTCAGGTAATTTTTCATTTTTTTGTGATCAAACCTGCAAAAACAAGCCTACACACTGTTGTGCATTGGCAAAATTTCCATCTTTACCATATATTAAAACACCAATATTTGAACTGCTCTCAGTCAGAAGTACTCCCTCACTTTGTTTGCAGTGTAGACAGTAGGGGTGGGAGAAGAAATCAATTCACATAAGTATCAGGATTTTTTGTTGACATGTTTTAAATCGATTTATTATTCAAAAAAATAGTTTTTTTCCCAATTTTAAATGCTTCCTTGTAGTCTGTGTTAATAAGTCACTTTTAAATGCAATCCAAGCTTTTGAAGAGAGAGTACAAACAGCTGGTTAAATACATTGCTGAATTAATTCTAAAAACGAACTCACATGTGATGTGTATTTTTCCTGATGTAGTCTGTAGGCATCATCATTGTTCATCTTTTTCGCTGGTGTTAAAAAAGCTAACTAAAGATTGCAAAAATCAGCAATACTGTAGAATCGCTATTTAAGTCCAATCGGCACCTAAAAAATCGTAAAAAAAAAACATTGAATTGAGAGAAAAGCCAATTGTCACAGCCCTGGTAGACAGTGTGCAATTTTTAAATGTTAAATGCCTTAATAACGGGTCCACCATGTGTCATTAATTCATGCATAAATGAAGCCTGAATTAATGCATGTGTTTTTTTTCAAATACAAATCATATACATATATTTATAGCGTGACATGCTTGACTTATTCATTAGTTAATGCATTCATTGAGGTACTTTAGTCACCATCATTCATAGGTTATTATCCGTGTCTCAGTGTCCTCAGGTTGGCTACAGAGCTGGGTCATCACAAAAAGAGCTGGCTCCCAGAGTACAGACTGTGACATCCAACAGGTGGAGACACAGCTTACATCCTGCATTAGGGTCTGTCCTATTTCTAACCCTTAACCCTAGCTAGTCACAGTTCTCCGTAGGGCTAAGACAAAAGGCTACACGGCCCTTAAAACGACCAGGACCTCACTTGAAAGGAAGAGGTTTGAGAATTTCCCATAAGACACCACACCTGCTGACAAGAAGGCAGAGTGGAGACCAAAGGGAGCACAAAGCTATAAGTTATTTTTTTTAGTCATCAAGTAAATATTAATCATATTTTGAATTGTTGGTCCTATCTTAGAATGTCTTGTTATGACGAGCTAGCTTACGCCGCTGTAGCTACATCTATTGTCGCATCTGCCTACGTCACAGCCAGCGAGCAGCTCTGGATGATGACGTAGCAGGAATCGAGTGGTGTCTTGGTTCTCAGGAGCATGTTTCCACCTCTTCTCCTTGGCCTTCAAAACAAAGGGCTAGTGGGAAGGGTTAAGATGAAGGGGAAGGGCTAAGGGGTACAATTGGGATTCACCTTGATATGTCAGGCTGCGAGGGAAGAATTCTATCCCCAAGTAATAAACATAACACCCAGAGTTTGAATATACAAGCAATACTGAAAAAGTCCCATATTTACTGTAAAAAATGACTGAGATTATCATGGCCAAATTGTGTGAAGATCTGTAGAAACCTGTGGAAGTTGAACACACAAACACAACACATTTTTTTCTTTACATTGTATATTATCCAGTTTTTTTTTAATATGTAATTAACCAAACATCTTTTATCTTCATTTTCTCTAAACCTTAACTTTCCCAATACTACTAAATTCTTAACAATAAAATCAACAATTTCGATTCTTAGGTAAAAATATGTCTGTTTTCATTATTTATTTTTATGAAATGCTTTGTTCAACTCTATGCTTTCAAAAGCTCTTTGAATTGTAAATTGGTAATCAGAAGAAATGCAGCCTGAATATAATGTAAAATAAACTATGTTGATGCTGACAATACTTTTCATCCTACATCTTATTCAAAATATATTCATTTGTCTTACAAACTGAATATATTGCCCTGCTTGAACCTAAGAATCTCTTTTTATCTAGTGTACTTATGTTTTACGTGCCATCATAGGGGAGAGATGAGCTGTCACACAGCTGACAGCTTGATGGTTGTCGCCTGCAGCAGCTGTATGGATTGATGTGGAGGACAACTGGCACAGAGAGAGGGGACGTTACCTCTGAGTGGCAGCAAGTGAAAATCCCACCTTGTGTTTTTTTGCTGCTGTCCCTGCTTCAATTGTTTTTCTGTCAGCTTATTGACTCTTGATTTAATGGTTGGACAAATGAGTACTGCAAGGATGACATATTCTTGTTGGCCGACCAGGAGGTGAGCGTCTTGCAGGTCTCAGCAACAAAAAACCCAAAGTTATTTTGTCTATTGCTGAAAATGAACTCCGTGGCTTTTGACACTTTAAAGCTGCACTATGTAAGATTGCGGCTTTCAGCTCTCTAGGGGCCTCTGTGGTCGCTGAGTGTAGCTGCACTGTTGTACATAAACGTGCATTTGTTGACATACTGAGGGAGAAGCGAGTGAACGCCGGGTCAATATTTATCCCTGTCTGGGTATTTAGCTTGTTACTCTCTAGCTTTCCTTTTTTGTCTCCTCCAATAAAACATTTCTTCTATAGCATGATAACAACTCTACATACAGTTTCCTTCATCTTCTTCTTCTTTAATGGCGGTTAGCATCCAGTGGCAGAGGAGCAGTACTGCCCCCTACTGTGCAGGTGTGTGAGCCAGAGGTCCCTTTTTCCACTAGGAAATAAGTACATATTTACTTTTAACTAACTCTGCTCATTAAATCTGTTTTAAAAAATCAAAAACTGCTTTATGTTCTCCTTTTTCCAAAATTTAGCTTTCACCTTCAGGGGGAAGTGATGTATGCCGTAAAGCAGTCAATGTAGTAAAAAAATTGTAGTTTTTTAGCGCAGAAGTGTTCCCACCATCCACATCGAGGTTACATAGTGCCAGTGAATGCGAAATAGAAATAGAAATAGACACCCTTAGACCATGATGGAGGTGTCATTCAACCTGTTGTAAGGTGATTAAGACCCTTTCTTCTGTTTAAAGAAGTGACCAAAGATCCTCAAGTGTTTTGCACTTCAGAATTGTCATGTTTTGATGACACAATTATCAATATATTGAATATTCTAGTATTTTGATACACATCCTGTATAGTGTTATGTACAGTTTTGCAAGTGCTGAAGATTTGTGGTGATACTGATACCTATTTGGTACTACAGAAATAATAAATGATGTCATATATAGCAGCTGTTAGGTAATCTATTTTTAATCATTGAAACTACAGACAACCACAAGCATGCTGTCTAAATTGCACCTATACTTTGGCAACATCTATAAAAGTGAGTGAAACTGAGTTTCCCCACAAGCCACACAACATCAAGCCTGACATACTGTACAATAGGACCCACAGTCTCTTTTTCTGGTTAAAATGGCCAAATATTTTAACAATTTGTACTTTTAATTCTTTTTGTACTGTGTTGAAGATTGTCTTTTGAAAGACGTGATAATTTAGGGAATATTTTTGACAAATCAAGAAATCTATATTTATATGAATATGAACAGTGGGTAGGATTTGTCACAGTTTTACACTCAAGGAATATTATGAGCTGCCTGATAGCAAAACAATATTATAAAATCCTTGACACATAGGATTGGGTGAAATCTTATTTCTGATGTCACAAACTAATTTAAAAACGTTTAAATTGTGCAGATTTTTGGTAGAATGTTTGGAGGAATAGAAGTTGGCAAAGTTTGCATTGCTTTTTAGCTATTAAGACACTTTTTTATATATAGTTCTATACTTTACTTGTTCCTGTGTTTTCAAACAAGTCTCAATATTGTTCATCGAGTTGAGTTATGTTTTTTTTTAGCTTTGTCGTTTAGGTAGTCATCCTGTTTCTTATTTAAAGACACAAATAATGACACAGTTCATTTAATTATATCACCATTCAGCCTATAAATAACAAGATCTGACTTTTGCTCCATACTGCCCCACCCTACTTAACTTTATATGCAATGAGACTGAAACACATCAGGTATGTTTAAAGAGTTCCCACCCGTTGCTACATTGTGTAATTTGCACTCACCGACCTTTGTTATGGTATGTATGTAGGAGGTGTTTGTTCCTCACAGGTAAGCCTCTTGACTCCTCCTGTGTACCTTCCTCACTCCTCCTTCTTCTACATCACAACAGGAACATTATGTCCTTTAGTTTGACAGCAAATGAGCTTTCCAATTAGACACTGCTGTCGCAACAATTATTATAAATCAAACGCCGACTCAGTGGGCTATTAAGAGCCTCGTTTATCGCCCTGATAGCTGTTTGAAAAGGGCAAACTATAACTGAGAACAAGTCAGAGCTGAGGAAAACCCTGAAGGTCAGTTTTAGCCGCAATTCAAGCTCAATTATAGTAACTCCCAAACTTACTTAAAAGGTAATTATCTGGTTATGTTTTCAAAGGGCAGACATTGTGTACTTGGTTAGAATACAAACTGTTCTGCCTTGTAAGAGAACAGAGGAATGTCTTAGTTGTTGAAGAAATATATTGAAAAAAACACTTACATCAAACTCTGCAAAATAAAGTGGATTTATTTGTGTGCCTTTAGCTCAAAAGTCAGTCAAACACTTACCTCAAGTAGTGTTTGTCCATGCAAACTTATGCTAAACTGAAAGATGTTCTAAAAGCTAAAAATTATAGACATAATGGAGAGGATGTTGCATTTGCTTTGTGTGCACTTTTAGCCTTATAATCCTGTAAATCACAAGTTCTATTGTTTTTACTGAAACATGAAAACTGTAGCAGGTTACAGGCATCAGTGTGTGTGCATCATCATTATAATGGGAAAAAAATGAATTTGCCACTGTTTAAACATGATTGAAATAAAAATTCTGAGCTGAGAAGTACTGTGGAAGAAATTATGCACCTTTTTGCTTAAAGGTTTGTAAACATAAGGGGATTTTCTAAGATTAACATGTATTAACTAAAGTCTTTTAGCCACACGCATTGTGTAAACATTGCATGGTCCACTCTTCATAGTTTGACAGCAGACCACACCCCAGCACCGATGCAGACTTTAAACTTTAAAGCCATTACTTTTATTGACAGCTCGACTTTGTGTTTCTTTGTTTTATTTCATTATATTAAAGCTCCCGTGGGTAGTCACCAAGGTAATAAACAGACTGACAATAACACTGATTTCTCTTTATGAGCTACAATAGCAAACAAGGCAGTTAGCATGAGGAATCACTGCTTCTTTATGGTAATGTTTAATCCATATGTCACAGTTACAAGCTGGGTGTCACGAAAATGATAAAAGGCATGCTGAAGACAGCCTTTTTTTCAAAGCTCTATGGCAATTGATCTGCTTAGCTTTTTTCATGTTTCTTATTTTTTTAATTTTATTAGATTAGAGGACTAACTCATGCAGGGGAGACAGCAAAGAAATAAGAAGCCTGCTCTGGCCACACAGGGTGCCAGAGTCAAGTCTTTGTATCAGAATGGACTGACATAAAGACAGTGATAGAACCAATAATATCCAGTGCAAATGGATACAATAACATAATGTTGCTCTGATTACAGACATGGAATTTGGAGAGGAGGAAACACTTAAATCTGGATTCTGCGTCACTGTTATTTGTTCATAATAAACACTAACATCTGCTCTAACACTCTGAGGAGGATGTGCTTTATGAAAACTGAAACAGTTTAATTTTTGAGATGGTTGTCTTAAAATAAAGTATTTCAATGACAGAACTGTGAGCCTCAGTTGAGAAGAAATTGTTGGAAATAACATGATGAATGACAGACATTGAAAGGACTATTGTGCCACCGCATCTTTCCAATGTAAACACAGTTGTGTTAAGCTTCCTGATATGGATGTTTCATAAGAAAGCATTTAAATAATACAACAGCTGGGTACCCTTAATGTGTAAAAGTTTTCGAAAATAAGAAGTGGGTCTGTATGTATTTACCCTGTTTACTGTGCTGCACACTTTGAGGCCCTGTTTACAAGGAGACTCCCTTTCCTGAAATGAAAAGGTTCTTCCTTTACATATTCAAACTCTATCCGCAGTCAGACGGAGTCGCTAGAAATGAATGAGACACTGTAGCGTGCATGCCAGACCAGTAGATGGCGATGCAGATTTGCAGAGAAACAGCGCTGTTACAAAATGCATACGAAGAAGAAAACTTTTCACAAACAACAATGAAGAGTGGACACATGAAGACGCAGGAGTTTCTTGTCTGAACAACAAATCTGTCTTGATAGTTTTGTCTTACCGAGCACGGTAAACAGCACACATGTTACTTGATAGATGGCCGAAGCTGTTGTTGTTCCTGGTATGCTTGCGCAGCCTTCATTAGAAAGAGTACTTTGCATGTGACGTCAGTGTTTCACCCGGGAACACTTTTGTTTAGATAAAGCCATGCATTTTCAGATCTTTCCACCCTGGACCCTGGTTTCAAAAGTTTGCGGATTCAGGCACTCCAGGCACTGACTTTGCCAATTACTCGTTCAATTTGAGCTGATTTTATTGACACTTTACAAGAATTTTGGTAATGGGACGTGAAATAAATGATTACATTTTGGCAGTGATATAAATCTGGATGTGGATCCAAGGACTTTTCCAGGATTTGTGAACATTATGAGATGGGGCAGTTTTTCACATTTTTAACAATAGCTCAGTGGCATTGTTTTACGCTTGTAAGTTGCAAAAATGCACTTTCTTGGCAACATTTTGGAATGCAGGTGACTGTTATGATGTAAGTTACTGCTCACTACTTCTCAATAGCACAGACTCTTTGTGTAGAACACAATTTACTTTTTAGATAACTACAAAATAACCCAAGATCACACACCACAGATTTTCCTAAAGGTGCTCCATGTTCTTTGGCACATACAGCTCCCTCTCTGTAACTTTCAAAACATACCAAAGAATACAAAACATTAATCAGGTGGGAGATAGAGCATCATAAAAGAGACTAAAGGGGAGATCATCCCTCCTGATAATAGAGAACATGATACAATACATCTCCCTGTCAGAGCTAATGTGACCTTACAGTCCTCTGTATTGCATCTTTACAGAGTGGGACCTTGTTTTTTTCTCATGCTGCTAATGGAGTCCTGCTCCCTCTCCTGGAGTGAGTGCTAAAGGTTCCCAGTGTGGGCGGAGGGCTGCAGGCTGTCGGGACGTGTCTGAGAGCAGAGAGCTGGACTCTGGGGATTCTTAACACATCGAGCTCTGACAGAGAGCACTCACTCTCTCTTTCTTTTCACAAATGCTTTTTCCTTTTTCCCTCCACTTAACTCTCTCTCCTTGCATTTTTTTTGAGTCCCATCAGAGCAGCCGGTTCCCCTCTGAGCTCGACATGCCTTTCACATGTGTCAGCATGGTCGCAGGTGTGTTTTTAAGTGCTGGTGAAGAGTGTTTGTTGCTTTGTTTTGATTTTTGGACCTGCTGCCTTAACATTAAGTCTGTTATTGTCAGTGTTTTCCAATGTAAATCATGGTAATTAGCCTCATTCTGGAGGATTAATTGTGTTCTCCGCTAAACGTTTTTCCTGCAGCTTGGATTAAGTATGGGAGCACACTCGAGCACAGCTTTTTCTGACAAATACAACCATTTGTCGCCACAAATGCTCCCATCTTGTTTTCGTTTTACAGCCCACAATTTTAGGGCTGAGATTAAGTCTCACTGCTGTCATCAACTTGATCTCCAGCAGGCAGTTTTCAACAAAAAGACTTTGATTAAACATACTGTGCCCAATGGGCCCAGCAGTAGTTTCCCGTAAGTAAACAGAATAAAATGGGCATTAAGGGTTTCAAATTTCAGATGGTTTCTTTTATAGCTCTGTGTTAGAAATCAAGCTAGAGTGAATGCAAAATTTAACTTTCAATAAAGGCCCTGTACCCCAGTGTATGCCACAGGACAAAGTATTTTGGCATGCACTGCAGGTGTCTTTTCTATTTTCCATGCAATACAGTTGTTTATGTGCCCAGATCTTTATTGTTTAAACAGCAATTCAGTATGTGCGTCTGTTTGTATCTAGGGTGCTGCTGTCTTAAAGTGAAAGGTGCTCAGGCTTGAAATGGGGTGTTTCTATCTGAAGACGCAAAACTTTGTTTTTAATCACAAAAACCTGGACTAATATCCAAGGTTTGTGGCACAGCATGTTCCTACTATTTGGAGGTCACATTTGAAAATGTGCACCTATCCAAACACATATCCAAAAGACCAAAACAAACATCCACTGTTAAGTTAGGTCTGTATGCATAGACCACACAACAATTAAAAATAAGATCCTTTCAAATGGGGGATGGGAGGCAGCATAACTGTGTTTTTTGACTTTCTAAATAAACCCAGTTTAATCCCCATGATATTTCTGGAGGTTTAGATAATCAGATAAGGGTTAAACTTGGGTAAAAAATGTATGGGTGTTTAATGAATCTTTGTTATCATCTCTGATGTTGTGAGAATGCCACAGTGAAATATAACTTTATCATAAGCATGAACATATTTCATACCATACGATATCTCAATTTATGGAAATATTGTTTAAAACCATTCATGAATCAAAGGATTTATTTAAAGGCTCCTAAAAATGATGTTGATTTATGCGCTTAGTTCTTGGTTGGGTCTCCTTTTGAACAAAGTATTGTTTCATTTTGACATAGCTTGGAGTTGAGAAGCCTGTGACCCTGCTGAGGTGTTATGAAGCTCAGGTTGTTTTGAAAAAGCCTTAAACTTGTGTTGTCTTACATGCAGTCCTATCTTTTATCTTCCTTTTTACTATACTCCATAGACTCTTTAATGACCTTGGGTCAAATAGCTAGCCATTAAACCCAGAAGTGAGCTGCTGCAGTCAGCAAAATAGTTAATAGTAGTTTCAGCACTTTTGGCCGTTGCCAAGTCCTGCAGCGACCTGGATTCACCATTTGACTTGAAATCAAGATCCTTAAATCATTATAGAGGACTGGAAAGAGATAGAAGGATTAAGTTTATGGAGCACAAAGTTTGAAAACCTTTTGACTACAATGAACAGTGAAGGTCACATTTATGCAAAATAAACCTTTTCATGGTTTTACACAGAAGCCCATACCCATGGCCTTCCTACAACCCCACACCCAAACCCAAGAAAGATCTTCTCCTTTCTCCCTGATGCTTCAGAAAATGTGTTTTCAAAAAGTATGTTTAAAACAGCTCCCTTAATGATGCTATTCTAGGATATCTCACCCTCCTCTAGACGTTAGTCACTTTCAAGCCAGGTGTTGGTTTCATCCCACAGGCATCTCTAGAGGGAGGAAAATGACTTGTCATGCAGCTGCATTAACAGTAAACATTTAAGCACAGCACTCTAAAGCTGATAGTTTCACTCCAAAACAGTCTATTTTTAGCAGAACTGCAAAGAAGGTTTATTGGCCTCAAATGTCTTCTGAGACGGAGCAAGACACCAAAAGAATATGTCCTTAAACCATCTGAGTCCACTTTAAGCTACATGAAAATGAAAAGTATGTGACCTTTTTAGTTGCAGATTGTAATGTTCTAAAATATGCAAAATCAGAAACTATGGAATCATCAAAGATTCTGACAGCAGATTTGAACTGGTGACCAAAATTTGAAAGAAAAAAAATCTCCCGCTTGTCATACTGGTGTTTCTTATGGTTAGTCTCATAATGTTTGATGATTGGAGAACTGGAAACCAATTTCAGTTCAGAACTGATAACAGCTCTCTTCAGGAATCAGTAGCATTAGTCGTTTTGTTTATTATTTACCTTGGCAGTTTCTTCCACTTTTTTCTCTATGCCTTGAAAATCAAGTACGTCACGATCTTATTGGGGGAGTCAGCAGAAATAAGAATAAAGAAGTCCAACATCACGACAGACAGTGAGCAGAGTGGTTTACACTGTGTCTTAACTTTTTCCACAAGTAATAGTAAATACCAGCAACTTGCAAAAGTACTCATCTATGCTGTATGGCATTGTATGTCAGGAGTGACTTGTGTTTGGCATTGTTGCCACTGTGAACCTATGCTGGCCAAATAGGAAAATAGGCAGAAATTGATAAAGGGATTTGTAAGTAACCTGATAAGCAGATATCAATAAAATCATATCAATCCCCATCCCTACTTATGAGCTGATAAACTTGACAACAAACGTGCTGTGTCCACAGAGGAAACTTTCCTGAATTAAACCTTCCAACTTGCTAAGCAAATTCTTTTCTTTGTCTCTACACCTGGCTGAGGTTTGAAGTTACTGCGACACAAAATTCCAGATGTGATGTGGCTGATCTGGATCTGATTACAGTGTCTTTTATTGACCTTTAATATCTGCTTATTATATCCGGATAAAGACAGATGTCTGGATATTTCCATGCATTTATTCATTTTTTCCCTTTCATTCATTTTCAGGTGGCTCAATGGCCCGAAGAGGAAGAGGAAGAACAGCCAATGTTCGGTGAAGAGTATGACTGGTGAGTACCTGATCGGAAGAGCAAGACTCTGAATGGGGGTCTGAAGTGGCAGCTTTGAAACAAACCTTCACCTCTTTCACTTGAAGTGTGAATGAACTCTGAATTCTTAAGTCTTTCCACGAGCAAAAAAATCAAAGAGAAGCAGTCATTTTGAAAATCGCTTCCCCGGCATTCTGAAACCTATACGTGTTTAAGGAGTGGAAGATTGGAGCTGTCAGTCACTCTGCGGTGAATACAGGCAGCTGAGTGACTGCACAGAAGCTGCTGCTACATGATTCATCCCTGCCTTGTGTACATTGCTCTTTCTATTTGTCACCTCAAAAGAGAAAAAAATAAAACATCTTGGCATCTGTCATCAATAAACGAAAAGCCTTCTGCGCCGTCTGCTTTCTTGTCGGACGCCGCATGCTGCCTGAGTGACAGTTCTAAATCCCCCGAGCTGAAGCAACCAAGGAAACAGAGGAGGTAGGAGATATTGAAAGAGATATGGTGGGAGTAGCTCCAACATCAAAATCTACAGAATGGTTAATGGTATTTATAAAATCTTCCTCTCAAGGCGAGTCCTCTTCACATGTTTTCCTCCCTGCCGGCATGTTGCCTGCATCGCTGCATCACAGCTGGGAGCTTGTAGCATATTTTACCTGCCACGGTCCATTTGAACTGGGAAAATCTGACAATATGTCTGCCTGAGGGGCATGGGTGGCTGAGATTGAGTCACAGGCCCTTTAATGATGTTAATGTTTTTTTCTGTGGGAGGGCAGACCCCTAAACCAGACTTTGGATGCCTCAACAGGCTGTCAGGATACCAAAAAATACTTGTTTAACATATGTGAGTGTACACACTGCAAGATGTAATACACTGTGAGCAGTAAAACAAGGGGCGCATTCAGAGCTCAGTTTAGCAGAGAGGCGTGCTTGAAAAGATTTGGCTCTGGAAAACTAAAAATCAATTCTGTTATATTTTGAATCAAAGCGCTGTAGGCTAACATCAAATTAAGCAGACTGTATCAAAACAGTTCATGACTGCATTTAATTCATTTGGACCCTGGACAAAAATTTACTGTGCAGCTGTCCAACCAGCATTTATTACCATTATGTTTAAGATAAAATGACACCAACAGAAATAATCAGAATCTTTGTTTTTCTGAATTCATATTGGCAACATTTCAAAATATCAGAATAAGAACAATAAAAGAAAGTAAAAAATGCATTTAACTGAAAAAGAGCAAGTGAGCAAATTTGTAGTATATTATTTGTAAATATTGTTAAAAAGTTTGAAAATTGAAATTACACTGTGGAGAACAATGTGAAGTAGAAAAATAGAATATTAGAAAACATATTAAATTACTGATAGTCAAACAGCTTTAAAAGTGTATTCTACTGGAACAGAGCCAATAGTAAAATTGGTAAAAGTTTGATGTAGAATACATGTGATATGAAGCCAGGGCTCGTTAACCCCAAGTGAATCCAGCAGAGCGATGAAATTCACTGCAGCCAGATGGGGCCCCCTCAGGGGGGTTTTCTACTGTCTTTGCAAAATTTGCACATTTCTGCTTTGGTTTAAGTTTTTCATCCCTTGGACCCCCTACTGTACTTTTCCCCAAAGTAGACCCGGCCTTGCTTGTTTACTTTATCCCAAATATATTTTGCATTAACTGCTTTCATGGACCAAGTTAAAGCTCCACGGATCCATATTTCCAATAAAAAAATGGATTTCATAATTCTATGTAGTGCTTAAAGGTTTGCTTGTAGAGCTAAAACCATAAAAATGTCTCCTCAGCCATGCTGATACTATAGTTGTGTGGACATTTCAGCACATTTTTGCACATTATAGCACATTGTTTTGATTAGAGAGACATTACCACTGGTTTTTATTAAGTTCCCTCTTGTCAATTCTGTTTTGAAATGGAAACCTCAGATAGTATTACAAACATCTTATTCAATAAAAACAGCCAGCTGACGCATTTTGAGGTTGAAATTGTAAAATATGGGTGCTTTTGAAAACTATTGAGTTTGATATATTTGGAAGAGCTTCAGGGGAAGGACAAAACAAAGTTAAAAACATAAATATTAAACATAGATATTAGAACTGGATGAGATAAAACGGAACAGAAATGATTTAAATACTCCAATGTTTGTGTAGTTCAGACTGAGGTTACAGCTTCTTACACAAGTCAAAGCAGGACTTTAATGTATCTGAACTGAGTTAATTCGTGATGCTGCTGCTTGCCATTTAAAGGCACCATGTCCTGCCAAATCAATGTTCTTTGCTTCTAATGTTGTTAGAGGCAACTTGACAAAACATGTCCTCTTTTACTCAGTTCCATAGCCTGTAACCCTCCTCCCTCCTATCAGACAATGTTTGGGCAGCCAATCAGCACAGAACTCAGTAACACTGTCACTCATAGCTATACTTCCAAAGGGGAAGAGAAAAGAGCTGCATCTGATCCTCCACAGGGACAACATTTTATCTTTAATTCAGCTTGAGTCAAATCCTTGCTGGTTACGCACCCAACATGACGTAAAATGTCAAACACACCATTACATGGGACCTTAAGGTTTAAAGGATGCCATGTGATACACTTTTATAAAGTAAGCTTTAAGCTAATTTTACATCTGTGATGCTTTGGGTATTATGACATCATATTTTAATAATCTGTTTAGCCTAAAATGCTGCCACCTAGTGGCATATTTTTGTAAAGACTCAGTAAGACACTGCACGTTTTTAATTGTTTCGTGGATTTCTTAAATAACAATTTTAAACCAAACTTTCTATACTTGGAAATGGGTATCATTGTGAAATTATTAGAGACTTGATGATATATTTAGGAAACAAATAGAGTTTATGTCATTGACTACATGATTAAATACTGATCCAAAAAGTCATTACAACTTTGTTGGAGAAAAAAACAATTTGTATTTCAGCAGTTTTTATTCCCCAGCCACACACTTTTTTTCCTTTTTAACCTTTTCTTTAATTTTGTGATGAGTCAGTAAATGCATAGTAAACACACATGCTGCAGCAGGCACATCTGTGGTTTTATCTCCCACCCCTGTGTGTTGTTTCTTGTGTCATGGTGTCGTCAGTGTTATCAGAGTCAAATGTCACCCCTCTGCTCTGTTGTCATGTACAGACCTCAGGAAACAAACCAGTCCCTCCTTCAGGGACCCGTTGTATTCTGTCCTGAATTACACATTTGGATTTAACCAAATGGCAGATGTTATGTCGGGGAAAGCCTGCAAAGACAAAATATTTATCCAGCCTCAGCCGCACTAAAAATCTCCTTCCTTTTCCGTGTTTTTTTGTTGGTGGAAGTATTGCAGGACCCATATGGGGAGGGTGAGGCAGGCTGAGCAAGAGAGCTGCAGCAGTATTGATTTTGGGCTCAGCTTCCAAACACGGCGACAGAAGACTGGCTCAGAGTTCCTGCTGCTGCTGCTCCCTATGCCAACACACGCAGCTGACATTTGTCCTGTGTGATCGTTCTCTCATGTTCTGATTATGTTCCCTTTGGCCTCTTCTCTTCTTCTCAAGTGACTACTGTGTTGTTTCATTGTTTACTCTCCCTCCCTCTGTCTGCCCTTCTAATGTTCAGTATTTTCATTTTTATAACCAAATCAAGAAAAAGTAACTAAGAAAATAGCTCGTCCTATGTTTTCAATTGTGTTTTTATATTACATATGAAGACTCTACAGTACCTCAAGTATTTCCAGCCATTTTCAAAGCCAAGTTTCAATTAAGTTGTTATGACAAGACACAGTGTGTTAATTGTTACTATAAGGAAGCAAGAACTGCCACTGTAAGCAGCTGTTTTGCTTTTGTATCTTATTTGTGCTTGTTACAGCCCATTTCACAACAGAAGAGCCTTTTTTTTAAATGACAGAAGTAAGGAGCACATAGCATTATGAAAAGACTGTCAAACAGAAGTCTGATGCTGACATTGTGAAAGTTCCTAGCTTTGTATGATAAAGCGTAAATCACTTCTACAAACTTACAGAGCACAAAAGGGCGAGAGATGGCAGCCAGAATAAACAAAAGATGGAACGATACCAAAGCCCAACAGTGGGCTGTATGACTAAATCCCCTCCCAATAAACGGTGCAACTAAAATAAGGAAACAAAATGTAAAACAGGACTCCTAGTATTGCCCTGCTAAACCCATGCAAATGGGCTTAAATGCAGACAAAGCAATGGTATGACATCACTCTGGTAGGATTAATTCCTGTCCATATGCAAAGGTCTTTTTGTTTTATGCATAGAGGTACTTTGTCACTTGGATAGGCATTTTAAACACACTAGATGTCATGTAAAACTTGAAAAAGGATAGTTTGAGTTCTTCAACTAACATTTTTCATTGCTGACCTGAATCTGGGAAGACCATCACAGCTCTGTCTTGCTCCTGGCAGCTTTTGGATTAAAATAAATGAACTGAGGAAGAAGACAAAACCCATGGAGCATAGGACTTACTGTCTGTTTTTCCTATCTCTTTCAGGACTCTTATTAACAAAAACTGCACTCCATGATGCACTAAATAGTCAGCCAGTGTTTTGTTCATGTACGGATTTTACTTAATAAGGGAGACAAGCAGCAAAGTGGAGTTTTTGTTCATGTGCCGTACTGTTGATAAAAATAGCTGAAAAAAGAATACATGTAAGACACTATTAGAGAGGAAATATATGTACGGGAAGCTCAATGGACATCTCCCAATTCCCAGCCATAAAGTGGAGCAATTCACTTCATCTTAGGAAAAACTGATTGTCAATGCAGCTCTCTTGTTTAGTTTAAGGAGTGACTAACTACATTGTAAAATAGAAATCAGTCCATATCTGCACTTTGTTTTCTCTTGTAAGCTCTAGTCTTATCTCCCACTCTTTGAGACTTGTGCCAGACATCTTACTTTAATGTGGAATGCAAGTGGATGAGGTACTACCTGTCAAGATGTTTGCAAACCTCAGACTCAGACTCACCTTTATTATCACTCAGTCTGAGATGCTCTGTTGGAGTTACTGTCACTTTAAGGCCCTCTTTCCGATGTCTTCTGATAACATTTGGCATCCCTATAAAGACATTGTATGACTCTTTAAAAATTGGTCTTTCTCATTTGCCAAGGGCTTCTGCAGAGGTTCGGGAATGACATACACAAACCAGGACGTCCACTTTAAACAGCTTTTCTCCATCATTGTTTGAAACCCATCCACAAAACAATCTAATGGTGTTCTATTTTGTTAAAACACTTTGATATGGTATTTTTTAATTGGATATAGTGCTAAAGTGAAAAAAGTAATAAGCAGAGGTAGTTGGAGCAGACAGTTTGTCGCTACAATTCATCGGTATTGTTGTGTTGATTGAGAAAGCTTTCTTCTTTATATCCCCCACAAGCTTTCACATGAATCTGTTTCCTTCTTCTCCTTGTATGATTTTATATTTCAGTCCCAAATAGATTTTTCTTGAAGAACTTGAGAGCTCTTCTAAGAAAAAATCAATTATGGCCGAAATGTCATTCGTGCCCTCTTGGCACTTGGGCTCTCGTCCTCCCCTCTCCTCCTTTAATTTCTTCTCTTTCCCACCATCTTCCTCGTGCCCTCCCCCTCCTCTTCCTCCTCCTTCTCCTCCTCTAATGTCTGTAACAAAGCCAAAAGGCAGAGCCCAACTGACACTGCCAGTCACAGCTCTCGCCCTGCCTCACACACACACACACACACACACACACACACACACAGACACACACAAGCCTATATGTCATGCAAACGTCACCCACATGCATGTGCAGAGTGTGCAGTAATCTGCCAGTGGCTCTGTGCGAATTTGAGTGTGTTTGTGTGTGTTAGGACTTAAACACCCCCCCGTTTGTGAATTTATTTGTGACTTGCAGTGTACCATCTCCTCCCCCTCCCTGCTGTGGAGCTATAGATCATATGAAATGGCTGGAAATCTGCTATTTCCTGTGTCTCTGTGCTCGCTCCCCTCAGTCAGCCTGGCTGTTCTTGCAGGCAGTATGGAAAAAGAACAAACTGTTCTGTCCTCGTGTTTAAAGCAGAAAAAAGGCTGCAGGCACAGAAAGAAGATTAGAGAGAGAGAACAGT
The DNA here is from genome assembly GCA_036419115.1 of Scarus forsteni. Taxonomy (NCBI): domain Eukaryota; kingdom Metazoa; phylum Chordata; class Actinopteri; order Labriformes; family Labridae; genus Scarus; species Scarus forsteni. The sequence continues at coordinate 9,606,819 of JAZDUH010000518.1, forward strand.
CCAAATAGGGAAAATGTAGATCATGGAAGTTTATGTAACCTATATAACGTTTGATGATTGCAACAAATCTCTGTGGTCAAAATCCAATTATAATCACATTAAAAAACTAACTTGTGATGATGGGTCTGCATTGATTTAGTAATGTTTATGTTCCTAATTAAGGTGGAGAACTTAATACTGAAAAAAACCTTATTTTTTATCCCAAGGTGAGTAATCAATCTGACTTTGGGCCTAACTAGAGCCAAATTTCCTTAATGAAGGCATAAGGTGGTTCTAGTTATCTGAATGTATACACTTCTGAACTTTATTAATCCTCAAAGGGACATTCTGTTTACTCTTTAGTACTGAACACATGCAGGCTCACATGCATTGTCAAGATTCCATAGACTACATTACTACAGAAATGTCAGAGTGAGGGGCTGCATATGAAAGAGTGCAGAGTAGTTTGGAGTTTGGTCCATTGCTCAAGGGCACCTTGACAGTGCTCAGGAGGTGAACTGGAACTTCTCCAGCTGCCAGACCTAATTTAAGGATCCGGTGGCCGTCCTCTTCCTAACCCAAGTCCCCACAGACTGAGCTACTGCTGTCCCCAAAAAATGATGAATCTCCACACAATCTCTGTTTTTCTCCAGTGATGGATAGTTTCTAAAAGTAGGCCTACTAAAGTTAAAAGAAGAAAAAAAGAACAGATCTGCTGTTCATTTATTTGAATCCAAAGCTGCAAGAGAAAGCTGTGATGGTCTTTTTCAACATCATAGGTCAGCAAAGAAAAATGTTTGTTAAAAAACTCAAACTATTTTATTTTTTCAAAGCTTCTTTTGGCATGTATTTTGTTTAACATGCTGAAGTGACAGGGAACCTCTCTGCAAGATAAAAAGGAAATAAGCCTGTCATACCACTGATTCATCTGTATTTTAAACCCATTTGCTCAGAGTACCAAGTCCTAGTGCAGAGAGAGTAGGCCTGTGCTCAAAATATCAATACAGCAAAATATCGTATCGCACTCCTTTGGGATACGTGTATCGATACGAATTCTACAGAATCGATACGGCCTAAATATTTTGACAGTTGTTATCAATACACTTTGGCTAATGTTAGCAGTGGCACAGTTCAAGGTAGAAGACGAGCTACATAATGAGGCATATGCTCTAAATTTGAACTTAGGTCTACCATCTTTGAGGATCTGAATTTATGTCTCTCAAGTTGTAGAACCACTTAAAACTCATCCTTGTTCTTTTACTTCTTAAAAGAAAAAACTAAACTTGTCAAGAATTTTGCTTAAAGCATAGTCAATGTTCACAATTTACGTGTATTGGGATACATATCGTATCATGAAGTTGCTGGATATACCCAGCCCTAAGAGACAGTGGAATGAATGCAGAGTTGTTGACAACGTGGCATGACCAACATGACACTTAACCACAATTGAAGACCAGTCAACCAATCAGAGCAGGAGCAGGAGCTCCAACAGAGTGTCTCAGAGTGAGAATACAGCTGGATCAGGGGTACTCTATATGTGAAAACGAAGACTTTTGAACATCAGCGAGTGTGATCATAATTAAACAGCAATGAAAAATGTTTTTATGAAACAGGAAAATTCAAAATATGGACCCTAAGTCAATTGGGGAGCTCTCAAAAGCACAAAAGATTAATTTACAAACAGCCAAAGACCAAAAGATGGCATAGTGTGATGATACTAATGTAAATGAACACTCTTTAAATCTTTTCTAATTAAAAATGTGCTTTTTCGACAAATACAATTCAAGTTGAGAATCGAAAACAATCCAAAGGAATAATTATTAGTCTTTTACTTCATCAGTTCCCCTAATTAATCCTTCCCCTCTGTTCCACATACTTTGCAAATAAGTAGAGTCAAAAATCTTGGCAAACAGTGGGCACCAGTGATAAATTGGGTCTTAAGTTTCACCCAAAAGGTGCTGATTGCACATCTTGAAGTAAATGGAAACAGCAGGAGCAGAAGCGTTTATCGATGCAGCTGTTGTTGTTGCCCCTGAAAACTCATTAAGGCAACTTTTTGTTCACTAAAATCAGCAGAAATCATTAATGAATTTGATCAACAAGCAGAACTGTTTATGGCATAGGTATCAATCAAATATACATTTTCATCCACATTTCGGTATCTTTATGGTTTTTATGTATTGTAAATGACGGTATCACTTTACTTTAGAGGTCTGCAAATTTCATCGCACTTCGGTAATAATTAGACAAAGTTTTTCGTATTTCTCATGAAATTACCCCTGAAATTTTATGAGAATTTGGTGAAAATTAGCACATAACTTCTTTAAAATAATGTCCAAATTTATTTTCGCAAGTTTTTTCCAGTTTGTTTGAAGTTTACTCCAAATTGCAAAGTAAGAGGGTGACAATTAGCAAATAGTTTATTTGAAATTAAATCACAACCCACCACAAAATGTTTTTAGAAGTATCCCAACATTTCTGCTATTTCCAGAGAAGCAGATGATAAATAGCTGCTTAGTTCTTGAATACAGAAGTTAGGTTCATTGTTTCCTGTGAGAATTAGCTTTTGAAATGTTAAGCGAATAATTCAATTTCCCAATAATAATAATTAAGATCACATGCAACCCTTATTTAACCAGTTTGTCCCATGAAGATCTGTTATGTCTTTGGCAAAGGGTGATACTTCCAAAAGCATTTTGTGGTGGGTTGTGATGTGTAATTTTCACCAAATTCCCATGAAATTTTGGGGGTAATTTTAAGAAATAAAAAAAACTTTGTCTAATTATTACCTAAGTGAGATGAAATTTGCAGACCTCTAAAGTAAAGTGTTACCTAAATGACCTCTCACAGCCTACCTGTAGTACCCCACAGTTTTAGACGAAGAAATTCAGTTTTTAGCAAGGAACGTGAATAAATAAAGTTGTTTTAAGAGAAATTGGTGCTTTTTTTTTAGCTCAAAGTGAAATACAATTAAAAACAGAACAAATAAACTGCAGCTATGACAAATGTAATGACTGTTCACTAATAACATCAAAGATTTATAGTGGTTTGACAATGACATAGACTGTTAATGAGGGTATAAATGTATATATTATTAATGTATATGTATATTTTATCAACCTATATGACAATAATCAATTATACCCATCCTTAGTCAAAGGCCATTCAGTTGTAAAGAGTTTTCATAAAAAATCTTTTGCCTTTCCAAAAACAAATTCAGACTTTAAAGCTGTTTTCCACTTTTTAGTTCACGGACAAATAAGATTAATGTCAAGAACACGATACCCGCCCCTTTGATTCCGCCTTTAAAAGTCTGTACATTTAAGGGAGTGAGGCCGCTTCAGTGCTAATGCTGTGATGGACCAGCGCCATATTGTGGATGTGGAAGAATTTACTTAATATGTCTGGAATTTTCCTGCACTGTCTGTTGATGTATAAGATGAAAGAGCTGTAGACCTCTGAAATGCCCTGTAGAGGTTTCCAATGAGGAAAAAAACATGTATACATTCAAAGTTAATTTGCTATGCATCCTTGAGATGTGAAAAACATGTTGAGTGCATTTCCCTCCTTGGAAAACACTCATGAAGCCTGATCTTTTGTTCCTAAGGTGTTTGTTGCTTTAGCACTCTACCTCAGTGCCTTTGCTTTATATCTCAACACACCAAGTGTCAGTCAGGGGAATGGTGTGAAACTTATGATAAACATGTGAATTGGGTTCTTACTATGAAGCCCATTCTGACATCATTTAACTGGAGTGCTTCATTGGGTCAGAAACTCCCTGGGATACACTTAACCTTTTCAGAACTGTCCTGATTATGCAGTCCTGCTGGTCAGGTGCTTCAGCCCTTTTGCTACAGTGACTGACTCCAACTGTTGTATGTAAATGTCAAGATTATGTTCCACCGTCATCATAACCCAAACCAGACAGGAAGGCCTGTGCCCCTGACATTATGTTCCTATCTTAGTTAATATATATGTTTGAACTGTGTGACTGCAGAAAATTCACATGCTTAATGTTATCTGTGAGTTTCTTTTGGCAGAGGGAGTGAAAACGGTCATGGAGGACAAATGGAAATAGCAAGAGTGTCCTTTTTCTTCTGCAGCATATAAATATAAGCTTACAGTTTTAGTGTTTTGATGGTAACACTGCAGAAAAATTGCTGACAGAAACAAGAGTCAAAATATGTGCAACAGCATTAGGAATTTCAGGCGGTACAGACATAGATCACAACATGATGACACCTTATTCTGATTTTATTGACTTAAATGTAAACACATCACTGTTTAATATACCGTTGCCTAGGGGTGGGCGATATGGCAAAAATATCATATCACGATTTTTTAAAATAAAATCACGATCACGATTTTATCACAATTATTTTTTACGTTGATTTTTCTAGACTAATTTGCATGTTTGACCATTTTTTCCCTATGTTTAACATATAAAACTTGTAAAACCCTAAAAGAAAAAAAGGAAAATTTAAGCCAAAGAAACTTTCTGAACAGGTTTTAATTTAAATAGTGCAGATGTTATAAAAAATTGCAATAAAATTAAACATAAAAAGTAATGAACAGCAATAAAGTGCTTTTTTGTAACATAAAACTAAACACACCAAATAGCTTATTGAAAAGGGTCAAATATAAATGCAAACTTAAGTTACTGGTTATCTCTTAAAGTGCAACAATTTAAAACAAATGTTATCTTACTGCAGTGTCTATAATCTGAGTGAATAATACAGCTGCTTTAGAACAGATTTTTGTTCAAACATCTTCAAGCTTTTATTTCCTTGTCTCATTCCACCATGGCTTCACTCTACATAACCAAACAGGAGATCCCACCATGCACTGCACGTATTGTGCTACGATTGGTTAGTCGGGTGTGCGTCAAAGTCTCTGCGCCCACACAGACGATCTGACGATCTTTCTGCTTTATGAGATCATCCCCACGTTATAATTCTTAACGATCTTTTATCGTCATATCGCACACCACTACCGTTGCCCCATTAAGATAGTTAACTACCTTTTCTCTTGTTGGTTTAACATAGATTTCAACACTGATATGTTTTTTAATAAGACCATCCATAATAAAGTTTGGGCGATTTTACCATGGCTGCTAAGATTGCAGGAGGACAATTAACCTGCAGCAACAGCAGGCAAGTTCACATTTTTACTGTTTAAAAGTATTCATTTCAGTCTAATTCAATTCACAATGCTTCTCTGCTTACTACTCATGATCTAGCTGTTTAATTATATGAATACTCTACACCAGGGATGGGCAGCCCCGGGGGCCACATGTGTAAATACAGAGCAATAACTGTGTGGAATTGATTCTGTGAAACTCACTATTGTGCATTAGTCTAAATAGAAATGAAAGAAAGTAAGTAACATATACAGTCAAGTTGCTGCCATATTATAATGATAAATAAGGATTTAAAATTGAAGTGAATGTTCAGTCCTTATTTAAGGTAAATCACTGTTTCAAGGGTCATGAGAGAATTTAACAACTTTTGAAAGGGTTCATGGACAGGTAGTGATGTATGAATCATGTTCTGTTTCATGTTTGGGCATCTAAAGGAATGCATGGTTGCACTACTTTGGTCCACAGTGTTTTCCATTTGGTAATTATTGAATATTCACACTTGAAAGGATAAAAATGATCAACCACTTGAAGTTAAAGTTTCAGACTTTAAAAAAACTGCTTTGTTCTTAGAGAGCTGGAGCTGACACATTTATAAAACGTGTCGTCATAGTTTGGGTTGTTACATTTTTAAACTAAAGTTAATTGGATCCACTGATGAATAGCACGTCAGTTACCAATTAAATTATGTAGCTTGATTAACTCGACCTCAGAAAAAAACTGTTAATGATTTTGAAGAGTTTTACAACTGCCTGGTAAGGACAAAACATGCCATAAAAATAATAAATATTGTCCTCACAAAAGGCACTTTTTCAGTGATAAAGTGTCAAAACTTCTCCTTGTTCAGCAGAAATGGTGCAGTCTCAAAGCGAGCTGCAGAGGTGATGAGTTGTAATAATGTGCAGGGGTTTGGGGAGGCAGTATTTGAGGGTAATGTGGCTCAAAGGAGAGGAGGATGCTCTGAAATTGTTGCTATGTGAGAGGAATGGGATGCTGGTGTTGGACCCAGAACGCCTCTGCAGACCATAAAAAACATATAATAATATCTAACCTTTCCTTTCATTCTCCTCCTCTCTGCAGGGTACATCCCCAGCTACCTCGAAAAGGATGAGCCATGCGTGGTGTGCGGGGACAAGGCCACAGGGTACCACTATCGGTGCATTACCTGCGAGGGCTGCAAGGTGTGTACATGCAGACACACACACATGCAGACACACACATGCAAACACACATACATGCAAACACATGTACGCTGAAACACGCACATACAGGCCCCCTGGCCACCATAAAAGCAGCCAGAGGGGGAAATTAATACAGCATTTTTTTTTACAGTATTTCAAACAGATAAAGAGTAACACAATTTTATTTTGCTTTAAAATAACTTTATACATTTATTCTGACCTATCTGATTATTAGTGAGTGAAATGTTTAATAATCATGTCTGATCTAATGCTCTGTAACAGGAACCACCTACAATAATGTATTGATTGGAAGATAATCTATTAAAAATGATGAGGCTAAATGAGTAATTAGCATTTATTTATATTTACCATCATATACCAAAGCACGAGAAATAGAAGTCTTGATCACCCAATGTTGATATTTTATGTGCTTTTTTGTTTATTTTTCTTAAATATCAAAATCTCAGGCACCCATCCAAAGCTGTTGAGTTGTGGTGGGACTTTAAGGGCCTGGGCCCCAAACAAGATAGTCCCTGCTATGAGGGACAGCTCACTATGAGGCTTGGGGCTAACAGCAGGGTGCTGAGGATTTTACAGATTGGGTAGAGCGGGAAAGGGGAACCGGACACGTACAGCTCCCTACCTCACTCAGTGACCCTCACTAAACAGCCTCAAATTTCCAAAAACTGTGTACATAAAGCTGGAAAAATGTGGCATTAAGTATTCCAGTGTAATTTGCTACTAAATGCAAAGGCAAATTGTAGTAAACATGAAAATTAGATATATTTCCATCATAACCTAGTAGCTAGCGTATGTTTTGTACTTGATAAGAAACAAGAAGCTATGGTTTTCTGGTCTGGTTTAAATAAAAGTCTTAAGTAAAGTACTGAATGCATTTCTGGAAATTTAAAAAAAAAATGAACTGAAGTAACCCATATAGCCTGTACTAGTTTATCACTTTGAAAAAATTTCCTCAACTGTCTTTTCCGTCAGTGTTTAGCACATTAGATGTATCGTTAATGCTCTCTTTTTTAAACATTTGTCCATTAAGTTCTTTTGTAACAGGCCAGCTGTACATGAAGAAAAATTAAAACAGTACGAACAATTACAGCTGTGGTTGCGACAAGAGAAGACGCAAGTAAATCAAAAGAACAGACAGTCACTTCTCGTGGAAAAGTGATAATAATAATCAATGAAATATAAAGAATAAAAGAATACATGGCATTTACAACAATTAAAAAGGCGCTTGTAATTGTGTAGAGCAGTAAATGGTAAAAAAAATCAAATATATAGAATTGTGCAGGTCGTATGTCCATATCTGTGTATAAGTGTTCACACAAACCAGTACCAAAAGAACACTTTAAATTATAAATATGTATATATACGCAACTCCTTTCCTGATCTGGTTTGCTGACTGACAGATCATCTGCTGAGAGAGTGACAGCCAATTTCTATGTAGAAGCATTTCCTATCTAATCTACAAATTCATAAAGCAAACATGGAAAACACAGGATGTGGTTTTGATAGTTTCAGCCTGATGTTTTATCGCTTTTGAATTACCTTTTCTGTTGAGACATACTGTTAAAATGTGCAGTGTGTTACATCAAAAGTCGAGCTAGATTGTCCATCAAGTCTGTCTGCCCTGCGTTCTTTTCTTGAAATATGAAGCAAGAATCACCCATCCATATGAATCATCTGAAGGAGGGATTTTCTTAACAAGAGCCAGAATCACAGGGTTGATAAAAATCGGTGCACCAAGATGAGTAGCATGCTTTCTAAGTGTCAAATGAAACATTTAAAGTTGGCTCTTGGACAGATATGGTCTCAGTGAAGAAATGGGCCTGTCTTTGTAGAAGCAAATAGAATATGGGATGAGAAATGGGAACAGCTGTTATCTTTTCGGGTGAGAAGCTCAACTCAGAAACTGGCCTATGTGTTAAGAAATAAATCATATTTATGCAACAGAGGTTTAGTTTTAGCCAGCGTGACTGTGTGAAAGTAAAACATGCACACTCTGTGGAGACACATAAGCAGAGCAGGACCTTGTTTCGTTTTGTAAGTTTCCTTTAAAAGTTTTCAAGTGATGTATTTAGACAGCCATTTTTTTTCTTTAGAGGAAAGAATATTGATCTGTGTTTTGTGTATGATCGTTCTGCTTCAAAATGTCAAGATATATTTCTTGATCTATATTTCCCGGCCCTTGTCCGAGGCTCTAAGGTCAGCTGCTCTGCACAGACAGCTACTTTTCTGACATATATAACTCTGAACAGGCACAGACTTCAAACGCTCAGTGATCACATAGACAGAGTGTGTGCAGATACAGGCCGATGGATGACATGTTTGTGTAAAAGCTGTCAGTCCAGCACGTCAAGCTCTCTGTCTAGAATCCATTATCAGCCTCGCTGTGAGACAGTTTGATGATCAGTGGGCTTTTGTTTCTTAAGCTCATGTTTGCTCATCAATATCATGTGATATCTAAGACACCAGTGACAGGGCTGTGATTGAGCAAAGTTTGCCTTGATGTATTGACTGTATGATTGATTTGGCGGCAACGTAAAGCATTAAGATTCAGAAATATAGTCAATTTTATCCACCAATCATCAGTGGATGAATATGCAGCCATTTATTCACTCGCTCACATTTGTTTTTAGTCATCTGCACATCTGTAGGTTATTTTTCAGGGATAATTGGTCATACTTTTTGTCTATGAGATGTCAAAAATAAAAAAAAATGATTTCCAAAAGCCTAAATATGTGTATTTTATCGTCTTCTTTTATCAAAATGTCAGTCCAGAATCGTTTCTTCCAGTGATGAAAATGTTAAGAAGCAGTGATGTATTTTATTAAAGAAACTCAGACCAATAAATTCTGATAATTAGCTTCAAATGGTAGTTTGAGAGAGTTGCCAAGTTATGTTCTTGTAATACTTCATCACCACTTTATGATTAAGTTAACTGTTGTACTTCTTCTGTGCGTGGGTACTCATTTAAGGACATATTTTAACATAATCCATAAAGGTCTTTAAAACTTTATATGTACAACTACTCGACTTAAATCAAGCTTTCATTCATCTTGAATGTGTCTTTATTTTGTCGCCTCTCTTTTATCAAACCCTGCTTTCGCCTGAAAGCAAAGCCGTACTGAAGCCAGACCAAACAACATAACAAGCAAACCCAATTAGATAGTATACTAGCTATGGTAAATGCAGTAAGACATGTTATACTGCAGTGAAATGACCTTTATTAGGGTTTTAAAGTCATCAAATAAGACATGACATCCTAATTAAGGCAACCCTGTAAGATGAAGTAAGATGAAGTTGCTAAACAATCAATGTAAACTTACCAAAAACAAAAGAAAATATATTTATAATCAATTTAATGTCTTATAAGTCCTGTGTTTGACTCCAGAACAGTCAAACATTTTAGGTGGTGCTTTGACTGTTCCATCTTTATTTAATCCAATCTATTCTGCCAAGTTAACATTATACTATAAATATGACCTGGCTGCTTTATGTCTCTATTTTTTTACAAAGTTTGACAGGAATCCCTTAAAGCACTCGTGACATATTGCATTCACAAGCAAGATGCGACCTTTGACCATAATCAAGATGTTTATCCTTCAGTTAAAGAGGACATCAGTTCAAGTTTGAAGGAAATCCCCTAAAACTATCACAGAAAGGGGTCAGACAGGGGGACGGAGGGACAACCAAAAAATATGCCTTTAATGGTTGCTGGTGCGTCGGAATAATAAAATTAAATCTTTTTGGTGCATTTACTCAAAGATACAAATTCACTGTCATTTGTTGCAGCTGTATGGCTACATATGCCCATATTCTCTTCGCAAACTACAAATAAAAGAAAGAGAAATGATGGTGAAAAGCAAGTTAAAGGAAATGGATAGTCAAATTTAAAAATACAGGATATAGACAGCAATGTCTTTGTCTATTTCCTGTCTGAAAGCGATGAAGTTCAGACCACCCTGGGGTCAAATGGGACCCGCCTCAATTCTGAAAAGTATTTCTAAGTGATCCTGCTCTCATGTTTTAGTTGTGTGATTATGCTTGTATATTTACACCAAAAAAAACAATTAATTCCATGTAGCAGTAATTAAAAAGTACAAGGTATCTGCTAGGCTGTTGAAGCTACATTCATACACATTTACACTCTGTAATTATTTTACATTAATATACGTTGATGTCTGAATGGGCCTTTAGATACAGCGTTTTTATTCTGTATCTATTAAAAACACCCACTGGTGTGCTGGTTTGGCTGAGTGCCAGGCACCCCATGTACTTGCTTCTGCCGGTCCAGGTTCGAATCCCATCTGTGACCAGTTTGCAGAGTGTCTTCCCCTACTTTCTCACCCCCTTTCACAAGCCTATCCACTGTCTCTCTCCTATCAATAAAGACACAAGATGCCCAAAAGATACATTTATACAAATACATTTATTGACTTATGAAGTCTGCTCTGCAGTGTCCAGACAATCTTGAGAAATTGAGCACAATAAGATGTTTGTTGTTCATTTTCTCTCAGATGACATTTAAGTTGCCTAACTTTTACGTCATCTATGTGTTTCTACTATTTGAAGCCAAATTTCAAGAATCATTAATCTCACATTACATTTCAAAATTGAGGATTCATGTATGCACATAAATTCATCTCTGGGATTTGTTAAACTCACTCCTACGCACCTGCCTTCCAGCAGAAACTGATCACTAATTCCTGGATGTTAATATTTGCACAGAATGCCCCAGACTTGGTTGTAAATTGGGTGCAGAAAAAATAGGACAAATAGTGAATTAAAGATTTTATTTCTGAATTATTTTTCTCTGGAGAGGCAGCAGAGTATGGTAGAGAATATTCCTCACACAGACACAGAAGTTGAATTAATGCTTTTTCTGCCTTATTGTCTGTCCTTTTATTCACTTTCATGCTCACCTTGTCCTTTTACCCTCTGAACATGTGCCTTCCTTTATATTTGACCATCTTTTGTCCGCAGATGTCCTCGATCTTTCTCTGATATGTCTTCCTGTCTCCCCTCTCATTCTTCATGCAGGGTTTCTTCCGTAGGACCATTCAAAAGAACCTCCACCCGTCCTACTCCTGTAAATATGATGGCTGCTGCATCATCGACAAGATCACCCGCAACCAGTGTCAGCTCTGCCGCTTTAAGAAGTGCATTGCAGTGGGCATGGCCATGGACTGTGAGTGCTGCACTACCTACCGCATTTACATTGACAGGAAGGAATAATCTTACACACAAAGCAGGACTGACAGTGAGCCACCTTATAACAACATTGTGGACTGTGTTTAAGAATGGCTGTGGTCTCACTTTAGAGCCAGACTTCTGTTATAGAAGAGAAGAAGTGATGCTTTTTTAAACATTTTTATTTGGCTTTTAATATTTCTACATCTCAAATGTTTAAACACAGTTATAACTTTGTAAGAAATATTTACAATTCGGCAAACATGTAGTATATAAAGAAACATTCAAAACAACATCTTCACCCATATAAAGAGTAGGGATGGGATAAAATATTGTTTGGCAAAATTTTGTGATACAGTACGTGACAAAACGCATCGAGCTTGAAAAAAATGGATGGCCAAATAAAGACGTCACGTCCGGTAATAGCCCATGTGATCAGAAGTGACGACACCTAACATTAGCACCTACTACCTTCCCTCCAAAAAGCCGAACGATGGAGTCGAATGAGGTCGAAATTGAGGACGCGCTGCCTGGATACAAGTCATCTGTCTGGCAGTATTTTGGCTTTCTAATTAAAAAAGACAAAGACGACAATAGAGTAACTGACAAGACTAAGACTTTGTGTAAACTTAGCTATGCTGTCATTCCGTACACCGCCTCCCAACACAACAAACATGAACACCACCTCTTTCTCTAACCTCTCTAGGGTTAGAGAAAGTGGTATTGTTTGTGTTTGGCCTGTTAGGCCTTGTGTTTAGAGGTGTGCAACTCACACAAAAATAAATAAATTGTAATTACACATTACTATTTTTCTTTTTCACTTTTTTGATATTGTCTCGTGATGTATCGCATCATAATCATATCGAGGTGCACCATTTCGTGAGTTTAAGTGTATCGTCCCATCCCTAAAAAAGAGGGAACCTGAAAATATATATTAAAAAAAGGGGGAAAGTGCTTCTTTAAAGTGGGCATCAAAAATACATTGTCTATTATCCTTTCACACATATCTCATGTAATTGGGTATGCCTATTGACATGAACAAAGTCAACCAACAAAAATACAAATAATATTTATTTTTCTATCAAGTGATGCTTTTTTTCTATAAAAGAAGAATTTTGCACCAATCCAGCTACTCGTAGCAAACAAGCAAACTGATTCCATGTTTCTTTTTTTTTGTCACTCTTTCTGTCTGTGCTTCCCTTTCCTCGCCCTCCTCTCAGTGGTGTTGGACGACTCGAAGCGGGTGGCCAAACGGCGGCTGATAGAGGAGAACAGGGAGAAACGCAGGAAGGAGGAGATCGTCAAAACTCTCCAGAACCGTCCAGAGCCCACCACGTCCGAGTGGGAGCTGATCCGCCTGGTGACGGAAGCCCACCGACACACCAATGCTCAGGGCTCCCAGTGGAAACAGAAACGCAAATTCCTGGTAAGAAAGACGATGGCAAACAGGATACTGACCATATTTCACTTTACAAAACAACCTTACACTGTGTAATGGCTTACACTGTGATGTTTAAAACGCATTCAAATGTGATCATTTCCAGATTTAACATTGGCTATACATAGGCCTGTCACGATTAAAAATTTTGCTGGGTGATAATTGTCCAAAAAAATATTGCCGATAAACAATATTGTTGTCAATATTTTTTTTTTCATTTTTTCATTGATGTAATTATAATATATGTCATAATAAAGTGAGTACACCATGTCAAAAGCAATAAACTTGAATTTCTAAAGAGTATTTTACTGTAATTGGAAGGTCAAGATCTTTTAAAATAAAATAAATTAAACAAACAATGTAATAAATTTAACAAACAAAAAAAGAGAAAAAAAAACAACACAAATGAATGGACTATCTTTTAAGAAAATTTGCATGTAAATAAAAATAATTATACTAATCCAAAACAATAAAAAAATAGACCCTGTCTCTGTAAAGTAAGAACGAAACTCCAAAAAAAACCACACACAACAATAAAAACAATAAATAAAAAGGAGTTTATACAGTTCAGGAATTGTGACATTTACTTTCTCCCATTCAATTCGTACTGTCTGTCAAACGTTTGTAACATTGCTGGCTTTTCAACTGTATTGAAGGGCTGCATTTCTTTTGCAATGTAGTGAAGGACACTGTCTGTGAGCGCGCACTATTTTGCGCTTTTATTTATGTTTCCTTTGCCGACCAAAAGCCTCAGTAAGCACTGACTGTCAGGACGAAGGCTCCACTGCACCTCCCCTTCTTCGTTGCCACTACTTTCAAACAAATGCGACACATCAGCTCGTCTGTGTTCATGGGCTCACACCTTGTTCGTTCTTTTTAAAACCAAAATATTCCCACGCTGGAGCTGTGGCATTCAGCTTATGAACTGTAGCTTTCGTGCCTTCATTCATATTCGTGTTCGTTTCCTTGTTACTCCTTAGGACGCTCACTTCAGCTCTCTTCGTATGTACGTGCGAGTGGCCCCGCCTCCCCCCCCAAAGATTGCATGAGTGACAAATGCTCAACTCCACAATAAAACCGTAATAGAACTGATGCACCCCAGTGTTAAGGAAGATGGACAGAGTGAGCCATCTTCTCATTGAGCCTCTTTGGTAGAAAGAGAGGAGAAAAACAAACATGCATGCGCGTGTCAGTTTATCACGGCCGGCACACTTACCAAGGATGTTTTTATTTATCATGCGGTTAACTGATTTATTGATTATCGTGACAGGCCTAGGTATACACTGTTGTAGAAAACCAGCAAATACGCTTTTAAAAATAACCATTGACAGCCCAGGTGTGAAGTAGAATGAAAAGCTTATGAGGGCTACATTCAAAGAAACAGAGACAAAAACTAAAAGAAATGAATGTGAGTACATAACAGTCCCTCATTTTAGACTTGTGTTTGGCTCTGGTCATTGTCTTTTTTTCTCCGTGATAAGTCTACTTTACATGGAGTCGCATTTTCTCACCAGGTTTCTTTCTCCACCTGATGTGTTTTTATTAAAGTCAAAGCTCTGACACATCTCACTTATTATGCACTGAGAACAAAGTCATCATGTGTAGTGCAGTATAAACACCAGCCTTGGAAATAACACCCCGGTTAAACAAAACAGGGAGATCTGTCTCAACAAAGAAAGATCAGAGAATAAGATACATTTATGTTGTTTGAATATCTTTATTATTTAGCACTTAAGAGGGTTTTGACTTTGAGAACATCAGAAAAACATGAGGCCTTTGTAAGAATAAAGACTCTTGACAAACAACAGCCACAGAGGTAATTACTGCCGCTTAAGTGTTTGCTTCAATTTCTCTGCTTTTAACCCCATCACAACCTCACAACGGGACATTAGAGATTATACTCTCTCAAATATTCAAATACCATAAATGATAGGTTTTCATTTTATCTATGCAAGCCCAAGCTTTTTTCCTGTCAAAGACGCTTTTTATGACTTTATCACTCCGCGTTCCCCGCTGTCTGTTTCTGTTTCCTCGTCTCTCACTTCCTGTGTCTTTATTCCTCACTTCTCTTCAGCATGCGGTGGGGTTTTTATTCATCCTAATCCTTCTGGGCTCCTAACCAGTCCTAATTCCCTTCATAGTTTTCAGTCACACCTCGATTTTCTCTTTAATCTCTTCACCGTCTTCATTTCTTTGTTTCCTCCCTCACCGTCCCTCATGCCTCCCCCCTCTACCTCACCCCCCGTCTGTTTCCCTCCCTGCCTTTATCTCTGCCAGAGCAAATCCTCCGTCATGTGGGCTCATCTCAAAGTTGGCAGGGATGTTGGCATTCGGTTTGTCTCGCCCAAACTGTCTTCCTGCTGTGCTCGTACTCAGATTTATCCAGGACGGGCCTGTCGGGGTGTCCCTGCCTGGTATCAGTCTTCCCCCTCTGACAGACACGCTGACCTCAGGCTCTGGCACAAGATCGTCCAGGATGCTCTCCAAGTTTTTTAGCCCTCGTTAACGGTTTCTCCGCTGGTTTAATGGATTTTATGTTTAAAAAGACTAATAGCCAGGGACCTGCGAGGTTTAGGTGGGCGTTGGATGTGAAAAACACGAGTGGTTCATCTGGAAAAGACTAGAAAGCACTTGTGGTGTAGTGGCAAGTATTGTGGCGGCAGTTGCCAGGCAACAGGAACGACGTGGCCAGTTGTCTTTGGAAGTGGGACATGTGAGAATGAAGAAGGTGAGGAGGTGTGAAGTTTCAGGATGTTCTCCTTCAAAAAGTAAAACAAAAAGCATGTATTTAAAGCCTGGTTTGTAGCTTATAAAACCACAAAGCACAATTTATAACTAGAAAAGCACTCAGAGAGCACAGACCTCCGCCAGCACCACAGCCCTCACCCATATTTTGTTTTTCACCAAAAATATTAATTTTACCTTAATTTCATCTAAATATTTAGATTCCTTGACCAATAAAACATACCATTAGCAATTGGATTCATAATGATATCTATTTTAGTTCAGTAGTTATTCACAAAAATCACATTATTCATCATGGCATGTCCAGACGGTGATCCGGATCAGTTCCCATATCTAGTCATTTTTTCCTTGTCCCAATCCAGACATTTCCTGAAAATTTCAGCGAAATATGTCTATTTTGAGTTTTGTTGCTAACAGAGAAACAAAACAAACACACGCTAGCAATAACATGACCTTCTTGGCGGAGGTAACAGCTCCAAACATGTAACATAAAATAACTACAATGAAATCCCTTCTAAAGTTAGCAATAGCCTTTCAAGATACAACTGCTGCATGCCACTTTTACCTTTTTTACGATTTTCTTAAATCTGCTGAGGAATATTAGTAAATCTGTATTATTTTCCCCAGATTTGTTAAAGTAGAAGTACAAGTGGTTGCAAGGCTGTATTTTGTAACAATAAGAGCTAAAATAAATAGGGTGGCAGAAGGCGGATGGCAGTTTTTCAGGCATGGCTTTGTGAGTAAAAATACATCAGAGTTGTTGTCTGTAAATTGTGAAAAACCTCCAACCTGCAGGATAATAAAGAATATAGTTGTGAGGGAAGGATTTTGCATTATTAATTCAACAAAGAGATGCATGACACACTGAATTAAGAGTACAAATAGTTGGTGAGGATGCATGTGTATTTATCATGTCACCATTATCAATCACAAACAGAAATAAATCTGCAGTTTTCTTCAGGCCACTAAAAGAAAAACAAAACATTTTCTTACTGAAATAGAAGCCAAGCTTCACCTTAAGCATTCCAATAAAATCAGTAATGCATGCTAATGATGGACAGTAGGCTAAACAGTTGAAAATGGATAACAAAGAGCCCGCACCAGATTTACATCTTGGATAAAAAATGTTAAAACTAACACTTCATATTTGTTTGAATTTGGGATTAACTAAATTCTCAGGGAATTCACCTGCTATCAGAATCAAAATTTGAACATTTGTGTGCTCCAGTAAATGTGATTCAGAGAAAAACGTAAACTTTTTTTTTACCTTTTTGAAATTTTAAAAGTCATATAAGCAGTTTGTCAGAAATGAAATGCAAGGATTACATTACATTGAGGCTAGAGCTGGTCACAGCCCCAGTGTAGAACTGCCTAGCCCCTGCTAAGCCTCCATGAATCAGGGGAGGGTAGGTTTTTGTTACTGAACCATAATAAAAGGGAGTATTAGCATGGCTTTGCAGTTCATTCATTGTGTTTGCAAACAATGAGAACTTTTGCACAAGGACACTTCACTTATTTATTCAGTTCCATTAACATTTGAAAGCAGGGCTGCTCTGTGCCTTCCTGTGTAAACATGCCAATATCAACTTTTGTTTGGCCTTTTGAATGCGTGGTCATGAATGGCAATCTGGGAAGTTTAGATCTTATTTCATTGTTGCCATTATATTCAATATATGTACCATTGTCTCATTTTCTAAATACATAGAGTTAATCATTAGTGAATGACTAGTTCATCCCAAAACAGAAATGTGCTTATCATTTTCTGAGTTTTTTTATTGCTGTAATTGCTGCTCACTGAGGTCATCTGTCTTTATACATAAAACCTTTGATTCCTGCCTTATGGTGAGTTACATTAGACTTGTGGATATTTTAAGAGTGTTTTGCCCAAGTCTTTAAAAAGTACAATTTTGTTGAATGTGTATTGTTCCACTGCTGCTATACTAAAATGATATATTTGTGTATTAAGTCAACAAAATGACATGATGATCAGTCATTTTCACACACCCTTACTGTACTGTACTTACTTTATTTAGTGTAGAGGGACATTGTATATTAATGAACATTTAACATGTAAATATACCCAATTATAGCCAAAAGGCTAATTTGCATTGGCAGTCCCCCTGTAAAACACATTTAAAAAGCAACATGCAACATTACACAATACACAATATCAGTAATACACAAAATACAAATGGACAGAGATTGCACATTACTATTTAAACAACAGAAAAAAGCCAAAGTGGAAAGAACGTAAAAACAAGACAACCCTGTTGATTGCAGGCTAGAAGAGGGACCAGATGTTTATGAGATAAAGTGCAAGTGCTAAAGTGCAAGTGCAAAAGTGCTTGTGGTGGTCTAGTCCTTCAGCACGTGTAGAAAAAACCCTGATGCTATGCCTGATCATATAACATCTGTAGCCTCACAGCTCTAAGTGTTGAAGGAATTTGAGTATAGATGACAGTGTTGTCAGAATAAGAGTGCCTTTACTCATGTCTTTGACAAACATTTAAAATGTCCTAAAATAGGGCCTTGGGGAACACCTTAACTGATTTCGGAAATCAACTTTGTGATCCTTTCCACTGACAGAGTGTTCAATTTCTAAATACACTCCAAGGCATTGTTCACGTTTAAATGTTCTTTTCAAAGCTGGTGTTTTCTTCTTCAGTTTTAAAATATAATCATTTCTTCTCAGGAGACATTTTTAGGAGCATCATTGTTCACATGGCAACCCATAAGTGCAGAAATGCACTGCTACATGCTGCCAGTGGCATGTTCCCACATGAACATTTCTTTTTATTCCTCCTGAATAACCGTTTTATTTTTATAGTCATTTTACCAAACCCAAGTCCAGCCAGTGTTACAGAGTAATTTTAGGCCGCGTTAACTGACATACTTCATTCAGTTTTCAACATAAGACAAGGGAGTCAATGCAAGTACTATGATAACAAAATTAAAAGAGGTTATTGATGGTACCCTTCCCAGTTTCAACATCTATTGTTACAGTAGAGTTTGTATCTTAAGAGTGTTTTTATAAGGGGGAGAGCAGCTAAGAGTGTGCAGGGTGACAGTTTGGAGAGTCCCTCCTTTGTCAATTGGACGATGAAGGATTCAAGCCCATCTTCTTCCATGTGAACTTGTCCTTGTGAAAGACGACAACAAACGTGTAGGCCAGTCAGAAGCTGCCAGTCACTTCCAGCTTTCATCGTAACCTCAAAAGAGGCTGATTTGCATGGTCCTTTTTCTGGGCAGGAAGAAAACTATCAGCTTGAAGCTTTGTAAAATGAATCTGCCTGATTAGGGGACAAGGATACTGGCAAATCCATCAGCTTTGCAGGGTCACTCTGAAGCACAATTCTCATGTAAACAAAGTCAATAGCAGCTGTGATCTAACGGAGGGGAAACATTCAGTCCCAAATCACTTGTGCACTGCCAACAGCTCCACACCCTGGCAGGGGTTTCCCAAAATGTGTGTTTTGAGAGACTGACCTCAACTGAGTGTGTATGTCTGTTTGTCAAAATACATAGAAAAAGCAAAATAAAATCTGCTTGTATGTGGGCAAGGCCTAAGTTTGTTTTGCAGTGCTTCATTGTCCACTGATACTCGTACAAGCATTCTTCACTGTGAATACTTTTAAGAGGTTAATTCTGAAACAAAAATGGTCCAGAATCATGTTTTTATTGACACTACAAAGTTACAGAAACCCTGTCAATAGAGCATGACCTACCATAACCAGGACTCGGTCTTATTAGCATAGTAACCCGCGCTGCAGTGCAATAACTGCATATCTTAGCCCTGAGCTGGCTTCATCTAAAAGGATAAACAGTTCCATTTCACACAGCCTTCACCCACTAACGGGGCTCTGGAGGCTGAAGCTGCTGAACCCTGAATATCTAAATTTCCACGCTAAGCCACCCAGGATGAGCCCTTTCAGTCCTGTGGGGACAGCAGCAGTGATATCCCTCCTCCTCACGCACCCCGCTCCAGCTCACAAATGACTTCTCACTCAAGGGTGACTTTGGTGAATGATGCACTGATTACAGTAAGCTCCACACCAAGACAGAAAGAGGGACTGTGCTGTTTGTAGGTTAAAGGAAGATGCCCCAAATATTTTAAATTTAATCTGCTGAGCAGCGAGAGGGCTTATGTGTACGAGCAGCAGACGGTGAATCCATAAGTGAATTTATGCTGTGGAAAATGAGTGATAACATGAATACTAAGAAAACTGCCAGTCTAAAAGCACAAACGCATCTATGCAAACACTGGAACATCACCTATGATGTTTGATTGAGTACTTTCAGAATTATAATCATCGTATCATTAATAAGTGGCAAGTCCCCTTTTCAATAACATCACTTCTGCTCTAGTGAAAATTTTCCTTTTTGCTGGGGATGCATGATATTGGATTTATGCCAATGCCAATTTTTCTAAATTCATCATCGCTGATACTGATATTGGTTTTGTTTTTTGTCAGGAGCACAGAAACTCTACTTAACTAATATCGACTTATTTCCTTCCATGGCAACACTCTATTTGTGTTCAGCATCATTCAGTTCATTAATCCAGTACACTTTGGATTCATAAAAGTGGACTTAGTGCAATGAAGAGGTAAAAGATGATGACATATTTAAAATGTTGCTAATATTACAACAAATATATGGGATTTCATGGGCAGTTTGTGGTCAAAATATCATCTGTAAATATGGCAATAATGTTCCAATCCGCCAGTGCCAATATTGGTCCAACAATATCACGCAACCCAAATTTTAAGAGATTTTAAATAACATTTTTTGACAACTTAAAAGGTGCTGTGGGTTTCTTTGATATAATCATTAATTCTTTGAGCATAATTTTTAATATTTAGTTGTCTATCATTTGACTGTTCATTATCTGCTACTGTGTACCTGACATAAAAATTAAAATAACAATTTTCAAACTGTTAGTTTAGGTGTTTTTGAAAATATACTTCCACAAGCTAGAACTGAATGGATGATGGCATATACTAACATTTTGTAACGAGAGAATTTAAGAGTATTTTTGTTTAGAATTACCCCTTATCAAAAATAGATTAAAACCTTGTTCACTTATACTTGGTGTTGATTTTTTGAGAGGTTATGATTGATAGTAAACAGTGGCATATGTTATTGTACCATACTGTGTACTATTGTATCACATTCTTGTTGCAAAATACGATACAGTACATGGGTTCACCTGGCAAAGGATACTGTTGACATCTTTAATTTCTCTTAATGCCACCAACCAAATTAAATACCTACTACGATAACACTTGATACCCCGAGGCAGACTTGGTGAGACGTTGTCAGGATGGTCGAGTGAGTTCAGGGTCGAGTTCCTGGAAACTCATCACGTTTATTTTGGTGTTGTGACTTGATACACATTCAGTCAGCGTCAAATTCAAACTGCCAACTGACCATGACCGCGTGGGTTGATTTTCAGTTTCGCTGCGTCTCAAAGCAAATACAACACAAAACTTAAACCCGGTGTGCCTTAACTGAATTATTATGTGGCTGAATGCCTTCAAATCTGCAGACTCCCACATGGAGTGAACGTTACACAGTGTGTTTTTTCTCATTGTTTCCCTTCCTGTTTTCAGAACAGAAAGCTTTCACAGCCTGCACAGCTCTAATACATGTGATCCACTTTGGCAGATGGATGTGTTTGTCAGTATATCTTTAGAGCTTCTTTACCATAATGATCAATGCGACTGTGACAGCCAGCAGGCAGCAGCAGAGGCTGTATGCCCACTAACATTCTGGTTCCCCTCCTTCCAGGCAGCACCCAAAATTTGGTTTTAGGATTTGTCTTTATGAAGGAGTCTTATTAGTATCTACTGAGGGTAGTCTGAGAAAGTTCATCATGTCTATGTGGATAATGTGCTTTCTTTTTTAACAGACAAGCAAGGTTTTAAACTCATACCTTTACATGTTTTGACGGAGCTCTTCCACCTTCAGAAGCTTCATCTGATGGTAGTGTGACGTGTCCCCAAGATAAGCTGCACTACCATCAGATGACACTTCTGAAGGTGGAAGAGCTCCGTCAAAACATGTAAAGGTATGAGTTTAAAACCTGTTGAAAAAGAAAGTATAAGCATCTACGGAGGCTGCATGGTCTGTCCACTGGTGTTCCCCCATCAACAGAGGCCAAAGAATACCAAAATGCAGGCATCAATTTTCTGTCAAGCTGAAGAATTCACTCTGTTGCTGCCATATTGGTGACCAGTCCTTTTACCTTGATGCATAAGCAGTAGTACTCATTTAGATATTGTTTCTGAAGTTTTTAAGTATGATTGTAAAGCAGATAGTTCACTTGTGCTTAAATAAAGGATTAAATGTGACTGTGGAGTTCAATCTACACTTAATGCTCCATTCCTTTTATCTGTATGAGCCCGAATCTGCCTGCAAGTTCACACGGATCGTCTATTCAGACTGTGAACTCGAACTTGGAGAATCTGACCGCTCAGCCTTCTGGCCTGGATTGTTCTGCTCAGATATTCAGATAGTACATTTTTGAGGAACATTATTTGTGATATCAAAATCTTCCTCAGAGAGTCAGTTCGTAGAGGACATATGGTTTTGGTTGCGTGCAGACACTCTGAGCTCCTAAACATCAGCACTTTTGAATTACATCCTCACAGTCATGAGGTGATCTTATCACCTTGTCATGAACTGTACTGTGAAATGTATTTGAGAATATCATTACCAGATGATTTATAGAAATGCTCAGCTAAAACAACACAACCTGAGCTTCAGATTTCTGCTTTTTATCTGAAATGAAGTGTCCTGAAAGTAAGTGGGGACAAAGGGAAAGTTTTGAGGCCAGATGTTTCAGTACCTTGAGTTTTTAGTATCAATCAGTAGTCTGTGGTGTCGCCTTACAGTTTGAGCTGCTTTATTTCAGAGGAAAATTGTTCTTGAACTTTTTGGGCCCTGGTTGGATGGTGTGAAGCCCACTTTGAAAAGAGTGCAGTGCAGTGATTTTCCATGTGCCTGTTTACATTTACTCTCCAGATGGCAGACAGTCAGTACTCAAAGCCAGGTCCACGATGCAAAAGAGTTGGGTTAAGTGGTCTGATTATACACAGTTGTGTTTTGGAGCTAATGTGAATCAAACCAATGACTGCGTCACCTCTCATTCCCTTTCAAGACCAGGTGTGCATGCTGGCAGCCGCGTTGTTTTCCTAAACTGACCAAATTGATTGATGAGTAGCCCCTTGAGTTGAAGCATCCTGTCCTTGGGAAGTAAAGACCGAAACCTTGAAATGTAAAATAGTAAAACTGACCAAACATTCAGTATTGACTAAAGCTCTCATTTAACCTCCTGAGACCCAGGGGGAAAAAAAAGTGTTGTAATTTTGATTTTCTCTTACTAAATCAAGTGTTGGGACAGTAAATAACATGTTTCATAGATATTTTTTTCTAAAGTTAACTTTATTTAAATTTTACAACATGTGTACTGTAGGGCACAACCGAACTTCAATGATATAATTCATAAAACATTAACCAGATAAAGCCAGCTATGGAGAAGCTTCAATACAAACTTTGAAAGTAGGATTATGAAAACAGATTGCTCTGCTGGAATCTTCCAGTAAAATGGAGTACCAGCTTCTCTCAAAAATATATAAACACAATAGCAAAACACAGCATCGAACTCAAAAACGGCTTTATCCAACATTAACAACCCAAAACACAAGAGTAACATTGGGTGATCTCATCTGCATCATCCTCTCCTGTCTCACCTATTCTTCCTTCACTCTCCTCTTCAGAAAGATCTACAATACCCAAAACCAGTGAAGTTGGCACGTTGTGTAAATTGTAAATAAAAACAGAATACAATGATTTCCAAATCCCTTTCAACTTATATTCAATTGAATACACAGCAAAGACAAGATACTTAACGTTCGAACTTGTAAACTTTGTTATTTTTTGCAAATATTAGCTCATTTGGAATTTGATGCCTGCAACATGTTTCATAAAAGCTGCACAAGTGGCAAAAAAGACTGAGAAAGTTGAGGAATGCTCATCAAACACTTTTTTGGAACATCCCACAGGTGAACAGGCTAACTGGAAACAGGTGGGTGCCATGATTGGGTATAAAAGCAGCTTCACTGAAATGCTCAGTCATTCACAAACAAGGATGGGGCGAGGGTCACCACTTTGTGAACAAATGTTTGAGCAAATTGTCCAACAATTTAAGAACAACATTTCTCAACCAGCTATTGCAAGGAATTTAGGGATTTCATCATCTACGGTCCATAATATCATCAAAAGGTTCAGAAAATCTGGAGAAATTACTGCATGTAAGCGGCAAGGCCCAAAACCAACATTGAATGCCCGTGACCTTGGATCCCTCAGGCGGTACTGCATCACAAACCAGCATCACTGTGTAAAGGATATCACCACATGGGCTCAGAACCACTTCAGAAAACCACTGTCAGTAACTACAGTTCGTCTACATCTGTAAGTGCAAGTTAAAACTCTACTATGTAAAGCCAAAGCCATTTATCAACAACACCCAGAAACGCCGCCGGCTTCGCTGGGCCCGAGCTCATCTAAGATGGACTGATGCAAAGTGGAAAAGTGTTCTGTGGTCTGACCAGTCCACATTTACAATTGTTTTTGGAAACTGTGGTCGTCGTGTCCTCCAGACCAAAGAGGAAAAGAACCATCCGGACTGTTATAGGCTCAAAGTTCAAAAGCCAGCATCTGTGATGGTATGGGGGTGTATTAGTGCCCAAGGCATGGGTAACTTACACATCTGTGAAGGCACCATTAATGCTGAAAGGTACATACAGGTTTTGGAGCAACATATGTTGCCATCCAAGCAACGTCTTTTTCATGGACGCCCCTGCTTATTTCAGCAAGACAATGCCAAGCCACATTCTGCACGTGTTACAACAGTGTGGCTTCGTAGTAAAAGAGTGCGGGTACTAGACTGGCCTGCCTGTAGTCCAGACCTGTCCCCAATTGAAAACGTGTGGCACATTATGAAGCATAAAATACAACAAAGGAGACCCCGGACTGTTGAACAACTTAAGCTGTACATCAAGCAAGAATGGGAGAGAATTCCACCTGAAAGCTTCAAAAATTGGTCTCCTCAGTTCCCAAACGTTTACTGAGTGTTGTTAAAAGGAAAGGCGATGTAACACAGTGGTAAAAATGCCCCTGTGACAACTTTTTTGCAATGTGTTGCTGCCATTAAATTCTAAGTTGATGATTATTTGCAAAAGAAAATAAAGTTTCTCAGTTCGAACATTAAATATCTTGTCTTTGCAGTTTATTCAATTGAATATAAGTTGAAAAGGATTTGCAGATCATTGTATTCTGTTTTTATTTACAATTTACACAACGTGCCAACTTCACTGGTTTTGGGTTTGGTTTCTGAATCTCCCTCAATGATTCTGGTAAGAATCCTCTCACACTCTGTCATAGAGCTGTCTACTAAACAAATGTGAAACAAACATGAAGTAAGTCCTGATGTGCACTACAGTACACATGAATTAATTAGTAATTTTCTCCCTGAAAAAAAAAATTCCAGCTCTAAAAACTCACTCAAAATGCTCCTTAGATGTTAAATCATCATAAACCATCAAAGTATTGCGTTGAAAAACAATTTAGATATAAATATCATGCTTACATTTGCTCTTCCCATAAAATGTGCTTGTTGAGATGGATGCCATTTTGAAAAGACAGGAAAAAGAAACTTGTCATAGCCACACCCCTACACATGATGCATCATTGGAAAGCTTTGGTTGTCCTCTGTAAGGAACATCAGGACTCAACTGAGTGATTTTCAAACTCTCAGAGAAATCAAGGAAAAACAAATGTGTACTACAGTACACAAAAATGAATTGTCGGGTCTCAGGAGGATATTGAAACCTCACACCACCTTGTTTAACATAAAATAAACACATTTATAAAATACTCAGAAACATTGGATCAAATAGAAATTAGTTCTCCAAAATATTCCTCACCTTTTGGGTAGCTCTCAGGTTAAATAATATTGGTGACCCCTTCTTTTGGATTTTACATCACAGTTAAGTCTGCCTATGTATCCTCAAGATAGGAACACTCCAACTTTTAGCCAAACTGCTATTCATTCTAAGGCAAACACATCCAAGGTCACTAATGAGTTTGCATCATGTATTATAATTATTTTTTATTAGTTTGCTATTTAAACAATTTGATCACAAGGTGTAAAAATGACAATTCTGTCAGGTGAGAAATAGGAAAGACACCTGGGCTGCATGCCAAGATTTTCTGCACCAGGCGTATAAAAAGGGCCTCTTCAAAGTAAAGACTCGGCACACTTCAGTTAAATGGGCTACAATATTTTTCAGGGACAAAAACAACTTTTAACACGTTGAACTTAAACTGCATCTTAATCAAATAAAGCATGAACTAAGTGTAAAGTTCAGAGCACATGACTTAAACCATTCATTTTGGTCAGCCACTTCAGGACATTCTGAGTCTCATTTCTCTTCTCCGGCTCCACTGGATGAAAACTTTCCAACTGTAATCCATCTGATAAAAGGTCAAGAGTTGAGACTCACCACATTACTGATGGGACTGTGGTAAATGAAAGTTTCCCTCCTTTTTCTCCTCCAGATATAGCCGCCGCCAATTCCCGGTCTTTATGTCAAAGCCCGAATGTCTGGTGACCCCTCTGGAACAAATTGTAATTTTCCTATTTCTCTATACATAACAGGAAAGAGGCTTTTTAAGAGCCTATATTGAGCCATAATTCTTAATGTTTACACCCCTGATGACCGAGTCTTTGCGGCAGCAGAGCCATTACTCATATCCAGCACGGTGGGTGAAGCAAAGTGTTTTCCCTGCGTGCCACCCTCATGGCCATCTAGTTAATAAACAAACATTAACAATTGCAAGGAAATTACATTAGTCCTTAACAAGCCCCAACACACCAGAGAGAACATTCAAGAACACAGAAAAAACCTGCACACATTCATTTATGCTGGAGGAGGTCTCTAAGCAACACTTGAGGTATTGAGATGAAACTGTTTACTTGTACAATGGATGTTAAAGCTCTTTCTCTTTCATTTAAAGCAACAGTATATAGCATTTCCACCTTGAAGTACTAGTTTCAGAGTTGTCTTTGTATTATTATGACTGCCAGCATGCCAGCTAGTTTCCACCCTAGTTTTAGAGAGTGCCTGATTCACCTGCCTTCTGCAGTGCGCACAGCTTTTTAAACCAATTCATCCATCTGCTCTAACTCCTTGGTTCCCAACCCTGAGGGTGTCAAAGAGGGCACATGACGCTGTCAGCTTTGAGCCTGATAACATTTGGTTTATAATCATTAACTACAGAGCTGATTTAAACTCTTGGTGTACACTTTCTTTTAGGGATTTTTGCTCAAGGACAGGAAGCCATTCAATGACCATTAAAAGAGAGGCAGCAAAGAACTGCTGCACAAACAAATGGAAAATGTAAAGTAAATAGAGACCAGGAAAATGAGTCAAGTTGCTAAGATGATATAAAGGAAATATGAATTCAGGAGAAACTTTAAAGGTTAAAAAATGTAAAAGTAACCATGTTTTAAAAAGTGAATTACAAGGTGAGCTCAATAATTAACATCAGTAGAATAGATACAAGTATATAAACAGTAAGATTAAAGTGATGCTTATTTTGCACAGCAGTGTATCACATTATCTGTGTAGGTCACAGAGGGATCAACTTTTCCCAAGATAAACTGAGGAGGGGCTTTGAGATTAAAAGGTTGTGAACCTCTGGTTTAAAATTTACTGTGGCAGCACCGATGTGCCAAGATATTAGATGTTCCTTCCTCCGAAGCCACCTACGGGCCGAGCAAACACTAGCTTAGGGAGCATCTTACAGATGAGGGTACATTTTTCAAACTGACTGTTTAAGCACTCATTTATTTTTAAGGTGGAGAAAGCCACTGGGGATGCATGATATTACATTATCGTTAATAGAAGATAATAGCTTAAAAAGTTATATAATGGTTTCTGAAGACATAATTTTTACCAGTATTTATAGCAGTTATATCGACCAAACTAAAAAGCCGTACAAATCCCATATATCAGCTCAAATTTTGGCCTAATGGGTTAATATTTCACAATGATTCACCATATTTTCACTGAATATCTGCACTTAAGAGCCAGCATTATTATGTATTTAAATGCTGTTTTCCTGTTTCACAACTGTCCTAACACAAATAAAATAAACGACTGTTGGCTTATTTGCTATAGAATCTTATTGTTGGCATCCCTTCCATTAACAAAAAGGGTTATTGATGTGCTGATGTGCTAATAGCATAATGTTATGTAGAACTAAGCAAGACTATCTACTTCCACTGTCCAAGATTACCTCCTCGATTCCTTTGCGTTGTTCATGCTGACTGCCTGTCAAAGCGTCACTGCTTTACAAGGCATGCA
Organism: Scarus forsteni; assembly: GCA_036419115.1. Classification (NCBI taxonomy): domain Eukaryota; kingdom Metazoa; phylum Chordata; class Actinopteri; order Labriformes; family Labridae; genus Scarus; species Scarus forsteni. The sequence goes on from JAZDUH010000518.1 coordinate 9,634,938, forward strand.
AAATTAAGTAAAAAGCAGATATTACGAAGCTCAAACTAATTTGAAGTTGTCTATAAAATTGAATCCTGCTTTTTATTTGTGGAAAAATTATTCATATCACTTTACCTTGTTAGTCAACAAGGTTCTTTGGGTTTTTAGCGCCTTTTCCAATTTCTTTTTCCTATTTTTCCAATTTCCTTTTTTTGCTGGCAGTTGCCTTTGCCTATGTACCTATTTTAACCGATATCAAGATTTCTGTCAGACCAGCAGCACGTTGGAAGTTGTGGGTAAACGTGGGATTAATAAAACAGTAAGTAGTATGGGGTTTTAACAGCAGTTTGCTGAACACATAGTTCCCCAGCCCAGAACTATGGGGACAATGAAATCAGTTTATATTTAGATCATTTATAAACATATTACAATTGTTTTCCCCACAGGGACATTTTTCAGTTCCTCCAGTGCCTCGTTGCGGTGACGTTTATTCAGAAATGTCAGATATTTTGAAAGTTGGACTTGTAAACCTAAATTTTCTTCCATGCTCGATGCTTCTGGAGATATTTCTGGCGTAAAAACACGAATATCAAAGCAAAACTGTGTTGTCAGACTCAAGTTGAAGATTATATTCATTGCTGTCATCTGTGTCAGTTATGACTCCTGACCTGCAGCTGAACCTGCGCCGGCTTAACGCTGCGGTTTGTTCCTGAGCCTCCCCACTTGATACTGTGGCGTTCATTCAGCAGCTCTGGCCCTCAGCTGCTCTCCCCGTCTCTCTCCTGAGAGCTATTTTAGAGAATCTGCTGCTTTGTTTTGGCTGTGGTTCGACAGGAGTTACAGTCCATCAAAGTTATTATTATGATAATATGAATTTTCCATAATTTCTCAGGCGAGTTGGCAAAGTTTGCGCTGCTTTACGTAATTCTTCTCCCTCTTGGATTATGATTGATTGCTCCTGGTGTGAGATGATTATTTCCTACATTTCAATCGCGTCCTATTTATTGTCCAAGCCCAGACTGAATAAATAACTTCGGCCTTGACACAAGCCATTTTTTTATTATATTTCATCGTCGCAGCCTCCATTCACACAACCCACACATAAACATATGTATTCCCGCTCTGCTGTTTCCCGCCACAGTCCTCCTGGAAATAAGCGTTATCTGTCTGCTGACACGTCCCATTCCTCTCACAGAGCTTGATCCACCATTCTTATCTGATATATTGGTTTTTAATTTATCTCCCAAGGAAAGAGAGCACTCTGTAGAATAAGAGCAAATAAGGGTACAAAACCATTTTAGACCTTGTTTGTTCCCTGGCTATATTTCATTCTAAGCCCCACACAGCTTTTATTGATTCTTCTGTTATCTTATTTTATTCTTATGTCCTCTTCAATTCAGAGAACACACGCAAACTCTCGACTTTATCATACTTTTATCCTTTGTTCTTTAATCTCGCCGGTTTAAATTTCGCTCTCACTCTCAATCATTGTACACCCACTTTCATGTTCTGTTTTAACTTGTAAGTCAAGAAATATGCACTTCAGTGTTTAAAAGACAAAAAAGACTTTTAAGTTTATGAGACAAGGCCTTATGACTTTACTCTGCTACCTTTTGCTTTCCGCTATGTTTGCAATAGCTAATCCTAAATTGATACAGTCTGAAGAAAAATTGTTTAAAGTAGATTTTATAGATCAGGGGTGTGGCTGGTTGGGTGGCCTTGTAATCTGATGGGCCTCCCAACATGCTACCTCATAATCCAAGTAAATGACTGGCTATATACCTGGTCAAAGGAATATTATTTGTCTGTTTCATCAGACTATAAGAGGGTTTTTTTTTCATCCTAATGCAGCATTACATCCTCTCTAAACTTGAGTCAGTGCCCCAGTTTAGCCACCTTTCTCAAGAAGTGTAGACACACCTCTGCAGAGGTGAGAAAGTCAATGTCAAGTTTGAAGATTTGTTAACATACTATTAAATAAAATAGTAGGTTAGACAGTATTATACATATTTACCCTTACAGATCATCATAGATCTGCTTAAATCAGGCCTTTCTCTCAACAGCCTATTGAAGTCCAATATCAGGCAGGAGCAGAAACACCAAATCAAACAGGCACACCTCATACATGCACACACGCATTCACAACTGTGGCACAGAAGAGATCCCTCCCCACCAAACAAATACAGGAAATACATAAAATACAATACAACCAGGACTATCACATCACTGTGGTATCACGCAAGTATCAACATGGTCAGCTTTCTGTAGAATTGTTTCTGGTAACATCAACTTTGGGGCCGTTTACACGAGGCCTAAAAGGGTCAAATCTGATAAGTTTTCATTTTGTATCGGCCCCCTGTTTACATGGAAATGGTACATGGAGTACTTAAATTTGCAAACTTTGAAACCAGGCTCCAGAGTGGAGAGTTTTAGAGTGAAACGCTGACGTAACTGCATGCGCAGTACTCTTTCCCATGAACGCTGCACGGGCAGACCAGGAACAACAACAGCTTAGGCCATTTACAGAGTAACGTGTGAGCCTCTTACCATGCTTAGTTTGTTATCCAGACAAAACTATCCAGACAGATTTGTTTTCCGAACTGATTTGTTGTTCAGAAAAGAAACTCCTGCATCTCTGTGTGTCCACTTGCCATTGTTGTCTTTGAAAAGTTTTTCTGCTTCGTACCTGTATTGTAGCTACACTGCCTCTCTGCTAACCTACACCGCCATCTACTGAACTGGCAATGCACACTACAGCGGTTTCATTTGTCTCCAGCGTCTCCGTCTAAACGCAGATCAACTTTGAATACGCAAAGGACAAACCTTTGCTTTTTAAGTCAGGAGTGTCCGTGTAAACGTAGGCCTTTTCTTCTCAGAAAAAAGCATATTTGACCCACATATTCTCTTTGACCATTCAGATGAAAAATGTAATAGTATATTTTTGTCCTTGTTGCCCAGCCCCGGTAGGTCTAAAAGAAATTTAAAAAAAATAATTTTGGAAATGTACCTTTTAAAGCCAAATGGCCTCTGCCAAGAAGCTGACTTGTCCACTTGAGTAAAATATTTCTTATCTGTATTTATATAAAACAGACAAGTCCTAGATCAGCACAGCACTTAGACTACTATCTTAAACTAACTACAATACCTGTTTGTCCTCCTCCCTGTTGTCTTGTCTCGTCCTGTCTGTCACTGTTTCCCCTTCTTTCACACTGTGGTGTGGCACGGCCCTCCCCTTCAGCTCTCATCAGGGGTTAAATAAAGATTGATTTGATGGAGTAGCCTACAGGGAGGGCTGGTGATGGCCACTATAGCAGTGAATCATATTCACATATCTCTCACTGCTAGAAAAAAATGCATTGGTCTTTCCAACGCTGCCATCAGACACAGTGCTCAGCTGTAAAGATAATGCAGACAAGGGGAGCAAAAAAAACAAAACAAAACAGATAAGTCCTATAGAGGCTTTCATGTCCGTCCGGTCTATAAAAACTATGAACAGCCAAGAGGGACATAAAGCACTATGTAGCACAGCTGGCTAAGGCTGAACACGTTTTTACTCGCTTGTCTATGCCAGGCAAATTTGAAAGCCTGCGCTTTGGTTCATAATGCAAGATCATACTTATGCCACACCACAGGAGAAGGAATCCTCATTGGCATAAAAGTGAAAAAGAGAAGACACAGCTGTAGACACATATTGACTACAATGGAGTTCAGCAATTGCATTTGAAAAAGGGCGGTGCAAGAGAGCACTATGGTTTGAATATAAATACACTTTCACCAATAGATGGGAAAAGTTTTTTTTTTGCAAATATTGTGCAGAAGAGTTAGTAATGTAATAAATAGGGACTGTTTTCAGTTGCAGCATAAAACATTTAAATCATCAGTGTTTTTACAGCAATATGACAAAAAATGTGCGACTAATGAGAAAAAAAGGTGCTCTTTTTGCATCCTAATTAAGAGGGACGGAGACCAGTTTGAGTTTATTTCACTGATGTGTTTTTAATAGATCTTGCACAACAGTGGTGCTTTATAGCCCACATAAATACACTTTTGAGGCTTTCCCGAAAAGACAACGTTTACAAGAAGGACCTGTTCTCCGCCTGTTTTGGTTTTGCCTTGGGTTTGTTGACTTTATTTGTAATCATTATCACTTAAGCTTCGGACTGTGATGATGATGACAAAAGCCTTATTTACACAGCACCTTCATGAAAATGCTGCTTTTACTCTGCGCTTAGAAGCAGAAGTATGAACCAGAACAGATTAGAATATAACGACTCAAACTGAAGATATCAAATGATGCCAAAATTAAAGAAGCAACAATACATGATCCAGTTTTAAAAGAATGACAAAAACCCAACAGTATGACTGACAATAACTACATGTGAAGTCACTAACCATCTATTGATTTCTGTTTCCCCTATGCAGCCAGACAAAATCGGCCAGTCCCCGGTTGAGCCCACGTCAGACGGAGACAAGGTGGACCTAGAGGCCTTCAGCGAGTTCACCAAGATCATCACTCCTGCCATCACTCGAGTGGTCGACTTTGCCAAAAAACTGCCCATGTTCTCAGAGGTGAGCGCTGTCTAACGACGTCTTAGATCAGAGGGAGCGTGTCTGAGATACAAAGAAGTGTAAGACACAGCCAGGCTTCCTGTAAGAGTGTGTACGAGTGTGTGTGTGAGCTGAGGAAATGAGTGATTTAAGGAGGTGCATGTGTCCAGCTGAATTAGCATTTCCCCCACTGGAGAAGGACCAAAAGGACATGTGGTTTAAAAGTTATGAGTGATATTTACAACTAAGCAGTGCTCAGGGCTGAGAGATAAATCTGTCCTGGACAAAAAATGCCAAAAAGATTTAGCACTTAAAAGGTCCTGTAAATCTTAACAGTTCATTAAGAAACCAGAATTTGAGTCCGAGTGGGGTGATCCCCCAAGGTCAACAGTCCAGTCTTTAATGAAACTTGAATCTGTGAGCAGAAACTACATGAATATGTATAAAAAGAGCCATAACTCCATGTTCATCTATTAGATTAATATGATTAATGCTTGATCTAAGCTTTAGTGCTGTTTCCTAACTTGTACATTTTTCATGTAGCCTGTAATAGATCTTATTCAACACTCATAACCTTCATGAAGAAAAGAGAATACGCTACTTTTGCAGACAAACATGAAAAGACTACGCTGTAGATGGTAGGTTACTGGAAAAGCTATTATAAAAAAAACATGCAGGCAAAGACGAATTACAGTTTTTTAAATAGTTTCATCTTTTATTGATACGCTAGTATTACAACCATAACAAAAATGAGCATTCACGATGAAAACAGTTTGCAGATGGATGGATGGATAGATAGATAGATAGATAGATAGATAGATAGATAGATAGATAGATAGATAGATAGATAGATAGATAGAATTTAAATGTCAGCCTGTTTGCTTACACATAAAGCAAGTATAAGAAAAGCAACAGTAGGGTAAGATTGAAGTGATGCATAAATGAAGAGATGTAGATTTACATGGACTTTAAGGGTGTCAGTCTTCTGAAAGATTGTGATTCCATTTTATTTTCTTCAATTTTTTAACTATTTTTAATTTAAGCTGATTCATAGTGCTTGTCTGCTGTGCCCTGAGAGTCAATTATATTTCTTGACCCAGAAAAGAACATTTAAGACACACAGCTTATGTATTTGTAGTGTTTGCAACTGACTGTAATGCAGATATACTGCTTACAATTCAGAAATGTATTTATGCTAAAATTAAATATTCTTTGACACGAATGCTAGATAGATGTAGCTGACAAGCCAGGATCAACATACCCCCTACTCAATATGCACCGAGAGAGGAGAGGGCTGCAAATAACAACAGTTTGTCGTACTTAGCCGATGGTGACAGTTTGATTCACATGACAGGAAGTACCTTAAAATATGTGTATTTAAACAGAGTGATGGACATTTTGGATAAATTCTTGCAGATATTTCAAATACGATTCCATTCCCATGCAAAACAATATTTTTGGACATGTGTACTTTGGTATTGGGTAAATACACTGAATTGCAGAAGCATGTGTCTTTTCATTTAATTACTTCTGCATATCATTTTAGACTTCAAGAGAAACATATTTCAGTTTGGTATAATTGATGTAAAAGTGTGTAAAATTAGTCTTAATCCCAATTTATATGCTCTGATAAATAAAGTAGCACTATCAGAAAAGAAGACTTTAATATTATGAAAGCAAAATTATAATAATTCAAATCAGGATTGTTTGAATTAGAAAGTAAAGGAAACTTGTGAACTCAGATATAAAGTGTTTGCTTTAGTTTGTAAATAATCCAGTCACCTTGTTTTCCTCTGCTGCTGCTCTGTGGTACGGATAATGAAGCTGGTTGAATCACTGATTGTTGTTTTTAGTCAGATTTGTGAGATTTTTTTAATTTCAATTGTTAAGAGCTTTGTTGGAATCCATGCTAATGAATTGACTTGGTCTATTTCTTATACAGTTAATAGTAGTATTAATTAATTCACTCAAATTAACACATGTAATTAATGAATCATCACACTGTGCAGGTTAATTAGTTGCCCTTAACAGGATACCTGTTGCATTGTTTCTTGGGAGGTCTTTGTGCTTCTCTGATGAATTGAAACCAAACCAGCTGCTTTAACCAAGGTGATCTGTGATCTGAAGTAGAGGACAAAGCACCTAAGGAACCTGATATCCCCTGGTTATGATAACCAGTTTTTCAAATGTCAATACCTTTAATTAAAACTTGTTTGACATGTACTTTACATGATAGCAAAATTCTGCCAAGTTACAGTTTTAGTAAAGATAATACAGTTCAGAAATGCAATCTGTGCTTATTTCTTAGAACATTTGTTTGTAAGAGTTTTTTTAAACAGGCCAGAAGTATTATAAGAAAAATAAACCGGATTAAATAGTTACAGTTCTGGTACATACATAGGTACAACAAAAGAACGGACAAACTTTATAAGTCTGAGTTACCAGATGACATGAGAACTGTTGTTCTCTCCATTTAATTCCTTGAAAAATAGTGTCATAAATTGGCCAAATGGAAGCCATATTAAAGTAATTACTTCATTAATTTGTATTAAATCTGTGACTTGTTATTGTTGTTGTCAAAGCAGCCTTTATTATCAGACTCCTCCAGGTTTTACTCAGAGTACAAGCATAAAAATATGATCTGTTGGCAATCAGGCTGCACCATTTAAAATACTGATCTTTGATTTTATTGACAAAACTTGAAATAGACCTAAAAAAAACAGGACAGAGAGATACGTGGGGTTCACGTTTATCATTACCTGGATGTGTGAATGCTTGGTTGCATCACATTTTCTTTGTTATAAATCTGACGCTCCAGCTCCAAATGTTTCAGTCACATTTGTAAATAAAAATAACAAAAAAATTGAACTTCTCAGTTAAATTAAAGTACTTACTCCTCTCTGATTACTGATGTCAATCTGTGCACTGACCGTGACGTCATGTTCATACCCTCTGTATCTCATCTATCCTATTGACTTTATTGTTCTCTCTCCAAAGGCACAGAAAGACTAAACAAAATCTTAGAATAAGAAAAGAAGTCTCATCAGTAGTTCCTTTGTAATCCTGCTGACAAACAGAATGCTTCACCTTCTCTTTGTGGGCGATACTAAAGGTCACGGGCAATTATAATGATCAATGTCATGTTTCTTTTGCTTTCACATCATGTTAACAGCATCTTTCTCTTATTTGGAAAAAAAACCCTGAGGCACTTTCCCTTTGCACTGACAAGCAGAGACTCTGTCCTGTCAGCCCCGCCTTAATTAGCAACATGTAATCATGTTTCTTCCCCCTGCTGCTTGCAATGAGACCGAGCGTGATTGGATAATTATCAGGGTGGCGGAGGTATTGTCTCGGGCTACAGCTGTGGAGAGAGAGAGAGAGTGTGTGTGGGGGTGTTACAGAAAGGAAAGTGAGTGTTGGCAGTGGAGAAAATATATCTGTAATTTATCACTGTATTTGTGAACATAAATCAGAGAAAGTTTTGAAAGTAGAGGTCATCACTTTTTTCTAATCAGCATGTTTTAAAAGTATAATTTTAACTTTCATGATGGATTCTTCTATTCAAATGAATGTAAATGAGAACAGATTCCTCATTCTGCTGCTGTGTGTTCTGTTAATTTAAAGAATCCAAACAGAACTCGGTTAGTATTCCAGACACTGAGGCAGATAATCAGCCACGTGTTATCTTTAATTCACTTTATAATAGATTATATTATGAAAGAACCCCTTTTAATCTGATGGAGGAGAACCTGTTTAGCCTCACTGAGATCTGTTCGTGCCTATGCAGTAAATTACTGAAAAAAAAAGCTTCAGAAACAAAGCAGACGCTCTTGGAGTCAGTAAAAATTAAGCAAGCCCTCCAGGTACAAGACAAATCAAGCCAGCGAATGCCAATTAATCTACTCAGGCGATGAGTGCTGTGAGAGGAGAAACAAGCTTACATAAAGGTGAGATTTAATTCAGCACATCAGAGTCTGTAGATTTAATCAAGCTGGCTTCCGCCCAGAGATTCTAATATGCATGTAAATCAGGACGTATTAGTCATAATCTGTTTTCATCTCTTTGAAAAGTCTCCTACTTTTCGACTCTATCCATAGATATCTTTGTCGTCTGTCTGTTCCATCTACACAACATCTGTGCTGACACGGCTTCTGTCTCTCCTGCATGAAATGTCATTATTATTACTTCCTCATACCATTTCACTGAACGCTGCTGAAGTAAAAAAGTTAGGTTTGTAGTCTCACAGTATGGTCCTTAATAAAAGTTTGGGAATGTTACTTCAGTCGATTATTTCTTTCCTTAATAATAATAGTAATGTGATAATAGTAATAATAATAATTTTTTTTCTCTCACTTTAATAATGATAGACCCAAATAATGATTCCTAGCTTTTCACAAGAAGTACATTAGCAGTCTGTCCCATTAAAATGAAATAGAACTGTCAACAAAAGGCCTTTAGAATTTGTTTTTGCGCATGCTAATGAAGCGACTCATATCCTTTGCAGTATAAATATTGGATGAACTTTCTGATAGTAGAAATCCAAAAATTTCCTCTACATTTTTTTTCATTTTAGTGGCTGTTGTTCAAAAGGTTGGGAGGATTGTGCTGTGACTAATTTTCCTTTACCAGGGAAAGAAATAATAAAACTTTATCACCAAAATATAAATAAACAAAACCAAAAGTATGAATTTAAAAGAATAGGAGCTTAGCAATTGAACAAATGCCTATTAAATAACTAATTGTAACGATATTCGTGGTAATGATACACCAGAAAATACTTTAATGTGGGTTCAAAACACCCCCCTCTTATTCAGAGTAGCCCGTAAGTCAATTACAAATATCAGTGAAAGGTGAATGTGCTGAAAAATGACAATATCTGTCATAAAAAAATTTAAAAAAAGAAAGATTTCATCCCAATCTTTCTTTATTTTGGAATATGTAAAGGTCTTTGCAAGATATTAGCGGTGTAATTAACCAAGTTAAATAGCCAAAAAACGATGAGATGCAATTTGGGTTGAAGCTGGCACAAAACTGCAAAATTAAAATACTTTTACTCAGCACCTTACTTTGTAAGGGTCTTTTAGTATTCCTTGGTAAGTCAGAAATCTTGCTGCAATATATCAGTTATAACAGAATAACTGTATTATTATTATTTGCCTTGTATCACTTGGCGTATGACACATCCCCCAAGCATCCAGTGAAAATGGCAACACGAAGACAACTAAAACTTGGGTCATAAAATAAAGTACTGTGAGCGTAACGTGAGTTATCATTTTAATACAAGGTCTCATGAAGTTGAATTGGTACCATGTATTAAACACAGTAGTAGTTTTCTTCATTCCACCCATCAGTTCCTGAAAATGACATTATGTCAGTGAATTTTGGACCTGCTGCGCTTTCGTCTCCATCATACTGAGCATGCATCAGACATGTGTTTTATGTTTCCAATAAAGTGAACCAGGAAAGACACTTACTAGAGGATACGGAAAGGAAAAATGTTTAGAATGTGTCCTGCATCAGCATTCCCTCAGTTGTATAATAATGATTCAGTATCAGTTAATTCAAGACATCCATCCCAAGCACCGCAAAGCATATAAATGAAAAACAATCTCAGACGATTTACCATGCTAATTGTTTTTCCCTCACTTGAACAAGGAGATATAACTCATGTTTATGAGTGAGGGGAGTTATGTGAGTGCCATGATATGTTTTATTCACCTTTTAATGCCTCTGCTGCTCCTTATACGTGGACAAAAGCATTATGTTTTTAGAAGATGTCCATCTGTCTTTCCATATCAAACCCATGCTCATGAATACCATATCCCATGCATACCTGGGGGGATTTATTTTTCAAATATGACTGAAGCTTCCTCTTGGGCTTAAGCATGAACTGGTTTTAGTGGGTAAAAGTTGGGATGAAAAAGTCACCATGACCCCATGTCCTTCCAGTTTTTATAAACGGATTATCTCAGCAACACCTGGGCTTCATTTCTTCACATCCTTTTTATATTCATTTTTATTCCCCAAACAACAGCACCATATGATCATATTATACACAACCTCCCCTTCTCCGGAAATAATGAGGCCCACCTATCATGTTATTCGGTTTTAAGGGGACTGTATATTTTTAATTATATACAATAAACATACAAACATTCAGCCTGGTTGCAGCTATGAGGTAATTCTGTGGGAAACTGATAATTATGAGCTGGTTGGTTGAGGCTTATGCGCATTAGATGGTAACTCATGTCTGTGTAGCAGCTTCTTTTATTGTTCAACCTCACAGTGATTCTTTTACATCCTTAGGTTTCACAAGAACATACCTTGTTCATTAATGAAATGGGAAAAAAGATGAAAGAATTCATGTGGGGGAAATGATTCAGTAAGGTTATGGCATTTTTGGATACTATAATGCAACAGAATATCATACTGTATGTTAAAAAAAAACAATGCATTTTTTGTGATTTTAATGATATGTTGTAGGGGCTTAAAGAGATCTTAAAGACCTTGAAATAATTCAATTTGATTCAATTACTTTTACCCACAAGGAGACCAATTATAAACATAAATGTTTCTTCAGTTCCTACTACAGCTATATAGCTGCTCAGCCCCAGTAATGTGTTTATTTTGGAGGGGTGGGAGAAAACATTGATTCACATAAATATCAGGATTTTTTGTTCGACAGTTTTTAAATTGTACTTTTTGTACAAACATCTTTTTTTCCAAATTTAAATGCTTCATTTTAGTCTGTGTTAGTAGAGCCACTTTTAAATGCAATCCAGGCTTTTAAAGAGAGAGCACAAAAAGCTGGTTAAAATATACTGCTGACTAAATCCTAAAAACGGACTTATATGTGGTGTGTATTTTTCCTCATATTGTCTGTAGGCATCATCAATCAATCAAACTTTATTTATATAGCACTTTTCCTACAACATATGTAACTCAAAGTGCTTGCAGAAAAGAAAACAAGAGAAAAGGAGAGGGGTAAAAAAAAACAAATTCCAAACTAGGCACCTGTCAGGGGAGCACAGTGTGGGATTGGAAAAAAACACACCTCAACACATGAGACAACAAACACAGAGATGAGCACATGGGGTCGAGGGTGCAGCCATCATTGTTTATCTTTTTGTTCACCCCCCTAAAAAATCGAATCAGGAGAAAAGTGTATCATCCCAGCCCTATTATTTTGAGTACATTATAAAGGACAATTGAAGATATCTTCACAGTGCTTTTGTCGACTTTTATGTTTACCTAAGGTCATAAACAATTCATCATCTTGTTTGTCTTTCATTTCATGAAATGTGTTATTTTTTTGTCTGAATAGACATGTATGTACGCGAAACTGTATTGTCACAAATAATGTTATTTGTCTATTTTTATTATTCTCTCCATTGTCCCAACTTTTCCCTGCAAGTTTCTGCAGCTCCTTAACCCCTGTCAAAGCCCGCTTGAAAATGTATTAATCTGTTGTAGCTTTAAAAAGGCTGCACAATTGGTTCTGCATGCTTGTTGCCTCACCACAAGATACAGTAGTTGGTGGGTCAGCTTTCAGGTATTGATATAGTTGATATGGCACATTTATCCAAAATCACATCACTGTCTATTCCTATCCAAGTGGCCATGCATATTACTTCTTTCTTCATTTTTTCCTATAAAGACAGAATAATAATGCCAATTTTACGTCATACCAACATAGACCAAATGTCAAATGTGAAACAGACCCTTTTCTTAAATAGCCAGCAGCACAACATCAACATAATCATGAAACATGACAGCAAATAAAACACCCATTTACATTTACACTTTATCATACTGCCCTGCTTTAGTATTGTCTTCATTGGACAGTTCATCACCCAATTCAATAATTATATCTGTCTGTACCTGTTGGGATCAGGAACCCCTTGTAACAAACATTGTTTTCTCTTTGTCAGCTACCTTGTGAAGACCAGATCATCCTGCTGAAGGGCTGCTGCATGGAGATCATGTCACTGCGAGCTGCCATACGCTACGACCCCGAAAGCGAGACTCTGACGCTGAGTGGGGAGATGGCTGTGAAGAGGGAGCAGCTGAAGAACGGCGGGCTGGGCGTGGTGTCAGACGCCATCTTCGACCTCGGCAAGAGCTTGGCACTGTTCAACCTGGACGACACAGAGGTGGCGTTGCTGCAGGCCGTGCTGCTCATGAGCTCAGGTTGGTGTCGACATCAGGACTCGTGAGCTTGTATTACTATACGATTGTTAAGGCAGGAGTTTGAGTGTAAAGCAATGTAAATGTAAATTTCCTGTCTTCTGTCCCTTTTGAGACACAACTTGATGACTGTCCACTTTTTAATTCATTACCTGCTGCTTTACAAAATATCCATGTAGCCTATTGTGATTCCATATGTCATTACACCCTGAACAAAAAAATCCAATTTCTCAGCCAGTGTTGAAAAGAGGAAATCTAAAACTCATCCCAAGTGTGATTAAAAGCTTTGACTCTTGGACAATCTGTATAGGAACTCATATTCTGGTTCAGGACACATGTCCCATTATATTCTCTATTAGAAAGGACAGGATTCAAATAAAGAATGATTTGGAGGTATTCTGTCCCATTCACTGTGTTATACAGAATACTGTCATCCTCAGATTATCCAATATCAAGGTTATTAAAAGGTAGAAGGTTATTGTGACAGAATTGTGCTTTAAAGTATGTATGTTTTCACAAATGTAACAATTATAAAACTAGCAAATATCATTTTTTAGCAGTTAAATCTTTTAAAGATGTATTATACATCTTTAATGAAGTTTTTTTTAAGATTATTCTCTTTGTAATCTTTAGGTCTGCCAACATTAGACAACAAACCTTCAAAGTATTTAATTCAAATGACACAAACACAATAAACATGTTTGTACATGATTGAGTATTAATGATTTTTTATTTTTCCAGTCAGCCTTATAATGAAGAAAAAACATATTAGCTTGTTTGAGAGGGTATGTCTCCTGTTAAATGTGACTAGGACAATTTTAAATGAGTATCTTCAAACTGTTGTCACCTTTTAATTCATTTAACTAACAAGCTAGTTTGTGTTTTGTTTAATTACAACAGGAGAGCAAGAAGTGTGCCAAAAAGCTAGCTAAATTGCTCACTCCCTGTGGTGAAACTTTAAACATTTTGAATCATTTTAATTCAGTAAATCATTTTCAAGGTTTTTTTTTGTCTTGACAAATATTTAGATGATCAAATAATGTCCCTGCCCTGCCTGTTTGTTGGCTAGCTCAACATTTTCTTTACCCCTGTGAGCTAGAAAGATTCTTTGATAGTTCATTTCATAGAACTTAACAATCTGATGAACTGAAGTTTAACAAAAAAATACAATTTGACAAAAGAAAGTGGGTTAATTTTAACAAGTATTGCTTAGTATCACTCGTGCCGTTAAAATATTACCAGGGGAAATTTTTCTTTAATTCATGCTAATTTAATTAGCTCTTCTACTTTCTATAGTTACGACTCCTCATTTATTTCACAAGTTTTCTTTGTTGATAGTTACAACAAATTCCTATCTGAAACACTGAGAAGGCAAATATAGCCACTTTGCCCCTAAGCTAACAAGCTCAGTGACGTTAGGTTTAAGTCCCATCTGTGTACTAGCAAAGTTGCCAGCTAGCTTGCTAACTCTGATAGGGTTAGACCACTTTTATCATACTTTCATTCAGATAAGCTCATCGCCAAGTAGAGTTTAGAGCGTCAGTTTTATAGTGTTGTAAAGGTTTAAACATTATTAAGTAATTATAGCAGCTTATAGTCACTTGCTCCTTTATCCTGTAAAAACATACTAATTGAGTTAGCATTGCTGCTTCATGATGCCATGATTCTTTTATCTTCTTTTATCTTATTTTCAGGGTGTCTTTGGTAAAATATAAATGAGAAAGTAGCTTTTCTGCCCCGCCAGCTACCAAATACTCTGTTAAGATCTCTGATGAATCCGCTGGTTTTGTCTCTTTAAAGGAGACATATCATGCTTGTTTCTCCTTTTCACTATGCCAGACTAGGATGCCTGTAAAGCATTTCTGCCCTCAGTACAAGTCATTTAGTTCCTTCATTGCCCCACAATAGCGTTCTCAAAATCCTCATTTTAGGCCATTATCAAGCTCTCGTTGAAACGCTCGGTTCTCAGACTGACCTACAGTTACCTCCCAACGTCACAGCCCTTTGTGCTCTGATTGGTCAGTTCTGTCAGAGCTGCCGAGAGGGTTGAGCCAGCCTGTCCTTCTTCTTCTACTGTATTTTCCGACAGACTCAAAGCAGCGACCGCGTATTGAGTCCCCCTACAGGCCAGAGCTGGTAATGAGTGAGTGCGAGCTAGGGAGCTATACACTGCTGCTGGGTGGATGTGTTCCTCGGTGACGGTTTTGTGGCTAACGGACATTACAAAGGAGGAGCTGTTTTATCAGATTACTCCAATAAAAGAAATGTAACTCGTGTCGTCACGACGATTTAAATCTCGCGGTCATCTCGCAATGACCTATTTTCAGAGGCATCAAATCTCGTTCTAGGATATCAGAAAAAATACAATATCTCATTTTTTGAAAATTAAGGGGATGTAAGGTCTTGTTTTCAAATTTATTATATTATATGTAAGTATTAAATCGTGCATCAGCATGATATGTCTCCTTTAATTATTGTTGCATCAGTTCAAACTGCTAATTAAATCACATTGAGCTTTAAAATTTTAAATTAAAAGACAGATGAAAGATGTGTTTATCTATCACTGTGTTTGATGTTTATGTAGCAATATAAAGTCCCAAACCCTTTCTTGACGGTACAGAGTATTCCCCGGTGTTAAATAATACACAATAATGCATGATGGTGTTCCCTGAGCTGGCTTTTCATGTTAGAAATATTTTTCTTCATATGATAAGTCGGTGATAGTGTGTTCACTCATTTTGAATTCTTTCTTCTCATGTGTCCTCTCTCCTTCCTTATTCTTCCTTTCTTTCTGCCCTTCACTCATATGTCTCCTCCCTACCTTCTCCTCTCCACACTGTCCCATTCTTTCACCAGATCGCTCCGGCCTGACCTGCATGGACAAGATCGAGAAATGCCAGGAGACCTACCTGCTGGCGCTTGAGCACTACATCAACTACCGCAAGCACAACATTCCCCACTTCTGGCCCAAGCTCCTGATGAAGGTTACAGACCTGCGGATGATCGGGGCGTGCCACGCCAGCCGCTTCCTTCACATGAAAGTGGAGTGTCCCAACGAACTCTTCCCGCCGCTCTTCCTGGAGGTCTTCGAGGACCAGGAGGTGTGAAACACACGGTTGCCATCACGCAAAGGGAAGAGGAAGACGGGCAAAACTTGGGAGATGGGAAGGGCCATCATTTTTGTAGGGGAAGGATGGAGGGAGAGTTCTCGCGGCAGGAATCTGCATTTCTCCAACATCACATTTTACAGTTTGTGGTTTAACCGAAACTGGAACCAACAATAACAGAAACAACACACCAGCAACAGGAGAGTCAAGCAACCAGAGGATTTTGTTTTTTGAACACCCTGTCCTCCACTTCTTTCTCCTCCTTTTTCTTACCCCTGTTTTGAATCCGAGTGGGGGCCCTTCTGTCTGAGCATGATGTCTTATATAGTCAAAGTTGTAGCCATTTGCCAAGACACCAACACAAATACACACAGTACATACACAAACACACAACCACAGCCAGTTTCACCTCAGTTCTTCAGAGCAGCGCTCTTTCTGGGGGTCCCTTCCCCTCCTCTGGCTCTCTTTAGCGGTCACAGATTTACACATTTTGAAGCCCTCGTCCCAGCACTCATGCTGGCTGCACCTCTCAGTATTATTTCTGAATAATTGTAAAGTAGAGATTCAGAAAATATGGACTTTATTTCTCACAGTTATGCAGGAACACGCAATCAGCAAACACTGCACATGGAATTTTCAGCAGACACTTCTTAGGCATTACTCTGGTGTTTAAAAGCTGTAGTATAGCAGAGCTACCAGAACTACATCATGATCTATATTCCTCAACTCAATCTGAGCCGTTACAGCTGTTTGTTGGAGCTTCTTCTTAGATCCCAGTGAAAACCGGTGCTATATTTATATAAGGCTACTCCAGTTTTATGAAAATGTGTTGTCTACCTTTGAAAAAACCATGGCTCCATATCTACCTTTATTTGTGTCATTGGACCGGCTCCTGTGACATACAGTGTGCACACATACACATATACACACTGACACATATGAGCAGACTTTGCCTTGTCATTGCCCCTGCTGCTTGTTCCAGCAGCGAACCGTCTTATGAATGACAATTAAGCCCTTCTCTCTCCAAGGAGGTACTGCATTGGGAAAAAAAGAACAAGAGAAAAAGAGAGAGTGCAGAGCAGGAATGGAGAAACTTGGAGAGAGAGGAGGGAGCAGAGTGAGAGAGGAAATAAGATTTAATATGCGGATTGTAGATCCAGAGCCAGGGGTCAGAAGTAAATCTCCCACACCCAGCCTCCAAGGAGGTTTTGAATAGCAGCAACCACCAGCAAGACGGCAAAGCTCAACTTACATAAACACACACTCACACTTTCTATCTGTCTCTCTGTCTCTTCTCTTTGTCTCTGTCTTACACACACACAAACATGAAACACACAACATCACCTCAGAGTAACATGAATGCCTCATTTTACTGTATGCACTGCACAGCAGTGTCGATATACAGCCCTAACCTGCAGGGTTGGTAAAGAGTCCACTCCTCAAGGACTCTACTCAGTGTGGCCCCTTCAGGCTTCCATACACATTTGCCTTTTTTACCATGGGCATCACTGAGAGCAGGCAAATGCCAAGAAGGCTACCATTTACCTCAAAGTGGACACACCCCCAGGCTGGGGCAGCAATACTGCCCCTGTGGTGTCAGGCACTACCTCACCTCTGTGGACACAGGGCAGCTGCCCACAGCCTACACACAGACATACACCATTCAAGTTGGCGCATGTGTAGATTAACACACAAATGTGCATAATTTTTTGCGTAGGTGCACACTTGTAGTCATGGACAGACAAAACACTCACTGCATACACACACACACCCTCAGTGCTATCACTTGGTTGAAATGAAATACCACTGAAGACAGGAGGGCCAGCCATCCCCCTGGATGGTTCCACCAGCTCCAGGGAATGGTACCCATCACATTCGGGTTATCCCTTTTTGTTATACGGGACCAAGTGTCATCTTTTGAGATTTTTTTTTTGGATTTACCTGTTTCTGTCAAAACAGAAATCGACTCACAGAAGCGACAAAGGACAGTGTGGTTGTGCAGCCCAGCTGACACCCATCAAAGCAAGCAGCAAGAAGAGAGATAACGGAGTAACTGAAAACCCGTGGTGGCCACGTCCATTGAATTAGCATGCACAGAACGGACAGTCTCCTTCTGAATCATGGTGATCTTCCACAGTACACCCATGATGAAGGCCATTGGATCTTGATAAATAATCCCTCGGAAATAAGCTCATACAGTGCATTAGACGTAAACAAGTGGAATGTTCTCAACCGAAATCAAGCCTCCTCTAAAGGCTACTTAAAAAGCTCTTTCAGTCTCATGCACTTTAACAAAGCTCACCACTATAACAGTAATTTCTCTCTGCAAACATCCATGGCAGATCATAGTGTTTAAGCCAAACGACCAGTCAAGAATGTTAATTGGATTAGAAAAGCCCACTCTGTTCATTCCAATTCTGGGGCCAAGCCAAATCTAACTGGGTTCACCACTCCTACAAGAAGAGAACGAGAAGCAAGAAGAGACTACGAGAATCTATTTTATACTTAATGCCAAGCAGTAGATCATACTGGGCACTTGTACAAGACGGCTGATCTGAAGCCCTCTGAAGTACCTAAGCAGAGGAATGCGCGCAAGGGATCGCGGGTAATCGTCACAGATGGCCAAGCCTCACCGAAGTGTTTCTGTGTGGATGGAGGAACCGGAACACCACCTTTGGGCACAATGGCGGAGTCCGGCGTGGCTCTAAGAAGAATCCCATCCTCAAGCATCATCACCCCCTACAGACATCCACCACCTGCACTGCCTGACCTGCCCCATCCAGCTCTAAACCATGTCAATGCTCTTCTGGGAGCCTAGCTCTACCTGAATTGCATCCCAACCCTATTTTATCAGCTCCCGCCCAGCCAGGCTGGAGGGGGCTTTTGCACTACTGCAGCCTTGACCCCCCACCTTACTAATCAAAGTTTACCCAACTGCCCTTATTGGGTTTTACCATTTGGCTCTCCTTCTGCTCTGTATAAACGGAGCAGGTTTGGAGTTTTGGCTGCTCTGTGTGACAGAGGCCAGAAGTCATAGTGGGCCCAAACCCCAACCTGTCCCCCAACGTCAGTATTAGACCAACAGCACGTGACCCTCAACCAACCCAACCAGGGGTGTAAAGAGATCCCTGCGAAGGATCGTGGAAGGGCTGTGTAGCACTTAATAATCCCCCCATAAGCACTTATTTCCCATCATCCTCCCTATATAGCAAAGTGACATTTCAAATCCATAACCCTCCCCCAAACATCATCCCCTCTTCCCTCTTCTTCCTGTAGCACCCTAGCTATCATACCCACTTATCGTGAAGTGGATTGTCCCCATTTTGGCCCCAAATCATAGACATCAAAAAGGATCCAGGCCTCTCCCTTGTGAGACAAGGCTGGCCATACTTGCCCTTTAGAGTGGCGCCACCGGATGAATGTGAACGGCCAAGCAGCAGCGATGGGAACGAGAGACTTGAGCACGAGAATGTGAGGATGCAAGAGACGAAGAAAGCATGGGACAAGAAACACAAAAATTAAAAAGCAAGCAACGGGGCCCCTCCTGTAGAGACGATGCTTACAAACACTCGGAGACGGAGGGGAGACGGCGATGTTGGAGCACTTACGGTCTCCCCTTCGACAATCCCCCCCCACCCCTCCACATGAGCTCCCGCTCCCACGCCAGCTGACAACCCCGAAATGTCCCCTCCTTCCCTTCAGCTCCCCCCTCTACCCCACCCAAAAAGGATAACCTCCAACTTTCGCAAGGTGCGGATCAGAGAGAGATCGCACATTCCAGAGATGCCGGTTTGGAGTTACAACACAAAAAGAACTGAAAAAGAGAAAAAAACCTATTGATGTCCTTTGTTCTCGTGAGCTGACTGGGTATGTGTGTGTGACAGAAGGGGTTATAATGCTGCTTTACCTTCTGAGTCTGATTTAGATTAAGAAAAAAGATATATGAAATGATTATAAATCCATAAAACAAAATGAAAAGAGATGACTTTAAAAAAAAGACTCCTGAACAAAATTATTGGAGATTTTTTCATTTTATCATTGTTTTCTTATTTTTTTTTCTGTTTGTTTTTTGACGCTTAAACTGCTCTGTGTAAAAAAAGGAAAAAAAAAACAGCTGTAGGCACTTTTTGACCATGCGTGCAGTGTAACATAGAAAATATTTCACTTCTTTTCACATCTATAGTTTGTGTTGATAAGCCAACTGATCTGTTTGTCTGTGTGTCTGTTCAGCTGTCCGTCCCCTTTTATCAGGAGGAATTTACAAAACCAACAAAACAGGAATTTCTTTTTTATATTTTGTTTTCTTTTTTATGAAATACGACTTTGGAGAAAAAAAAAACTAAACAGGAAAAATAATGCAACATAAAACTGAAAATACAAAAAAAAAACGAAACAATCTCGTCATACCTCACACAACACAAAACTCAAAGGAACTTGGGAGGAGTCATATTCTGCAGGCACATGTGAAAGTTCAGAGATGCATATATAGATTTAAAAATGTATATGTTAAGATAATATGTGCTTGTGTGTATCAGTAAAAGTTACAAAAGGACTTTTCCCTCATGCTTTCGTGCTCTCTATCTAATTGATTTGGTTCTTGGGTGATGGGAGAATCATTGTTAACCATGAGACGTTCAGCGTCGAAGATCACGCACTAACGTTAGCGCTTCTCCAACTTAAAGGCACAGTCTAAAGACAGTAAACTCAAAATGTGAATGGCCCAGAGACTGAGGGATAAAGACTTTTGTAATGGCTGAGTGTTTTATGGTATTGAATGTAGCTGACAGGAGGGGGCTGGACCTGAGCCCGGCACCCACAACCTAACTTCCACACACCAGCAGAAAAGGATAGTGGTGTCACATAGACGTTACAAACAACCAACAAAACTGAGAATATATATTGCCCGTCTGCAAGGTGCAATACTATGTTATGTATTTTTGTATGTTTTTCTGTTTTGATTTTATTTTTGTTTCTTTTACATTTTCTTTTGGCCATAACCAAGGATGTAAATACAAAAAAAAACATACAACACTCAAGATTTATTGCAACAGAGTAAAATTTAACCGCTCCATCCCGCTGTCATGTAAAAGGAAAAAAAAGCTACGTAATGTGTAATGTTTCATACATTTGTATGTGCACTCTCTCACATGTGCATGCTGATCCATATTCAGAAGTGCCCCGTGACATTAATCATAAACCCTGTGCCTCTTCTTGTTTGCAAAGAGATAGATTCGTACCCCTCGTATTCTCACATCTTCGAGACACACTACACATGAATACCTGTAGTTGTGTGTGTGTTTTCATCTATGAAATGGTTCTTCCAAACTGTTGATGTTAGTGTTGCCAGCAGTCGCAGTGGCTAACAGTTAGTAGAGCTGGTGGGTTGTCTCATTGAAAAGGGTGGGAGGTTGGAGGGTGTACAAATAGAAACAAAGCATTTTTGTTTGAATGTTGGCTTATGTGGCTGCAGCACACACACTCATTATAGTTTGGAGGAATCAGAAATGAATCCCCTCATTTGTGCGCTATCACCATTGCCTCGAAGAAGCCAGCCTGAAGATCTTTAAAGCTAAGGTGTTGACATTAAGTTGTCGAGGAAAACAAAGAGCAAAACAAAGACCAGTTTACATCAGACCCCATTTACACTCCACATTTTAAAAGTCTTGCAGCCATTAAAAAATATAAAAAGGGCTAATTTTGATGCTTCATTACCCTTTCACCTCCTGCAGGGATGTCTGAGGCTCGGGCTAATGCTAATGGAAGTAGCTCAACAGAAAAGAGGCAATGAACAAACACTGTTGAGAAACAAAAGACACACTTCATCATGGTAGCGGTTATATGAACATAGTTTTAGCTACTTTCTTCTTTAGCTAACAATTTGACTCTTAAAATAGCTGGATGCATGACTGCTGTTTACCACTTCAAATAAAGCAGCAGACAAGAGCTACAACACTATTGGAACTGTTATCTGCCTTCGAGTTAGTCCTCCAATTCTCAAACAAAGGACATGGTTAATCTGACTTTGGCGTAGATGTAGCTTTTCCCAGCTACATTCTTTGGCAGCAGTCGCATTTAATCTTGCAGTGGCTAGATAACTGGTGTAAGATGCCTCAAATGTAATTGCTGGTAGTAGCTGCTACCATTTTGCTACCATCAGCTTTCTACCATACACTTAATTAAAAAAAAACTCAAATTAACCATTGGCTAATCATCTTATGTTAGCATAAATGTAGCACGTTTGGCTACAACTTGTTAAGCTGTAAATGCAGTTATACTGACAATAACTGTTAGGATAACAGCGACTGGCAGCATCCAATAACTCTACTACCTACCTTCAAGTTTTCTGCGACAGACTGTAGTCCTTGAAGTGTTGATGCTTAAAATTGCTAAATGTCCAGCTTTAGCATAAATGTAGCTAACAACAAAGTCTGGATGAATGACTGGCCAGAACATATTCTGGTTAGAACTGTTACCCTATAAGCTATCTGCTACAGACTGAAGTCCTTAAAAATTTCAAACCAAACATCTGTACATAAAACTTAAGAATAAGCTCAGCAAGTTAGCGCTATTTTTCTTTGTTCACTTTCGGTGTAGTTATGGTGAAAGCAGCTGGGAGAAGCCTCCAATCTGCTGCTTCAAATTCAACAGCTGGCAGTCGCTGCTACCACATCTAACTATAAGCTATGTGCCACAGAAATTGAACTAAACAGTTAGTATTTTAACTTTGGCATAAATATAGCTAGTTTTACCTAGTTTCTTGATAAGTTTACTATTGTAACTACATGTAAAATAGCTTGTTACGTAACTATTATGGCTGCCCAAGTGTTTAGCAGCTGCCAATAGTTGCTACCTTACCTTGTGACCTTCCTAACTTTAGCATGTATGTAGCTTGTACAGACAGAGGTAAGCATAGATACTGCTTTAAATAAATCTGCTAACAAAATGTGCTCCTTTATATCAACTGTAAGCTATCTGCCACAAAGTCAGTCCACAAAAAATGTCAGTAATCAGCTAATCATTGAACTTTAGCATAAATGTAGCTAGTTTTGGCTACTTTGTCAGGGTTTATCCAAGTTTGTACACTAAGAACAGCTGTTTTTCTGACTGCTAGTATCTGCTTCAAATATAACAGCTAGCAATAGCTTAAACCATGCATCTAATCATCTAACTTTAGCATAAATATGGCCACTCTGAATATAGCCTATTGCTGTAATTGCACTTACAGAAGCTAGGATGGTGACTGTTAGCTGCTGCTCTGATACTGCAGTGGCAATAGCTGCTGCTTAGTTTGACCACATGCTATCTACCATTGCTCAAGATTTTAAATCAACAAGTACTTTATTGTCAAACATTGGGGAAAAAACAGTCTGAGCCACTTACTTATGAAAGCTGACTGCTTCGCATAACAGCTGGCAACAGCTGCTAGCTTATTCTGATTGTTAGCTGTCTGCCAAAGAGTTAGTCCTTGAATCTTTGAAGTCAGCCAGTTGCTTAGTTATCTTAAATTAGCTAGCTTGAGCCACTTTCTAATTGATCAAATCATACTCTTGACCTCTGGTCAGCTTGCAAAAGCTGCTACCTTGTCCAAAATTACATTCCACCTGATTCAGACTTTTGCCTTCTAAATTCTGTTTTGCATCTATACTTCAACTATTTTATATCCAACAGCTGTTCAAGACACACAAGCAAGTGTAAATGGAGTGTTAACTGACAGTATGAGCTGCTGTCTGACTGGTTAGAGCTAAAGTTATTTGGTTTATGTTGTGACTCAAGCATATTGCATTTCCAGAGTAAAGTCTTTTAAGGCTGGCTTTGTGGGGCTCCCCATCCCTCCATAGTTGTTATGATCCTGATTTGTTCCCACACATTGACACATTGGACAAGGGTGGATATTGTCTGTGATGTTTATGGTTTTATGGTTGTGTTTGGTCCCCCCCTCCCCCATGCCAAATGTAGAGATGGTTAAGACATGCAAGTAGCAAGATGTCTATGCAATTTTCCCTCCAGCTCCCTTCTGAAGACTCACTTATTGTAACAGCTGCGAGCGAGTCTCACTTATGAAATCAAATTCGGCCTGGCTTGAATTCCAGATGTTTTTCCGAGACCCCAAGACCCTCACTACCTGTATGTGGGCAAGGTCAAGACTACTCGGACTTTAGGCCCAGCTGACTCTGCTGGTCCAGTAGGTCAATAACATAACTCAGTAGTAGTCTGGGTCTCGGAGAACAAGTAGGAGGGGTACTCGGGATGTTGTGGAGAATAAGGATTCTACGAAATGTACTGTTTTTTGTAAACTGCTCGGAAAGTGGCGTGTGTGGACGTGTGTTTGTGTCCTCTGGGAGTCTGAGATGTTCTCAAAGCTCGGTGGGTTGATTGTCTAGGCCTTAATTTCAGATCTAAAATGTAGCCCCCTTGCAATATGTGTGTGAAGCTTTAATTTTTTCTATTCTGCGACCAAGTAAATGTAAAGTCCAAGAGGATTCTGGTTGGTTGATGCCCATCAGCGGGATGTATGTAGCAATAGCAACTAATTAGCCAGTTACCTCTGCTTTTGATGCATATAGGGAATGGTTTTTAAATCTACATCCCTCACAGATGATTCATCTACAACCTGCTGACTATCACAGTACTTTAGCACTTAACTAAAATGCACTTTGAATTGCCCAAACAAAATTAGTGGGGGAATCTTTGGCAGTAATAAGTCTGACAAAATAAGAATATAAATTGCACCCAAGCCCATTGCCTTTTCCGCTATTTAATGTCTTTCAAATGACCAGAAAACAAGCAGCACTGCGGCCTTTAGGCAGAGACACTTCACGAAAAATTTCGAAGTTTACAATTATTCTAATGAAGTGCAATAAGTGAGCGAATGAACCCTTTTGGCGAAATTCTCGTCTCATCAGATTTTATGTATACATTTGTGGGGAAACATTAACATCCTCATGAATGCTTATCAAAATGCACCCACCCGTGAGAGCATCATGTAGACCCGCTCCAGATGCACACACACATGTTCACGCACAAACACAGACCACTTTTTGTGACTGGGTAAAGGAAGCTATTGAAGGATTCTCTCAGGTAAAAGAACATTTTCTAATAAATGATGATGAACCTTAGATGAAAACCCATTGTTAGCTCATCTTTTTTTGTCTTCTTGATTTTACACTTTTACATTCTTTTGCTCCGTGTGTTGGATTTTAAAGGTGCAGACGACCAGGTTTCAAGGATTTGGATCCTGAGTCTTTGTCATCCACAGAGAAACATGCCCTCATTACATTTTTAAACCCTGAAATGAGACACATTTCTGCATGAGTGGAGGTGGGAGCGTCTTATTTGTCTGTCTGAGAGTGTCTGTGAGTTATGTCTGTTTGGGATTGGGGCTGCACCATGTGGGAGCCCACTACCACCAGGAAAAGAGAGTCTTATTTTTCCAGCCCAGATTTGGAAATGACAAATTTATCTTAAGACGCTACTCCGTCAACTTGGGCTTTTTTGTTTTTTATATTTTCATAGCTTTAAATAAAAGATCGATCACACACAGTTGGAATTTAAATTGATCACAAAGGATGTTCAGCAACTTTCAAGTCCTGCCACACATATGAGAAAAATCTGGAAACGAGAAAGACAACAAAAAGTAAGTAAACGTGTATTGGATTGCCAAATAACTGAGATTTGTTATGTTAGAACTGTGATCAGTCATAATTACGAACTGTAAATGTAGAGTTAAAGTCATAAACAAGGTCAGAGTAATTCAAGGTATTAAATTGCCTTTTTGGAATAAAAATGTTGGAGATACATTAAAATAGACAGACAACCCTAACTCTTATCAATGACTTTAAAAAAACAGCCATGGTAAAGATAAGTAGCAAAGCTTTTTTTAGCTGCTGAGACAATTTGGTGTTAGCGTGCCGCCCTCAAAGACAACTATACCACTGAAGTTACTCTTGGTTTGAGCCTTGGTTTCTTGATTATCCCTCCATGTTCAGATTAGCTGCTATATGAGAAGCTCTACCCCCACAGACAGTAAACAAAGCCTGGTGATGCTAATCTAACCATACAGGAAATGCAGTCCTCTATCATTAGCATGCTAGAGGAGCCACGCAGTGCAGCAAGACTGCCATCGTGGCTAGCAAGGGTTAAAATTTGTTCTCAGTCAGGAAGTTCATGGTGTACGGAAAGATTCCCACGGCATCAAACGAAGGGTGATAATCATGAGCACACAAGACTATTGCAGAAATGACACTTACAGGCTGGCCGTGGTGAAGTTATGCAACAATAACACGAGAACAACCATCAGCATGATCGACAAAACTGAGAATGTAGGCACGGAGCTGAGGTACTCCCTAATACTAAGTTCATTTGGGAAGTCTAATGTAATCAGTGCAGAGAGTAAGTGGCTGGATGAGAAGTAGGGAGAGATTAAGTAGAGTGAAGAGATTAGAGGTGGAAATCAAGGAGGGAAGCACTGCAGGCAGATGGTTGTTAGCAGCATGGAAATCACTGCCTGCATCAAAGAAAACGGCATCACCTGCCTCAGGATTAGAAGTGTTTAAATACAGGGCAGTGTCTGGTTAAATCTGTCTGCAGGTGACAGGGTATGGTTCATGACTGATGGAGCCAACAGTATTTTTTTTTAACTTGTGGTCAAGGGAAAACCTGGCAATTAATCACAAAAGTAATGAAGTAGTCAAATTTGTTTAGAAGCCCTTTGGGGACGTACATCAACACGAGTTAATTAATCTCGTAGTTACTTTCCAATGATTGTTTAAATTTAGTAATTGAGCCAAGGTGTTAGGAGATCAACTAACTTTCAAGGATAATCAAGATTTGCTATCCTCAAAAGAATAAGATTTATACATAGAAGCTACATTAATTCCAATAAAATGTAAGGATGTTTGTAGTCAAAGATTTCCATAACCAAGCTAAGCTAACAAATTCAGCTTGTTGAATAAGGTGCAGCCATTTACGACAGAAATTTTAAATGTATTTGTAATAGTGCTGTAAGACGATAAAAAAAATTAATCTAATTAATAACCGGATTTATAATCAATTAATCTAATTAATCACATTTTAATCTCATATCTGCTTAAAGTACCCAATAAAGATTTTGAATTCTTGGATATTATAAAATTGTAGTGCATGACTAATCAAATGAATACACTAAGAAGTGAAGATTTGTAAATCCACATTTTTATTGGTGACTAAATCAAACCAAAGTCAGGGCAACTTGTCCAGAAAATTCTAAGCTCAATCAGGTAACTCAAATTACACTTTAAGTGTGTTTCATAAATCAAATTCAAAATAAGAAAAAGGTGGAGGACATCCAGCAAACTAATTAGGCCTGATGCATTATTAAAGAATGAAGTACAAATATAGATAAATAAATTCAAAAATAAAATAAGACTAAGTCTTAAATATGCCATTCCTGTTGTCACCTGGGCTTTGTTTGGTTTGACTAGAGATGCATTTGTGAAGTGACGTGCTACTGCCATGTACGGGTCCTCCAGCTGGACAATATCAAAATGTTTGTGTGCTATGATTAATGTTGCGATTATATATAATAATGTCAGCCATATAATAATGCATTAATTTGCGGTGTAATTAATTAATCTAATTAATGCACTAAAGTGACAGCCCTAATTTGTAATAAACTAAGATAAAATGACAAGATGTAAGTCTAAGAATTTCTGAAAGTTTGACTTGATACCTAAACAACAGCAGTGTGTATCATGAGTCATTTGTATGCAAAGGCAACAAATCAGATTAAGCTGCTTGATAAATGTAGTAAAGAGAAAGACAAAAAAAAAATACCACCTAAACTTGAGGTTATCAACGGGCACAAACCCTCACCATGACATTTCCAACAATGTCAGGCATGTTATTATCAAAAATATGGAATGCTTTCCTACCTCGCACTGTTAACAAGTCCTTAGATTAATTCATATTCTTATTCAGGTCATCACCAAAATCTAACGATCATTTCTTCTGTGTTCCATGAACAATATTTCCTGAAAATGTCATCAATGTCTCTTGAGAATTATTAAGTTTATAGTGATAGTGTGACATGCTGCCCTGTCTCACATTGTCAACAAATCTTAAAAAAAAAAAAAATACCCAAATAAGTTTTTCAGATCACAACCAAACTAAAATCACCTTTTCCTTGTACTATGACCAATATTCTGTGAAAATTTCGTAAACATCAGTCCTTAACTTTTCGAGTGATCTTGCAAACAGACAGAAAAACGCAGGCGGCTAAATAGGGTGCAACCACTTTATGTAGAAATCTAAAAAAAAAATTCCATCAAAATCGAGTTGTCACAGGAAAATTGGGTTAAAAAATGTACGGAGGGTTATGCTGTCTCAGTGTTTGGAAAAATGTGCCCATACTAGTCTAATTTAAAAACATAGTTTTGCATCATTTTTTGTGCAGGACAACAGACAAGAACATACCAAATTTGGTGTAATCTTTTGTTCATTATTATGAAAGGATGACTACGCAGTCTTTTGACAAATAATATAAAATATATACAAGAGGTAAAATTTAAAAGACACTTAATTGATTTTCCAAATTTTTCCTCACTTTTGACTCTGGTTAGGATGCAGATACATCAGTACGTTTGTCTTTTACACCTGATTAAATGCTTAAAGTGACTCTCGTTCTTCAGTTTGTGTGGAAATGCCTTTATTTGTGAACCAACTTCACATTTTGGGCCCTGCTGTGGCTCTGTTTGGCTCATCTGTGGAGCGGCTGAAGCACCAGAGTCCAACCAAATTTTGAGTCGCATGACTTTAGCTATAACTGTCTTAGAACACCACCAATTAAAAAATAAGTATCTTTAATTAAGAAACATGCACGCTTAGGTCCCAGACCAATAGGTAATATACCTCAGAAAAAATAAAATCCAAGTGTTACATTTACTAAGCCTTGCCATTTCTATATGTTGCCACATTTTAGTCCCTCGTGGCCTTTTTCAAATGTCAAGAGGTGATGCTACTTAAGAGTAGTGTGATATTTTCTGTTTAAATGGTTCAGTTTGATGTGTGAACACCTTCAAAAAGTAGTCTCATACCTGCCTGTGGTGTCTTTTCCTGGTGAAAGTGGGCTCCCATAGCACAGAAAAAGAAATCTTTGTTATTTTTCTCTTGGGCCAGCATATTTTTATTTCATCACTCCGGTTTGATCCTAAATAAATTACACTTTGACTTATGAAGACGTGCCAAAGTGTACACACGCATATTCAGCCCTTTCTCTCAGCAAAAGTCTTGTCTTTGCACTTTCTCCCTTTACGGTCAAAGTGCCAGCAACAATATCCAGTTCTCCCTCTCCCAGTTGGCTAATGGTGTGCGTATATACAGTGCGGCAGTAGTACGTGGCTCTCATCCAGGCCGGGCTCCATCCACCCTTTGGGGAGGGGGAGCAGAGAAACTGGCTTTGTTCCTCCGTCCGCAGGCCTGTTCTATTTCAGTGCTCTTACTGTTTAACTCTGTGATGTACCGAGAGGCTGGCATGGCTGAAATACCCAGGCTGTGCATGTATATAACAGTGTGCACGTGAATGTCGGCGTCCATGTCCATGTGAGAGATCTGTTTGATGTAAATGTGTGAGCCCTTTTTCTATAAACGTCTGTCTGTGGTGCTTCTATCCGACCAACCTGCTTCGCTTTCCCTCCTGATTACCCCCTCGAAAAAAAAGCACCTTTTTAGGCCGAGGTGTGTGACAGAAGTCTACAGCAGAGTCCTGTCATAGACTTTTTCCTTTTGAAGAATGTAACTAATATTGTGTTAAGGTGGTGAGGATGTAGAAAATGAAATTGCAAGAGTGGGTTGTACTTCAAAAAAGTCAAGCTGATAGGATTCCCACGGACAAAAGCCAGACTGTTGCTCGCTGATTACTGCCGCCACTGCAGTCCAAGGCTGTGCAATTGTGTGTCTCTTTCCAAATGATGGCCTTATTGATTGCTTTTGTATCCCTGCTCCTCTGTGGCATTGTTTCACAGCGTGTTTCATAGGGCACTAGAGGATTTATTATGAGGTTGCACTCAGAGGATGCATGCTGTTGAGTTGAATCCCTGGTAAGGAGTGAATTAGTGTGCTGGACGGTAGCAGTTGAGGACTCCCAAGGGCAATTTTTAGGCTATCCCAATGCACAATTTAAACCCAAACCAAACCCCCTTTTTATAGCCACATTAACACAAAACAAAGTCAGTGGAGAGTTTCAAAGCCCATGAGCTGAACCATAAAATAAAAGTGCCAAATCTGCTCATTGGGCAATTTATCAACCTGTGCTTGTAAAAATGACTGTTTGATATCTAAATTTTTCACATACAATATGTTTCACCAATGAACAGACAATGACTCTGTTTTCCATTTGGCAACATTATCTTTTTAATTTATGAATGCTTTCTCAAGAAACATCTGATACTAATATGACTGACATTATTTCTGACTATGTCACCAAACATAACATTGATGTGTAACCGGGCTGTCAGCATTTCAAAGCTAATCATAAAGAGAGTTGGAAAAAAGTTCTGATCATTTTTTTCTAGATGTCATCAATTCAGTACAATTTGTGAACAAATTCTAGGAAGACAATCTGTGCTCTAGGGCAGTACTTTCTTTAGAATGATGGGCCCTGGAGGTACTGCAGGTGGGTAGGAGGGGTTTTTAAGATAAAGACAGCGAACAAAGTCTGAGAAATAAAAATCACATTTTGTTGATCATGAATTGCTTTATTACACTTAATTTTCCTCTAAAAAATGGCAGAGACTTATGGAGTGGGTTATGTTGGTGCACTTCCATATTTTTAAGGCCCACCTGTTGTCTGTAGGGCTGCTCGATCATAACAAAATCATAAAAGTGATAGATGTTGAAATCATGGTCATAAAACATAATAACTTTACTTGATTAGAAACATACACCATAAGCAAACATTAAACTTTAATGTCCTTCATGCTATCATTCGGAACATTGAAGAACAAGCAATAAATGAAAGTACATGTGAAAACAGACAAACCTGAAAATAATTATAGATGAACAATACAAGATTAACATGTCATGTGACACAGTAATATTTTCATCTTAAATATTTAGTTTTTATAATAGTGAGTGGCAGTAATTGTAATTTTAACACAATAATTTCCAAGCTCTAGTGATGTATTTTTTAAAACACAGGGCAGACAATCTCCTTAGCTTTAAACAGTTCACATGACAAAGTGAAATGACAAGATTTTTTTACTCTTAGAAAACTAGAGTTAAAACTGGAACACCTGTAAAGTTAAAATTGTGTCACACTAAATTAGGACTTTAAAAAAGTCACGTTGTACATGCACCCCAGCGTATTTCCTAACATGTTACAGTGGTAGAAACTGTGACAGAGTATGCACTTTGAGCTTTCTCCTGCCTCTGAAACATTGGTTTTCAACTGTCATTCAAGATCTAGGGGGAAATGACAAGCAAACACACATTTTTGGGAAAAAAAATCCTTAGCGGACAATATGTAGAAGGAGTTATTATTAAATACATGTACACACAGTTTGAAACACTGAATGATGCCCCCCCCTGCATTAAACAAACCTCAGCATCTGGCTGTTCAGCAGAGTTAAAAAGCCATAGCACAGCTGGCTCTTGGTTTGTGGCTTTGTACCACATCAAGACACCAGAAAAGTTGTCTCTCATTGTAAATATAAACTTGAAATTTGTGTTTTTAAATGCAAAATAATTGCACATGTGATTAATTGTGATCAATTGTAGAAACTAAGCAATTGCTCGACAGCCCTTAAATCAAAAGATGTTCATGTGATGAAAGGGGAAAAGTGGTCTTTTTAATGCCAACCTATCATCTCTTAGGCTTCCCTCTGCTTAACTGAATACAACTCTCCCGACACAAACCGTTTGGCCATAGTGTGTTCAAGGTATTTCTATGAATAGATAGATGTGTTGATCGTGAAAGAACACCCAATCCCCAGTCCCTGAATGTGATGGTCATTCACTGCTCTGCACTACCAACTGGCCACTAGACCTTCTGAATAGCTTTGAGTGGACACTGTCTGTTGTGAGTCCATTGCCTAGTACACCAAATCCCAAGCCAAAACTAAGAGCACTTATAGGAGGTTTTTGTGTGGCATGAACTTGTGAGGTTTTGTGCTGTTTGGACTATCTACAAGGAGATTTATAGTCATGGGGATATTTTTGTAACCGGGTGGGAAATCACATGCCTAGACAGCGAAGAATGTACGCAGATGAATTCATCTATTAAGAAAAGTCTATCAGTCAGAGATTTACATCAGAGATTAATGTGCAGTTTGATGAGATGTGTGCTTCTGAGAAAAAATATGCAATGTTTGTCAGGTTGAAAATAAAGGTTTTTGAATTGGGTTTCGGAGCTGCTCAGGTTTGATACTAATTAAAATAAAAGAACGGCCTCAAAGGGTGCTTTCCTCACCTCCTCACTCGCCTCCTGTCTCACAATCCACGTTCTCCCTTGTCCTCTGTTTTTGTCAAACACTCTCAAAGAACACACTCATACCCACAAGCCCACTGTTGTATGCAAAACCAGGAGAAAAGCTCTGTTCTCAGTGTAAGGGATCAATTTATTCCACTCCGTAGCAGGTCCAAGACTCTTTTATAACACCAGCAAAAATCACCAACGACCACCTCTCTTAAAGGCCACATGTCCACTGGGAACATCTTCTTTACTGTACCACCTTTTTTCTACACAATGGAAAAGTGTTGCATGTACAGAAAAGCTTAGCATGCTTATAGGATGTTTTTTTACAAATGTTAGCAGAAACACTCTATGCTTCAAGTGGTATCTTAAACACAGCAGGATCGATGTTATCGCTATAAAAAAGTAGGTACCTGGTGGACGCAACAAGTTCTCTAATACGTCGTGTACGCAGCAGTTGGTGGTGGTTGATGTTTCCATGTAAGACTTTATTTCAAGATGGGGTTTTATGTTGTACAAATGTCTATGAACTGTCTGTGTCTGTATTCTACGATCCACTGTCCTGTTAGAGAAAATATGACTCTTACGCCTGTTTGACGAATAAACCGGCGCATCATCGACGTACATGTGAAATCAAGAAAAGTAAACGGTGAATGTCAAGAATTCTCTCCATCAATCTGAATGAATGGACCTGAGCATTGACAGCGTGCAGGAGTTTACTTTGTCTTGATTTAACATAAGGATGCCAGTTTCCTGTGTGGACAGTGCACTCAAACAAAACACCTCTTTGAAACTTTATTGTGTTATATAATTTTTTTAATATATCAGCTAATTCTACCGATGCTGAAGTCAACCTCAGAATCAGCAGTGGTGGATTTCTTGCTGTTTTAGTTTCTTGTTTCTTACTTTTCTTGGATTTCTCAAGGAACCTGTTCAGCCTGCTCAGTGTATTTGTAACTATGAAAACACTATATATACATATATTTAACGTCATGACTTCAAACCAGCAGATGTTTTACAAATCAACAGAAAATAAAGTTACCATGCAAATGAGCTATAAAAACACCTTCCCTAAAACAGCCAGTAGAGTACTGCAGTTATGAGGCCTAAAACCTGGATATGAAAGAACTTTTTGGCACTTCCTGTTCCACTGGCTTAAAGTTTATGGGATTTTGGAATTAGTTTTTGGTTGAATGCCAAAATGAAAGTCTGTGGTAAGCACAAGCTGAAGGGAGTTAGACGTTTTTTTCCAATAAAATATACATTTTAAGGCACCTAACACATGAACTTTAAAGTTTTTACATGTTATAAGGCCAGATTAGACTTTACAAATTTAGGCTGATTCTGGGGTTGTAGCCAAGCTGCACCCTCTGTCATTAATAAATGTAGCCATGGTCAGACTGCAAAAACCCTGCAGTTCCTTAAGTGTCCACTGGAGATGGTCTGTAGAGGCAACATAATTCACATGCATGCTTTATGTTGAAAAGACAACAGAAATAAAATTATTCACAGCCTGGTTCAAAGATAAACAATGTGTTGGTCTTAACAGAGTGTACACTCAAGACCTCCACCAGAGCTTCCAGTGTAACAGCTTCTGTAAAATGGCTCATAAAGTCCCCTTCAGGAACAATATGGCTGATATCTTTCCAGATTTTTCCAGTACTTTCTTATGTCTATGATCAAAAAAGCCCATAAAAACAGGCCTGAATCTAAATTTCTGTGTTTGTCTCGTGCAACAGGACTTCTTCAAGCTAACTTGTTAGTCTGACTGAAATGGCAGTTAGCAGCCAGCTTGAGATACCTTAGTCACGTGGATGAAGAACAATATTTTCTTCAATGTACTATCCTCGGTTGAACCAGACTGGACTATGTGTTTTGTGCATACATTGACATTGAAAATTAACAGTCTATATAAGAAGGAACATCATGCTAGCGTAACTGCTAAGCATTTACTTAGTTTTTGTCTGCTTCCAGATTTTACAACAAGCTAGAGGGTTCGTGTTTGTTAATTTATTCCAAAATGGACACCTAGTGTATTTGTGAAGTGTTCAGAATTGTACATTGCATTATCCAGTGCATCCCTACAAAACTCTATGGATGGCGTGGGTTCAATTCAAGGCCTGGACCCACATTTCTTCCTTTACATTTTCATTCCTTTTATGAGTCCATATATGCTGTCTCTTACTCTGTATCCATTGCCAGACAGGAACTGTTCCAAAATATCTTTAGAGAAAATGTTTTAAATTACATTACAATTATGTATTTCTGACATAAATTTGTTAGCTTCTCGCTAACACATTAGCAAATTCAACCTGAGCAAAACCTGTCCATAGAAGCTAATTAAAACTGGGAAAGAGCTTATACCTTTTGTAGCTAAGGTGTAGAACAGGAAGAATATAACTTTGAACCTACAGAGTGGTGTGGTGTGGTGTGGCCACAAATAAATAAGGCTCGAATTAAAGTTTTAAATTTGAAATTCCAGTAAAGTAAAACAACTCACCAAATCCAAATCTCCTTTGGGGGACCGTGTGTTTATATACATTTAGGATAATTAGACAGATGTTCTTGAAATATCACTAAATGTGAACGTTATTTTCTGTTTGAAGGCTAACTAGTTCATTTTATCTTTGAACTTGTTTTCTTTGTTGTTTACTTCTCTTCTGTGTCAGTACTGCTAATATCACACACAGCACGTCTGTCCTGTAAACGACTGACCCTCTCTAACCTGCCTCTTCAATGATCAACAAACATCACCAACATTATCCGTCACAAAGACAAAAAAAAATAATAAAATGAAATAATAACAAAAAAATAGAAAAGTATAGTCTGATCCAGCCATGACAATACTCAGCTGCCACTAAGAGCTAGCTAGGTGAGGCATCAAATGTCAACATGTCTAACATGTGAACTGGTGACGCTGAGCTCAATAGACTGTTCTGTAGCCTAATTTCACTCCTCCAATTACTTTTGAAAATGATAAAAGAAGTTTGATTTATGAAGATCATCTATCAACTAAACGTAAAATCAAACTTTTTCCTCCCTTTTGCCCCACATCTTGTTTTCAGCAATAATCCAAAATGTCATGGAGAAACCCCCACAGGCTTTTTGTCAATGGAACCTGCTCAGTGCTAACTTTAGGGGAAGGCCAAAAAATCTCTCATCTCTGCAGTAATCTACACAACTACTTTTCTTACTTTTGTATCACTCCTTATGAAGTTCCTTGCTTCACTGTGACTGCAGAGGCTGCTGGGAAATCTATGATGTGTTCTGCAGACACTCAGGGGTCACAACCTGTCCGGTCAGGATCAGGGTTAAGATGGAAGGTGCCAAAGACGGTATGTGAGGTGTTTTCTCAGTTATGTTGAAAGCGTGTGAGCCTGTTGTCACAGCTCTCCATGAAAAACTATCGTCCAGGCGACATGATGTAATTATCACTACAGACCGCAGGGAACAACACAGCAGAAGAGATTGAAGTAAGATTGTATCTTGTCCTGGTCCAGGACTATCTCTGTATGTATCATCCCCTGAAACCTGGTCATTTACAGCAACTTAGTGGCTTATATGAGTTAATTTCAATGTTGAAGGCTAAATCGTGATAATATAGAAAGTAATATGTTCCAAAATCAGAATCAGTTTGACCCAAAAAGTCTTTCTTTTTTGACATAAAGTCATAAATGATTATATTGACAGCAAACTGACCAAGAGAGTAAAAGATTGCAAATATTGAATTTAAATTCAGATTTTTTGGGGGCGACAAGGGGCAATGCAGTTTGTGTAGTGTACCAGACTAAGCATACATTTTTAACAGCTGACTGGTGTATGTAAGTGACGGTGATAAACAGTAAATTGGCAGAGGTGCTCAATGACTTGGTGACACCTTCACTTCTGCATTAACCTGACTTTTAAACTAGAAAGATACGACCACCTTCTGGCCAAAACGGATCAAACAAAACATGCAGATAACACAACCTCCTAACACTAGGACAATTGCCTGGGTTGTATGTGAAAAACTTTTCAAAAATCAAAAGAGAACATATGTCAAGATTTATGTGAGTATCTATTATGTAGTGATACACATTGGTCATATGTTACTTTGAATGGTTTAACACTAAAATTCTGGACTACCAACTCTGGGCTTTACTTTGAAATTAGAAGCGTATGTCCAGTCCATGCCGGCATAATTGCAGTTA
The DNA here is from genome assembly GCA_036419115.1 of Scarus forsteni. NCBI lineage: Eukaryota > Metazoa > Chordata > Actinopteri > Labriformes > Labridae > Scarus > Scarus forsteni. The sequence continues at coordinate 9,671,384 of JAZDUH010000518.1, forward strand.
TGCCTGTGACAACATTGCAGTACTTCTAGTGGCCACAAGGAGCACTAGTAAATATTCCTCAGTTCCCTGAAACTTAAACAAGGTAAAATACTAATACATGGATATAGAGTTAGGTCAGTCGCAGCTTTTGTGTGGCACTATTGCCCTGTCTGCACTTAAAATTTCAATTTTAGGCCCTTTTTATGCAGGTTTAATCAAGGTACTCGTCTCAGTAAAGTCCATGTAGTTCTGAAGCCTGCTTCGAACATATCATATAACATATCCTAGGCCACTAGTAGTACTGCAACTTAGATATTACAAAATATTTCAAAGGTTAAACCAGTGGTTTTCAAACCAATTTTTGACTAAGGCACGCCTAAAAGCCAAAATCTCAAGGCATACTAAACTCAGATTTATGCCTATTTAGTTCTTGTTATAGTACCTTATCTGTCTGTTTGAATATTTAATTGTGCCTACAAATGCCCAATAAAGTATATGACATACAGCTGTAAATCAGAGTAAATTTAAAACTCATTTACTGGTTGTTGATTGGTCGTTATTAATGTCACATGTCTATACAAAAGTCAAAGGCACACCCAGACTTGCCTTGTGGCCTGCTACACAATTTGAGAGCCACTGGGTTAAACTTTTCAAAAGTTAAACCAGGCTTATATGCAGATTCCCCTCTTTTTATCCACAATCCAGTAATTAGCATATTCTTCAGACGTAGTTTTGTATTATTTCACTACTGCCCCGTATTTGCAATTATAATATTACAAGTTTTGGACAACCCTGTTTTGAAAGAAGGTTCTGTCTCAAGTTTATGAATACAGTTGCTAAAGCATGCTGCCAACATTATTTGCTGCAGTTTAAAAAGTACTAAATATTTGATTTGTCAAACTTTAAGTTGTAAGATCAGGCCAATTTGTCGTGCCCAAAACAGTGTCCACAATCCAACTATTTAAGACACGTCTATCACAGTCAGGTGTTGCTGTGCATGGTCCATCACCGTTGCACCCATTTGCAATTTAAAAGGGTCTCATTTAAGGTACTTGGATTCCATTTTGACTTCAATGATTAAGATTACTTCTTGTCTCAACCAAGTACATGCAGACATTCTTCCAACACTTCCTAACAGCTATGACAAGTACTACAATTTCAGAGAAACAAAAGTTTCCAAAGTCAAATCAGGTCTGTAAATGAGACCTGGTGCATGTATAATCCTTGATCCAGAGATGTAAAGACATCTTGGGTGAGATTTTACTTTGCTCAGTCAGTACACTATTTTCTGACCTCTCTTGAAGTCCCATACATGGCTGCCTGCGATCCAAGCAGTTGGCATTTTGAACATTCTTCCTCTCCTATATTTTATGAGCCGTTAAATAACTGGAATGTCCAGGTTTCTCATGTTTCTTGGTCCTCGATCAGAACATGCTGAAGGGAGATTTCTCGAAAGCATAAGAACCCAAAGGGATCATAAATCCAGATGGTGAAGTGCAGTAAAATATATCAGTGCGCTTGCAGTGTATGACAGAGTTCGCATGTACCTCCTTGGCCAGTCTACTGCCGCAGTGAACTGAGGACGCAGTACGCAGGGAAACACATGGCCATTCACTGTACAAAGAGTTCTCTCCTTCTGTCCCTATCCAGATGTGCCACATATTCATATATTTTCAGGGTAGAACAAATACTAGTTTAAAGTATTTAAATGTTTATTCACTCTGCGTCACTGCGTAGGGGATTATATGTACAAACCCCAGCCTCCTGGTATGTGGTGCAGGTTGAACCAGACGACAATAAGTATCTGGAAATATTATTTTTATTATATTATGATTATTATTATTTAACTCTCAGATGACTTTCACAGGTATACAAAGCAAAGGAACAATATTTAGGATTCATTTCTGTGATGCACAGGGGCAAACAAACATGCAAGGACAAACAGTGGAGCTTTCGGCGACGCTCTGGGCTAAATCAATAAACACACTCTGACTTGTCTCTCAATAAACACTCATGCAGGAAACCTCCGAATATCTACTGTGATCTCCTCTCACACCACCCACACCGTCATCACACTGAGCCCCCTCACACCTGGACCTGTCCTCCCCTTTAATTTCCCATAATCCCACTCTCCCCTTCCTTTATCCTCCTCCTCCTCCCGTCCCCCTGAGTCCAGTGGGTGGTGTGATGTCAGGTTTTTGTGGTGGGCTGCTTATGACAGGTCCAGACAATCAGCGTGTTTGTAAATGTCAATGTGTGATTTTCAAATTCTTTGTTTTATGGTCAGGGTTTTAAAGGAAGATATTTTTTATGGTAATTGTCGCTGGTCTATTTTACTATATATTTATGTAATAAATATGTGACTGAATTGACATCTCACTGGCTCTTTTTGGCTCTCAGTTGTCCGGCCAGCTCCATCATGTGCTGGAGGGTTTTCATTATTGGACTAATAAATAAAACCCACAAAAACTGCTTCTTGCTATCAACTCATTGCCTCTTTTGTTCTCAACTTGTCTGTGATGTTTGTGTTCTCTGAACAAAGTCGCACTCACAACTACTACACACAACTGCATCTTAGTTTGTGGCCCTGTAGGCTTAACAATGGGATAACTGTGGTCGAAGGATACACCCTCCCAAAGCTTATATTTAACTTTTCAGGGCTGACTCTGCTAAGTGTAACTATTGCTGTATCAAATTTATTTACTGCATATGAATAGGGGAAATTAGCTTAAAGGGACTGTGAGGAGTTTCTAAGTAATTACAAAAAAGTCTTACTTTTAGATATACGCCTGATCGAAATACACACTTTAAGATGAGTTTTATAGCATCAAAATAGTTTATCTTTAAATGCTATTCCTTAGCCTTCCAGTCGGACAGGAGAGGGCTGGACTGGCCTGGATACTCAACTTCGGGAACAAGACAATTAAAACTCGAGCAAATTTATATTATTCAGACACGTCTTAGAGCACCAGGCTGTAAGTAGCGATATATAGCCGACTACGAAACTACGATACTAAGTTTTCCAAAAACTGCTTGTTGTCACACATCAAAAACTACCGCTACTTAACTAGAAAGAGATACATTACCTCTTCGCTTTGCATCCTGTAAGTTATTGAAAAAAAAAGTTGTGAAGCAATGCAGAGTTTTGAGGAAGGTCTGAGCTGCATTTTTAGTAGCATCACAACACACACACGCTTTGGCTTGTGGTGCGATCAAGTTGTAGTCAGAAGTAGGAATTTCCAAGTTCCGAATAGAAAACTGCAACTGTAACGTCCCCCGAAGTCGGAATTTCCTACTGGGAACTCGGTGAAACCTCGCCACCCCCCAGTTGACAATCAAAGATGGATGCCCCCAGTGTGAACAGTTATTTAGCTCCTGTAATAATCAATTTATTTGCACTTCTGACTGGGGTGTGTCGCTCTAGATCAGCTGTATACATCGTATTGTTAGACTTATATTTACAAAAATGCTGCCATAGTGATAATCACATTCTTCATACAACAACACAGGGTGTGCTAACAACAGCTAACAATAGCCTGGTAGCTCGGCATGTTTTTTTCCGACTTCAACTGGAACGCCGATAAGTCGGAGATGATGTTACACCCAGTTCCGAGGTTACTGGAACGCAGCATTACGACAGTTGCCGCACGTACTCATGGGTAGCAGTCTTAATGTCGCCGGAAATAGATTCTCCTCACAGTCCCTTAAAGTAAAGACATAATGTTTGGTTAGAGCATATGTATTTCTACAACAAAATCAATGACACTGCAGTTTTCATGACATGGGCTTGTTGCATATTGGTACCTTGATCGCTAACACAACACAGGTGGCATATTTGACTCCACAAGTGTCATTCCCAGGTTCAGAGCGGAGTGAAAGTTCAGAATAAAACACATATGAATCTGTTATACTGCTTTTTTTGTTGTTTTTTCAACTAGGTGTACATTTTCAGGAGACTTGACTCCATCCAGAGTTTTATTGACTCTTTGTAGCAGCCCCTGGTATCAATGATTATGAATAAAGTTCAACTGGTGCGTATCAGTCTTTATTCCTTATTCCAGTGCTGTGAAACTATGAAGCACATTAGTCATAATTTAGCCTGTTGCACATTTCAGTTTGAACAATACACAGTATTTATGACAAAAACATAAGTAATGAGATAAGAAAAGGTGATACACACGTGCACACATAAAATACTAACTCACAACTTGGACTCATTAAAGGTGCATTCAGCGATCTTCTAATCTTCTAATCTGATGCAGTATTTGCGAAATTCACCGTAATTCTCCTCTCCATCCACAAGATGTCACCACTGACAAAATGTTGAAAAAAAAATTTGGTCTCAATATACAGCCTTGACTCAGAATTTCAGCAGGTAAATACTGTGGCTCGGTCCGAGTTACCAAAACAAAGTAAACCCCCCCACGTCCAGGGGGTGATCATACTCATGCGCAGATCAGACAGTCGTAGTTTGCGTAGCGTGCGCAGTTAGCGTAAGAGAGAGATACAATAGTTGCGGTAGCAATGGCTGAAAACAGCCCAAAAGAAAGAGGTCAGAGGAGTGAAAAGTGGAAAAGAAGGGCTATGACCAAAAGAGCAAAGACCCGGGTCAACATTGGTGTTGCTTTCCGACGGTGGAGGGAACTCCGCGAATTGAAAGACCTGAAAACGGACGCGGATGTCGCCGTCCGTCTGCTGGATAGGTAAGCTAAGCAGCATTAGCTTCGTGGTGCTTCACATAACAGTAGCAGCCGTCAGGCATTCATCTTATTGTCTAATCTGCCAGAATGTACTGTTGTTGTGATGTTTTCAATAACGGCAGTCGAGTTGTCTGACCAGTCGGGGTTTCCTTAGCTACGTCAGCTACGCAGTTTCTACGGCCGTTTCCATGACGATGCACGTCAATCAGCTTTCGGGAGGCGGGTCTAAATTCGAGTATAAACAAACCCTCCACTCGTTTTCTCCCACATCGCTGACTACACCTTTAACTCGAACATAATTGACACTTATATTTCACCACCCCAAGATACAACATATTGCAGCATCCCTTCACATATAAAAACAAACACTTCAGAATGCTGGTTTAGCGGAGAGATAAGCAACCAGACAACCCATATGCCGGCCTGGGTTCAAATCCAGCCTGTTGTCTGTTCACACAGTGTCTTCCCCCACTCTCTCTCACACATTCTAACAAGCCTATTCACTTTCTCTCTCTCTTAACAATAAAAGAACAAAATGCCCAAAAATTATCCTTTAAAAAAAATAGAATGATGTACCTAGATTCACCTACCAAAGGTGCAAACTTTTTTTTTTTTAATGTTATTTTTTGGGCATTTTGTGCCTTTATTGATAGGAGAGAGACAGTGGATAGGCTTGTGATAGGGGGAGAGAAAGTAGGGGAAGACACACTGCAAACTTGTCACAGGCGGGATTCGAATCTGGACCGGCAGAAGCAAGTACATGGGGTGCCTGGTTGCTAACCACTCCGCCAAACCAGCACCCCAAAAGGTGCAAACTTTGACCAGCAACAAGTACCGTCTCAACCCAACATTACATGCTGCCCTGTACTAAACAAGCATCGAATTGAGAGCACTGCCTTTCAAACAATCAGTTACTCGTGATACAGATCACTTCCACATACCATGTTGCTCTGCTCTTGAATGGAAAGGGAAACCTAATCATGCTTAGGCAAACTTGGTTTGTGAGGACACACCTGCTTAATTAAACATTTGTTTCCGGTCAGGCAGCTCAAATCTGGAACATGAATAAGTTATGGTTCAACATCAGCAGCTTTGGTGGCTACTTACGCTCTGCACTTGCTGAAATTTTTACCAACACAGCTCTTTAAAATGCTCACAATCTGACAATAAATGCTGCATAAGTAGACAGTACAATGTTCTTTTCCCACTTCTGTCCTATCGTCTTAGCTATATCTGTTCTTATGACATGTGCTCTGCCTCAGCTGTGTGTGCCCTACTGCACACAGCTTGTGCCACATGCAGCTTGTATACTGTGACAAGGAGAGTAGTCCAGTTAAAGTCCTTATCTTGCTTGACTTGACATTATGACCACTGACAGGTGAAGTGCACAGCACTGATAATCTTCTCACCATGACACCTGTTAAAGGGGGTGGTGGGATATGTTAGGCAGTAATGGATATTCTGTCCTCAAAGTTGATGTTACAAGCAGGAATAATGGACAAGCGTAAGAATTTGAGTGAGTTTGAGGGGCCAAGTGTGATGGCTGGACGACTGGGTCAGAGCATAAGAAGACTGCAGCTCTTGTGGAGTGTTCCCGGTTTGCAGTGGCCGTCAAAAAGTGGTCCAAGAAAGGTAAAGTGGAGAACCGGCAACTGTGATATTAATGCAAGGCATGTCCGTATGGTGGGAGCAGTATACACAGTTGTTATGTATGGAGCTGTATAGCCACAGACCCTGTCTAGATCAGTTCCCACAAAGGCCTTCCAAACATGCCTCAGTATACAAAGAGATCTGCGCCTTGTGAAACAAAACAGACTTCCTTTTCATGTTGCGCAGAGCTGAACATCATCTTTTCCATGAAACTTCCAAGCTTCTACTCCAGTGTACTTTAGCACTAGTTATATATTTTTGTGACCTAGAAAGAAAACAAAACTTCAGGTATAAAGCAATGAACTCTATGGTCACTTTTTTTTACAGGGTGTTACAGCCCGGCTAATAAGGCTATGGTCATTGCTTTATTGCGAGAGGTCCCGGGTCCGAATCCCGGACGAGCCCCCATTTGTTACAGCCCGGCTCATAAGGCAGCAACAAATGAAGGGGAGGACACAGAAGGCAATGTTTTAAGCCCTTTGTTAGGGCGTTTATTAATTAAACAATAAATTAAACAGTTATATTTCTGGAGTCAGTAAATGGATGGTGTGCTGTCGGTGCGTGTGTGTTTGTGTGTATCCGTAAGAAAATAGCTCTAGTAGTAAAATGTTAAGTGTTGAAGTGCGTGTAAGTGCATCAAAGTAACGTGGCTGGCCGGATGTCGTGCGAGATTGAGAGAGAAAGAGGTCGCGGCGGAAGTCAGCCTTTTATAGTCCAGGAACACACTGGGCCCTAGTGATCCCCGTAAAGTCCGCTGCTGCACCTCAAATAGAAAATCAAATATATTACCCAGTAAGGGACCTAACAAGCGCCCAAGACCAGACCTAAATATTTCTCAAATTAGGATCAATAATGTGCTGTCGTTATTCTGTCGTTCAGAATATTGACAATCATATGACAAACAACCTCTAATATGACAAAATCAAATTTGAGCTTCACACCTTTTAGTGCAACAGTAGGCTATAGTAATATGACTAAAATATATGGGATATAAATGATATATATTAGAATTTATATCAGTAATATATATGGGTCAGTGATAGCCTTTCTTGCATATGTGCCTCTGAATTGATCATATAAATGTGCATCCCCAGCATAGTCTTCTCTCTGCAGTCTTGAGGCAGGTTTCAGTAATAATAGATGAAAATGTAAATGTCCCCGTGTACCATAATCCAGCATGAGCACTTAATCCTACTTAGATCGAGGACAGCTATGTTCTCTAGCACCTCCCTTCGGCAACAAAAAATATTTGCATAATTGCCAAACAATGTTGCATGCAGCAGAGGGATGTCGACTCGGTGGGCTGAAAATAATGGCCAAATGAGGAGAGAACAAGGTCCGTCTGCTTAAATCAGTGTTGGGGGAGAGAGACAGGCGATGTCAGCACTGCTCAGTCCATCAGCACATGTGACACCACATTCTGACTGACTTATTGACAGATCAAATCAGATGTCTCTCAGCACTGCAAGGTTTCCCAGTGAGAGACAGCTGGTCACAAGGCTATGACTGCTAATTCTTCCACCCAGAGTGATTCTTCCTCGCTGATTGGAGGGCTACTGGTTTGAATGCTTAATCCTTAGAAATATGCTTAATTCAGTGCGGCTCTTCTCACGGTGTGTTATCACTCCTTCGTGGGCTCCATTCTGTTTGGTGTTTAAAGAACATGTTGGATGGCTATACAATAAAAGAAAGGCCAGCGGTGACTTATGGTTCCTGTTTTTGGTTGAAATAAAACTCCATCTCAAATTTAAACTTCTGAAAAATTACCAAAATTTGACAAAGTTTGATGAATGTCAAATGGATTTGGTTTCTTATCAACTTAACTTCAGTGAATGTTAAAGCCATGCAGTAATGGGTATATCAATCAATAAAAACATTTTTAAATGATTTTGATGGTTTTAGTTATTTATTTGAGTGATACAAGTGATATTGGCAAACATTTAGACGTCCTCTGCGGCACATCTGGAAAGCTCTTCTAGGAGAAAAAAATGCTAAATTGTGTTTTTCATTCAAAAATGGTGTCATCGAATCAGGTTTAACAATAAAGTGCTCATATTATTATTATTATTTTCAGTCATAATGTCTTTCAGTCATAAATTGATATTAATGGTTGGCTAACAGAAAAGCACACATATAGCGATTGTTGCTGTGAGTACATCACTTTCACTACCTATAAAATTTTATTATAGCTTCAAAGTAGTACCAGATCATCATGTATTTTCCCCTTTAAAACTGTTTTCTTTTTCCTTTAGGACACATAAGCATCCTCTGTGACTACTAATAGGTTGAACTGCCAGTGTGGTCATCCACAAAATCATATTTACGGAATACTTTTTTCATAATGTTCGACAAAAATACCCCTAAAAAACAATAATATCTGGAGCTGCTTGAACAGACACCTCAAGCTAACCTGTTAGCTGTTATTAAGTCAGTATCAAAGACTTTGCCTTTGTGAAAGCTTTTATAATAGGAAGCAGCCTAGTAAATGGTGGGGTCTGCTAACCAATCAGAGAGTTAACAAAAGGTTAAAAGCCTGGTGCATCCACCAAAGGTCTTCATGTCTCTGATATATTTATGGTGCCTGATAGTGAAGGGCAGTGTTGAGTCATGAGGAAGGGCTGTTGAGGTTTATGTAGGGATTATATCTGAAGAAATCTTATAAGGGTGGGATAAACATGTGATCCAGTGGCCTTTAAATCCAATTCATTCATTAAGACATTTTTATAAAGTTTGACAAGGATCTCTCAAAGCACTCAGATTCTGTTCTAAAGAAATGAACAGGAGAGGTAGCTGATCTGACCTCTGATCTAGTTTAATCAATCCATAAGTCACAAACAGTGCTCAAAAGCAAGGGGTAGACATAAGGTAAAGTGACCTTTGACTAGTGTTAGGCTCAAGACCACACTATCCGAGACAAAGACTTGCCAGAGACCAGAATGCATCAAGACCAAGACAAGATCAAGACTTTTGGGAGTTGAGACTGAGTCAAGACCATGACCATCAAAATCAATATTAAAAACCATGACAGTTAAGGGGGGAGTCCCTCAGTCAAAACACTGGGAAGGTTTCTAGTCATCAAAGGAGAAAACTAGAAAAGCACTCAGAGAGCGCAGACCTCCGCCAGCGCCACAGTCCTTAGCCACATTGTGATTTTTACCATAAATATTAGTCCTACCTTAATTTCATTGAAATATTTAGATTCCTTGACCATGAAAACATACAATTAGCAACTGGATTCATAATGATATCTATTTTAGTTCAGTAGTTATTCACAAAAATCACATTTTTTGTCATGGCGGCCAGACGCTGATCTGGATCAACACCAAAATCAAATCAGTTCTTCCTTTTCCCATGCTGAACATTTTCATCCAAATCCATCCATTACTTTTTGAGTTATTTTGTTCACAGACGGACAGCCGGACAAACAAACTCTCCCAAAAACATAACCTCCTTGGCGGAGGTAAAAACACATGAATTGAAGCTTTTTGTTGTTTTACCAAGTGATTCTCCTTATTCACATTGTTGAAGAACAGCAGATTGGTGCTGGCCTTGATTGGTCTTGGTGGAAAATCCAGAGTCGAGCCAGTCCGAGTCCGAGACAAGACCAAGACCTTCAAAATGTGGTCTCAAGACCGGTCTTGAGTAACACAACATTACCTTTGACCTTGAAAATGTACCAATTTGTCCTTAGATCAAAGTTTGTGAAGTTTGACAAAGTTCAATCAAAGTAATCCTTAGATCTCATATTTACATACACGAGGAGAGCATGAGGCCCAAATGTACTGACCTTTAAAATCAAAACAGTTATCTTTTATTCAGGTGGAACATTTTTTCAAGGTTTGAAGAAAATCTTTGACAGAGTTCTTAGGGATCTCAAATTCACAAGAATTGAATGCAACTGAAAACATAAGGATTGCTGCTGTTGCCAGCATGGAGTGCATAAAAATCATGATCTGGTGTAGCACAGCTGCAGCAGGCCAGATTAACCCCCCGCCAGACTATACCCCCCTAGTCCAGATTACACCCCCCTAAATATACTTCATTTCACAAGACAAAGAAAAGGAGTGCTACCTGGACTCAACAGAGTTTGCTTGAGGTGCTCTTTGGAAAGGGATTCAAAAAGTCCTTGAAACAAAAAAAAGATACTCCAAGGCACTCTCTTGATACTATTAAAATGCCTTTATTTTAACGGCATGGTCATGTAGACCTTAAAAACAAACTTCGACGCGTAATGCATGACTTCCTGATGAAGGCTTAATGCCGAAACGCGTCGAAGTTTGTTTTTAAGGTCTACATGACCATACCGTTAAAATAAAAATACTTCATTTCACTTTGAAACATATGAGTGAATACATTTATCATACAGTCTTCCACAATGTTCAAAGCAGTATATCCATGCTGTCACACCTTCTCTTTTATGTCAGTTTGATTTTAAATGCAATGTTGAGTCTTTCACCACTTACTGAGCAGTTGATAGTGTGACGTCTTTGATATGTTGATTTAGTTGCAATTTGGGTGAGATACTGACAGGGCAGTTGTCAACGACATGTGACATCTTTGAGTCTTTAGATTTGACTGCATCATACTGATCATACTGACATATAAAAGTGGGATCTACTACACGTTTTAAACAAAAATCTATAGGTTTCACAGTGAAATAAAATGTTTTTAGGGGGGTATAATCTGGACAAGAGGGGTATACAATGGTCTAGCCCAGAATATATTTCGGGATATAAAGTGAACGAGCCCAGAGTATACCCGGAGTATACTCTGGGCTAGTCCAGTTTAACCCTAAGTATTGTCTGGAGTATACTCTGGGCTGTTACACCAGTACTGATAATATGTTGTTCATTGTTCCACTGAAATGTGGAGACCTTCAATTATATTTAACACATTTTACTCACATATGATGATAACCAAATACTGTTTATATATATTCAATATTAATATGGTTCTGTTGCTTTGTTTATTGTAAAGAAAAGTATATAGACATGCTTCCTCACCAGCCCTGACTGCTTTACGAGATGGAAAAGGGCCTTCGATTGCTCCAGTGGCCTCCAAATTGCATAAAACCGTCCCTGTGGATATTCCCTCCATATAAATCCTAGTGTCATGGGTTTATGATACATGCTTCTGCTGCAAGCTGGGGCAATTTGGATTAGAGGATAGCAGCACAGCAGCTCAGCAAAATGTGGAAAGCCTGTCATCAGCTCTCTTTTGACACCTTAGACTCTTGCAGCACAAATATGGAGTAATATGTTCCCCCCAAAAAAACCCTGTGAGGCAAAAAAAAAAGTGCACCATATCGTATTGGATTTATGGACCAGGACGTTTAGGTTATTGGTTTCTTCTAAAAGTGAGGGTCTGGGGTGGAGCCTGATGGCTGACAAAAGAGAAAAAAATTGTAAATGATGATGTGGGGGAAAGGTCTTCAGTGCAGGGCCAGGTTACAGGAGGTCACCTGAGGGTGACACAGCCAGTCTGACAGCGTATCACCATCTGGTGGTCAAAAGATAAAGAGCACATGTACTGAAAGCTTCATGGGAAAATCTTGAAAATGGCAACTTTTGTAAACTTTTGGGAAATATATCTGTCTTCAGTCCATCTGCAGCTGAGAACACGGACAAATATCTGGAGGACAAGATAAATACACTTACATAAACATTAACACATGACTAACTAGACTCTGTCAAACTGTGTTTTCTCTTTGACTATTCATGAACTACAGGGAGGTCTTATTGTATACTTCTACTTTAGTTGGATTATTATGTTTTATTGACATTTTACTTGAATATCCAAACCAAAACTATATATTGATAAAGTATGATTGTAATATACTTTTATCACCCAAAATCATAATTCCCCCATTTGTAAAGGCCAGTCCGCTGCTAAAACAAAACTAATTTGGCTCATATTTTGACATATTTTTTTATTTTTTAACAGCCCGAGCCACTGGAAGGCAGCAGGAACAGTAGTAAACACAGCACTGTAATAATACAACCTATCACAAAGCTCCGGTGAAAAGTTAAGCTTCCTATTTAAGGGCTTGATGGCTCAGGGTTCATTGTTTGGTTGGCGCCCTAATTTCAAATAAACTGCTATCGGTTTAGTTCTTTGCATTTTGTATCTTCTGTCTACTCTGACTAGGTTTAGAGTTGTGTTTTCTCCCTGCATTTGTATTTTTAAATGGGTTTGTAAAGTTGCAATTCCCAGAAGTGCCCCATTTCCTAAAGTGGCAGATTGAAGGAAAGGCTTCTTAATACCATCATTACTGGATCTGCTTTAAACTGTCCATTTAATTTACTCTTGCCTGGCTGTAACTGGCCAAACTGACAAATACACCGTGATAAAAGAGGCCCTGGGATTGGTGTTAGGTTTTGTTCACCTTGTACTGACCACAATGCCTGATGGAGGTCCAATGATGCAGAAACCAACAAACTAGCATCATCTGCAAAACAGCTGAAATGAAAAGTTCCAACACTGTAAACTTCTATTTCGTCAGCTGTGTCTGGGGGTCTGTTGCATGTAAATTTACAGAAAATGTATTTTACTTAAAAAAAATACTTGTACTTGTGTCCTCAGAAAATGAAGGAGACTGATGTGGCGTCAATCTTTCCAGCCATTTTTAAGTTCACCAGAGGCCTTGCTCTAACATGGTATCTCAACAGTGCTTTGTTAAATTTTCTTTAAACTTTACACAGATGTCCACTTTGACTGGGGGATGGACTGAATTGATTTCGGAGGTCATTGGTTAAAGTCACTGGGTCTCATGTCTATCCCTTGTTAATGAACATATTATCTGAAGCATGTTTAAAGAAGATTTTCTTCAAACTTTACACAAATTTCCACTTTACATTACATGTTTCCCCAACTCAGTGTAAATTTGACTTTGATTACTGCTATAGTATGTTCACAATCACTTATATTAAAAAAAAACCTCTATTATTTACAAACAGAGCACCCCTGATCCACCTCTATTCTTACTCTGTTGAAGCTCTTTAAAGTTAAAGAGGTGGGCCCAGTCTGTTCTGTGGTAATAAGGACGTTTAGCTAGGTTTATGTTTTTAAAGGCTGTACAATATTTTTGTAGTCTGTGCTCTAAACTGGGTTTGCCAACCAGAGTGTATGAGCTTGAGCTTGATGCAACAGTGGTAGGACATCATACTGGTAGGTCATTCAGGCAGGATGAAGGAATCAGCAGTGTCAGGCAGTTACCTGTGCTGTTTAAATGCTAAGAGCAACAAATTCAGTTGTCTTTTGTGGTCTTCATTCATGTGGAAGAAACATGTGAAGTACTCTAAAGGGTATAAAAACAAAAAGAAAGAGGTCTTCTTCATGGACAACTGATCGGGCAATGGTGCCCAAACAGTTGCACACATGCACCAAACACAGTTCGCTGGTCAGCCTAAGAAGTGTCTTACTGGACAAAACACCAAAGACAAGAAGTCCCCCTGATGACGCCAGTATTGACTGGCCCTTGCTGCAAGTTAGCCTACCACTTGGGTTGGGTGGCCTGCAATAGATCTTGTTGTAGGGTAGCATCACCATTTTCACTAAGGCCGGGTCTGTTGAAGAGCACGATGTTGCATGAGCAGTGATAGTCATGTGGTGGGGTAGGTAAGACAGAAAAGAACATGCTTAAGCTCACTTGGCAGTTTATTAGTAATGTTATTAGAAATGGGTGAAACACCTAGGACAGGAGTTCCTCACCCTATAACCCCAGTGATGTTCTGGCTCTTGTTACTTATCAGTCTACTAGTAAGGTTGAAAACCCTGTTAGAGGCCTTGTACTTGGGTAGGGGGCTTCAGTAGTGGTATTGCCTGATGCTTGAATGTACGGGGCCTGGGTCAATTGAAGGGGGAATTTATTCTCTAACAGGGACACATGTACCCTGTCCTTCGTGTAATTTTAACTAGACATATTGTTTGCATTTAAGAGCCCTTTTGAAGCATTGTATAGATGCAGTAGGTGGCAATTTTTAAGCTGTTTTCTGGTGAAATCTTTGTAGAAATATGCAAGTTTTCGTTAGAGTGACTCTTATTTGATACAGTTGTAATTTGAGAAGTCTTTAGTTCACCTGCTGATAAATGAAACGGCTCATTATGTTCTTTTCAATTCCCATCATGTGCACAATAGGAAACATTGATTTCATGCCCCACCTCAGTGCAGCACATACAGACTAAACACTGCTGTTGTCCCGTATGACTCATCTGCAGAAGTGTTTGATTGAATCTCTTGTTGTGCAGCAGGTGATGTGCAAAACTTGGAGGTTGAACTTCCTGAGGAATGCGGGGTCCTTTTTGATTAATTTTGAGTAGGAAGGGTGGATCTCTTCACATGAAGTCCGCCATGTGGGTGGAAGCTGTTGTGGGGGCTGTGATCTCACAAAGGCAGCTTTTCCACCAACCAATCCGTCGCTCGCTGTTTGGACCTTAGCCCGTCCCCCTCGGATCGCCCTCCTCTTTTCCCTCTCGCTCCCTCTCATGTGTGTGTCATGCACACACATACATACACTCTCCCGCCCTCCCCTCCCTCTCATACACACACTTCATGCTCCGTCATAGTAGGAATTTTCCACTCAGCAGCGGGAGAACATTGTGGCCAGCTGTGCTGTCAATTGCAGTACATGGTTCAATCTTGAGGACTGTCTGCAGAGAATCATTCTCTTCCAAGCCTCTTTTGAATTCATGTGCATATCTACACATGTGCACTGAACCGCAGTGATGAGAGGACGTAATGTTCTCTGGCAAAATCATGAAAACTCCTCATTTCTATCTCTGATTGAGCTTCATTCCTTGCAAACGTGGTTCTAAGTGTTTACCAGTAGTGTGTGACCCAAGGGAGACAGCTTGGCCTACTAATGCCCCCTCCCTCTTCTGCCTCTTTCACTCCCCATACACACCCTCTCCTCCTAAACAATCTTACATGGATCAGCTCCAACCGTCTGTCTAATCCTCGCCTTCTCACCCTCTTTTGTGCCATCAGTGCTCGCCATAGAAATCATGCCTAAAGTCTCGAGAACATCAAGGACAGCCGTGTATGTACCATGTGTTCTGTATACATTAAAGGCCTCTTATGTAAGTGCGAGCCCACCCCTCCTCCCCTTCCTGTTGCCCATACATTTCCCTGCGTGCACTCGAATCAGGTCAGGTGAGGACGGCAGAGGGAGAGATATGCATTGGAAATATATACGTAATCCCAGTAAGCCTACACCACACAGAGGAGGCAAAGGAAGGGAACATTTATTATAAACATTGGGTAGATCCATAGCAATGTGCGTAAGTGGACAGAGAGAGGGAAAATAAATAGTTTCTATATGGTTAGAGGGTGGAAAGTTTTGCTTTCAAACCTGTTTGGTTCCATAGTAGAGACACAGAGGTAACTCCATACCTGTCTAAACATCATGTTTGTGCTGGTTTCATTTGAACTGTTATTCCAGAGGACTGTTTGGGTACTTTCAAATACACCATAAGGCCTAAAGTATGTGGAAGTCATCCTGGCCCCTCTAAGGTGATGGTTGTTTTTCATGCTTTAGGCCGGGCCTCTTCAGCTTGAATATCCAGGGACTTGCATGTGTTTGCAATGCACCTGGGCCTCATCCACATGTAAACAAGCATTTCTACCTCATTTATTTTTAAAGAGTAATCCTGTACACACATGTTGAGTTTCAAAAACATCTTTGTCCACATGGAAAAGCATAAAAACATGAATTAATTGATAAAACTGTCAATAGTCTCTGGAATACAAGAATTTTCCTGCCTTTTCTGCAGTGAAAGTTACATTGTCAGAGTTTTCTCATCAACTTGAGGCCTTGTTGGTGTACAACTTGGTATGTTTTGCAAATATTTCCTCTTTTAGTCTTTGTTTAAGTCAATTTTGATGAGCCAGCACTACTACACTGACAAATACAAATGGAGAAGGGATGGTTTGGTGGTGTGGGTAGCTACCTTGCATGTACCACATACAAGGAGGCTCTTGTCAGCCTGGTTACGATTCCCACCTGAGGCCTTTTCACATACAGTATGTTTTTCTTTACTTGCATGTATGAGATGTATGATATTGGAGGATACCACAAGGGGGTGCAAAAAGACATGGGGGCTGTATGCAACTACCTGTTGTGTTAGAAGTGTACTGCAAATATGGTAGTAATTCTGAGAGTAAAATAAAAAAATCCACACCAGTAATCAATGTCATCATCAGCTGTTTGTTGACAACTGATGACCAGTGGTCAGACCTCAACATCACCAGCTGCGCTCTATTTCTACAATATTTTCTCTCATGAACTGACATAATTACTTCTGTGTTATGGTCCAATAAGTGACTGTGTTAACTGATGACTTGTGGTCAAATGTGCTAATAGATGTAGTCAAGGTAATGTGAAAAGTAGTAGTAGTTTAGATTTAAGAAAATGCAGCCAGAAGCTTTAAGCTACCTTAGACAGAATCAAAACGTTAACCTTAGTGTCAGCTCAAAATCGATCAGTTTACATGGTCACTAGCCGCATTATCACGCTGAGCTTAACGCTCTGTTTTGTGACTTTTAAAAGAGAACTGTGAAGAGAAACATACCTGCAGTATTGTGAAGGCCATCCTTGACATCTGTAATCATCCTCTCCACAACATGGTGGAGGCACAGAGGAGCAGCGGCAGTGGGAGTCTCATCACACTGCTGTAGGACGGAAAGTGCAGGAGATCCTATCTATCTATCTATCTATCTATCTATCTATCTATCTATCTATCTATCTATCTATCTATCTATCTATCTATCTATCTATCTATCTATCTATCTATCTATCTATCTATCTATCTATCTATCTATCTATCTATCTATCTGTGTCCGTCTGTGTGTAGGCTACAGCTTGTGTCTTTGTTGTGCTACTTCTGGACATCATGTACAACCAACACGCTGAGCTGATGCAGATCAAATACGTCTGCAGCTTACTCTGATCTTTATACCTCCTTGCTCAGATAGCCAGAGGCACAGGCATTATGTGTTTGGATTATCTGTCTGTTCCTCTAAAACATTCTTGTGAATGTAATATCTCAA
Organism: Scarus forsteni; assembly: GCA_036419115.1. Classification (NCBI taxonomy): domain Eukaryota; kingdom Metazoa; phylum Chordata; class Actinopteri; order Labriformes; family Labridae; genus Scarus; species Scarus forsteni. The sequence goes on from JAZDUH010000518.1 coordinate 9,688,760, forward strand.
AATTGCTTTTTAGGGATTTTCTTTAAGCGTTGCATTAATGTCCACTTTCAGTCAAGGGTCTTCCTGTCATGTTTTGGAGGCCAAAGACAAAGGTCCTCGTGCACAAACATCCACTCTGACCCCTGATAAACTGGTCTCACTATGGAGGAACAAGGTCAAGGCCACAGTGTTTTAGATTTGAAGGTCAAAGCTCACTACAACCTATAACTGATATTCATTTTAATACACTTAACTGGTTATTGAACCCAAAATAATCACAAATCATCAAGTGACACCTTTAAAGTAACAAGATTTGTAAACAGTAATTACCCAGCAGAAACTACCCTGGAAGCATTAAACCAGAGATCACATGATTTACTGGTAGATCTTTGATACATTTCCAGTAGATCTTTGAGGCTATATACTGTATGTCCGGTTGTTATTAGACACTTAGCCAGTGAATCCAGCTTTGTAACATTAGGTCAAACTTACCTTCACCTCATTAGTTCTGTACAATTAAGACATCCAACAGTTTAAACTGGGCTATATGCTTAAATTATTTCAGTCTTCAACTCTTACGAGTCATGAGTACTGTCTTTGATAAGCTACATGAGCAAATGTGACTTCAGATCTACAGGTCCTGTATCTGCTCTTAAAAAACTCCAATGATGCAGCTTCATAATTGTCACCTTAAGGTCCACTGGCACAAAAATGAGCTCATAAAAAGCAAGCTCTAAAGATTGTAAAAGTTCTATATTTTAAACAATTTTAATAGTTTTCTTACATGAGCAAGAGTCCTAATAATACATATCAAATATTAGTGAATATTTTTCACCATTATAATGCAATGTTTTATCTTGATTAAACTTATTATGGTTTAAAATACACAATAACTGACTTAATTTCAGTACACCTGATGCAAACCAGATCATTTAAGGTTAGATTTTTGCAGCTATGTATATGTGAGATATTAGCAACAATATTAGCCTGTTTTCTTTTTTTTTTTTGTGTTTGCAGTATCATATTTCCGTAAATGCTCATTTTAGTATCCCTTTACCTAATCCTAAAATAGTATTTTGAATTTTTTTTTTTACATTTTTAACCAGCATTATTATTAATAATACATTTTAAATATTAATCAATTTTATAACACTTTTAGCCCTTAAATTGCAAAATTTTTTGTCATGATGCAACTCAGTTGAGGTTTCTGAGTGATTTTTTAGTTGTTTTTTTTTCTATTAGCATCACTAGATCTTCAGTTACAAAAGACTGGTGACCACTGCATTAAACCATCACGTGGTAGTTCTACTTAAATGACTTCTCATTTCAGTTTTAGCAACACTGAGACTGCAAAGTTTATTAATGCAAGAACGACGAGTTACAGTGAAAGTGTAAAAAGAAAGCATGGTAAATTCCAGATCATATTTTAACAGCACATGGGAGGAGAAGCTTCAGCCATAAAAAATGCATTGCCTTGGAAAAGATCTCTGAGAAAAGAGGCCTGTCCTTCGATTAAAGCCCCTGCTAGAGAATCCATTACTGCCGAAAAATGTAAAATGTATGCCTTTAAAAAAAGCTAGATGTGGAGTGTGAGAAAGGGGAAGTGAAGCAAAAATAATTAGTGAAGATTACTGAGGTTCATGTGGTGGAATAAAGTGAATCAGAACGTATGCAGACATAATCTCTTGAATTTTACTCCCCTTACAGAATGTTGAAACTTCAGAGGCTGTTTTGACATGAGAATCGTACAGAAAGTTAACAACGCAGTGCTGCTTAATTCCTGATCAGGAAACCTTTAGAAAGTGGTGTGTTTATAGACGGGTAATGAGGATTAAATTTAATAAGGAGATTAGAGGTAGGGGGCCTGAGAGGAAAAGAGCGAAGTAGACAGCGATGGAGGGGAATATGTAGAGTAAACAGACAGAGGACAGAGTGTGCGTGTGTGTGGGAGGGCCCATAGGCTGGGTCACTGAGTTGAGATGTACTGGAAGGTATATGAAGGGTTATCCCAGGGCGAGGGGAGGCTGTCTACCATGTCCTACATACCAGTCTGTACTCCCAGATTAACACTCTACACCTTATATAATACACTCTGATGACCCTGACAGCAAAGTGATACAGTATGCAGGCCTGATTTACTGGTCCGCACCGCTTCCCATGGCTGAAAAACTTGTTAGCCAGTGCAGAACTATGAATCATGGCTGTATGTGCTGACATTTTGTGTACAGGCCAAGATAAAAACAGGAGATAAAGTCACATGGGAAGCCAGAGTTAAGTGCTTGAGATTGCAGGGGTTGATTTATTGCTTTTTTCTGCCGACATGGAAGCCAGAGTTCATGTGTCTAGTTTAATTTTCTATTGTATTTCTGTTTTTGCTCAAAATCGTGTTTCTTATGACTACTGGTATGAATTTGACACATAGCATATGACCACAAGCATGCAGAACAATGGTGGACAACTGTGGTCACTGAGAAGGCCTCAGTGATTTATTTTTACTGCCAGATGACCAAATTGTTACAGATTGTTGCTTACTTATGATAAGACATTTGAAATTACACAGTTAACAAAGGAGAAAATATATGACTCCCATCAGAACATATTTAACATTTATATTGTAAACATAAAAATAGTAATACTAAGTATGATAAAGATAAACTTCTTTTTTTTTTAAATTGCACATACATCCAAAAGTTCTCCATGTAAGAAATTTTCAAGGAGAAAAACAACCACTTATATCTGGTTCTGCAGAAACACTAAGTAAATAACACTTATTAAAGGGTATTGTAGACATATTTGTATTTTTTTTGCTCTATGAGACCCTATATGCACAAATTGGGGCACAGTGATTTTGACCTCTCTACATCATAAGTAATTTTACTGAACTGAGACCTGTTGGCCTCATTCAGTGGTACATTGTCTACCACTATGTGTTTACCAATTCAGCTTATACTCCTCAGTATACTGTCATGGTGGCTGCCATCTAAGTGAAGATCAAACCCCCGAAGTATTTATGATCAAAAGTAGTGCCAAGTACAATACTATGTAAAATTTTGATGGTGTTGGGTGGTTCAGCTCATATCTTAATTTTCTGGATGGCTCAAGCAAACTAAAATTATGAATTTTTGGATGATTGACTATTCTAATTATGCATAAATTTAACTTTATAACTGTGAATTTATTTCAAATATAGGCCTATGTGTGTTTGTTTGTTATTCCAATAATGAGGATAAAACATACATTTGTTTACTAATTCTTCTTATTTCAAGTGCAGTCTCAAATGTCAGACCTCTCACAAACAACTAGGTATGCTCCATATTGGATTTTTGTCACCATCTGATATGCCAATATTTCTAAACTTAATATTGCAGGTATTGATTCCATACTTTGTGATGGCGCTGAATAGCAGAGTTTCAGGAGTAGGACCAAACCGCAACCACGCCTCTTCCTGTGTTATAAATTCAATCCTGATCATTTCCTCTCTTTGCTTTGTTCATACAAAGCACCCCTCCCCTAGCTACACATAAATAATGGTCAAATTCACCCTGTGGATAGTGTGGTGTGAAAAAAAGCAATAAATCTTAACTGAAACTCACCTGTTCCTTTCATGGCTACAGTCCATTTGTGTTAGAATCAGAGCCCACATGGGGGTCTGGGCCAGACCTGGCATCAAGATAGCCTACTGCTGGCATGGCAAGTGGTAAGTGAACCGGATACGAGCCAGATCTGGTAGCAAACCGGATCTGGGCCAGTAAAGGACCGTCATACTTCGCGGTATGTGGGCCAGATGAAGTGCATCATGTGGGACAGAACTGGGCTGGACCAATTTTGCTTTGAGGGAAGTGAAACAAAAAAAACATCTACAACTTTAATGAATGACAATTTTGATCCATAAAAGTGGGTATTGCCTGATGTGGACATCATCTGACAATAATACAGCCAATATCCTATATGTATGTTCATGGCCGATTTGTAAAGCCAAAATATCAGCAACAATGTTCATATCTGCTGATACCAATTATCAGCTTTTTAGGCAAATGTCTTTTGATACCAATATTGGTCTGATAAAATGGTGTATCCCAATAAAAGGAAAGGATTTTTTTTAAAGATGGTTTAAGTATTTCTACGACTTAATACTGATTCACAAAGGCCCCAGTCCAAACCTGTCTTTCTTGCATTGTAGCATTTTTGTTGAATTTCTCTTAAAGTGGGTTAAACCACAGCCTCTCTTCAAATGGTTGGTTCAATGGGGTCATATCTGAGCAAAGTAAAAGAAGAGCATGCTTCCATGTCTAAAATATCTCAAGCACATAAGACTTCATCAATTCTTGATGCACTGTAACAAATTATTTAGGCAACATGGCTATGCTAGACTTAATGTACCTCCTCTATGCATCCCGAGGGCTGTAGCTGAACCTGTAGTCGATGCCCACAGATCATAAAACATAAACCATTATGCGTGGTTTTGGAAATGCTGTTTTTGAGCAGCAATCGAAAACGCCAAGTTTGATTAAATCATTGCTTGAATCAGCCTAAATATGCATTAAATATTCATTTGACATAGACAACTTAGAAAGACCCAAACTTGGGGCCTTAGAGATGAGGAACATTTTAATGCAATATGTTATTTGTTTCGCAATGTTAAACCAACATACACGGCCATGGTTTGTTGTATGTACAGTTTAATAAGAGACAGATTTTTGTGTTCGGCTGCCAAACCTCAAGTGATAAATTGAAACTTCACTGTAAAAACATCACACAAGGGACCATTGAGTTGGTATTTCAAAATGGATCAATCGATAGTGAGGACTTGAAGCGCCATCGTGCGGAGATAGCATGTACAGCCTGGAAACGTGATGACGCAGAACGTTGGATGACGCGGGGCGAAAGCGGAAGTCACTCCAATCCAATATGTCCACCGTCTTTTACGTTTTCTGAACAAAACAACACTCGTGGAGGATGGCAGACGGTGGAGTTGAAGAGCTTTCACAGCTCGAGTATCTGTCTTTGGTATCCAAAGTCTGCACTGAGCTCGACAACCATCTGGGAATAAGTGACAAAGATTTAGGTGCGTATATTCAGCCTGAAAAAGCCGTCCTAAACTGAAGTCCAGGCTAACTTGCTAGCTCATGCTAACTATGTTGTTGGCTTTGATAGTCTCAGTACTCTCTGCTTAAACGTGGAGGGTCGTTATGTCCTGTAATTTAAAGGAAGATGTGTGATGTTTTACACATAATTAGGCTTTGAACAATGGTTGTAGTACGTTGTTTGTATTTATGGACGTTGTATATGTTTACGAACACGTTCTTGTGTTTATCTTCATCCTTTCTATCAACCACACCGGTATTCAAGATGTGTAATGTTATTACAAGCATAACAGACCGCAATCAAAGTTGGTTAAGTGTGTTGTCCAAACTGTCCACGAAACGAGTCAAAAATGAAGTACACCAGAGGTCCCATGTCCTGCTAAAAAAGTATTGCCTATCATGTTTTTAAAGGGGCTTGACGATCATTAAAACCTTGTCAAAACACTTGTTTAACAAAAAAAGGGACTAGTTCTACACTCAGATCTGAGCATTACCAAAGAGGAGGGTTAAAGAGCTTACTTTAATGGTCTTTAAAGAAAAGAAATGTGTTCATCTTGAATCTTATCCTTGCATGATAGACAACTAAAAAATGAATTAAAAAGTCAAACATGCAAGGATATTCGTTGCAGTCTTCTTGATATACACCTATATGTTATATTTTAGCAGTTTGCATTATACCTACCTATCTGTAAAGTAATATATCTTTTTATATCAATTTCATAGCTGTTTCTTGCTACTTGAACACTTCATAATTTACTTTTTGATATCCAAAAACACGTTTTATTGCTTTTTATTTATCCAATCTGTTCTTTAACAAGCACATCAATTTTAAAACATTTAATAATATATCCCAAATTGTCAATATATACATGGCAAAATGTACATTAATTACTCTCCAAGTCAAACATTTCAGCATCAAGAAGTAAAGGTAACTGACATTTTTCACTGAAGCTACGTGCAGACATTTAGTTCGAGCTTTGACAAAGGACGGCAATTTATTGTAGGTTTTGAAAGTGTTAACATCTTTATCTTAATACTTTGCAAACCTTTTAACTGAGACCTCTGATATGTTCTTTTAATGCTTTACAGCCGAGTTTGTCATCGACCTTGCGGAGAAACAGCCAACTTTTGACGGATTTAAAGGTCTATTGATCAAAAATGGAGCAGAATTCACGGTAAGTGGTACCAATAAATTAAATGTGTTGCTGCAGTAATATAAGTAATTGTACAAAATAATGACCACTTTTGCTGTTTGTTTTGTCTTGTACAGGATTCTCTCATCAGTAATTTGCTCAGGCTCATTCAAACAATGCGACCTCCATCCAAAGCATCTACTAGTAAAGGTAAGCTGGTGTAAATACTGAGCCTCTAAATCACTCTCATTGTACTTACTTTAAAATGTTATTTTATTGCTTTATAGACTAAACTAACAAGAAAACATTATCCTCTTTTTTTAGTAACTTAACATTTAATCGAGCTTCATGGCTATTGCTGTAAGAAAAATGAGAAATACATACTGAAGTCTGTATTTTATACCCATATGGACCTCCCCCACCCACTGGATCCTTCTTTGAGTAGGCAACATACATAATGCAGAATAAATTGTTTCACCCAGGAAAATGTATATAGGGATAAACTGATAGACCTCTAAAGATTTTTAATTACCTTTAGAGGTCCAACATACCAACAACAGCAATTAACATGTTTGCATTACATCCAAATAATCATCTTGTATAAGAATATATTCACACAGAAGGGCTTCATATTATTTAAATTAATCAGACAATGATATACCTTTTTCTTTGAGTAATACGCATTTTACAAATACATCTAAATAAATCAAGTCAAATAAAGGTCACGTGGTTTGATGTAAAAATAAAACCCTTTATGTTGTTAGAGGAATTGAATCTGTTTTTTTCACTAACAAAATGAGTTGCAGTAAATTTGGGAACTTGTACCATGGTCCCCTCAAGGCTAAAGAAATCCCAATTTCCATTTTAACCTCTAAATTAGCATAAACTAATCTGACAGAAGTTCTTCTGTAGCTTGGAGAGGCATCACTAGTAGAGATATTATGAAAGTGCAGCAGTGATACCAGAAAGTCTGTTAAATACAAAAAAATGTCCGCATGCTGAGTGAGTAAATTGATTGTTTAAGTTTTAACCTACTCTCACTTTTTGGTGGCGCCGCTCAGGGGCTTGAACACACAAGAGCTCTGTACTCTCTGCAGGACAAATTCCCTTCAAGGCATCAAAGGATCCCATCATTTGTCATAAACTGAGAGGTCTCTGCCTTGTATATTTTTCCACTAATTGAAGATTTGACTCCTCAAATTTTTTTATTATTTCATGTAGTGGTGTGCAATATGACAATATTAAATCTTTAAGGATTATAATGTGGGGATGATCTCATAAAGCAGAAAGATCGTCAAATAGTCTGTTTGGGCGTAGAGACTTTGACTCGCACCTGACTAACCAATCGTAGCACATTACGCGCAGTGCATGGTGGGATCTCCTGTTTGGTTATGTTGTGTGAAGCCATGGTGGAAAGAGAAAAGGAGATAAAAGCTTGAAGATGTCTGAACAAAAATCTGTTCTAAAGCAGCTGTATTATTCACTCAGGTTATAGACATTACAGTTCGATAAAATTTGTTCTAAATTGTTGCACTTTAAGAGATAACCAGTTACTTGAGTTTGCATTTATATTTGACCCTTTTCAGTAAGCTATTTGGTGAGTTTAGTTTTTATGTTACAAAAAAGCACTTTATTGTTGTTCATTACCTTTAATGTTTACATTTATTGCACATTTTTATAAAAACTGAACTATTTAAATTAAAACCTGTTCAGGAAGTTTCTTTGGCTTAAATTGTCATTTTTTTTCTTTCAGGGTTTTACATGTTTTATATGTTAAACATAGGGTAAAAATGGTCAAACATGCAGATTAGTCTAGAAAAATCAAAGGATCGTGATAAAATCGTGATCGTGATTTTATTTTTAAAAAATCATGATATGATAATTTTGCCATATCGCCCACCCCTAATTTCATGTGATATTTACACAAAACTTGTGTTACTTAACTGCTACACACCTGTGTGCAGTGTTAACAACATTTCCTCATACATTTCTCCCTGGTGAATAATTGAAACAGAAATAATGAGCATTTCTTTTATTTCAGCCTCTGAGGCTGCCAAGCCAAAGTCAGAAAAGGACAGGTTGAAGGAGCTTTTCCCGGCACTCTGCAGAGCTAATGATCCAGCACCAAAAGTATGTGACTGTCAATTAATATTTGATTTAACACTAGTTCAAATGTACAAAACCGATCTGACCATACATTATTATTAATTTTTTAGAGGCTGTTGGATGAAGATGATGTGAAAGTCGCAGCTGATGCCATGAAAGAGCTGGAGATGTTTATGCCCAGTGTCAGTGCAGCAGACTCCAAAAGCAGCAAGAGCAGGTAAGACCACTCTTCACTTGTTAACCTGCTCCCTAACAAAGGAATTTTCGAGGCTCAATATTTTTGTTTTCAGAGCGACCAACAGTTAAATAACCTGCAAATAGACACTTCCAGTTCGTTAGTTGATTAAGCTTGTTGTACTCTGTTTTACTGTCAGATTTTGCCATTTTTTATTTTTCTTTTAGGTCAGAAAAGAGCAGACGGCGCAGTCGAAGTCGCAGCAGAAGCAGAGAAAAGGAGAGGCACAGAGACCGGGACCGGGACCGTGACAGAGATCGGGATAGGGACAGAAAAAGACGACACCGCACCCGTTCTCGCTCAAGATCCAGGTCTCGATCCAGAGACCGCGATCGGCACAGAGATAGGGACAGAGATAGAGACCGTGGCAAAAGAAAGGACAAGTCCTCTCGCTGCTCAGAGCGCTCACCAAGCCCCAGGAAAGACCAAGACAGAGAATCTGACCGCTGGAAGGACAAACACGTGGACCGTCCACCACCGGAGGAGCCTTCTGTTGGTGACATCTACAACGGAAAAGTGACCAGTATCATGCAGTTCGGGTGCTTTGTTCAGCTGGAGGGGTTAAGGTGGGTGCAAAGATAAGAGATCTTTTCACAGCAAACGTGGATGTTTGAGGTTACCCTTTGCATACTAATGAAATGTCTTTTTTATCCCTGTGATGTAGGAAACGATGGGAGGGTTTGGTTCATATCTCTGAGCTGCGCAGAGAGGGACGTGTAGCCAATGTGGCAGATGTCGTCAGCAAAGGCCAAAGAGTCAAGATCAAGGTTTTGTCATTCACTGGCTCCAAGACCAGCCTCAGTATGAAGGTGAGAACTGAGTAAAAGCCTTTGAGCAGATTTCTTTGATTAATTCTTTTTTGATGTTATAAGAGTAATATGTCAAGATTCAATCAAGCAAGTTTTAGCAAATGATATTTAGTATCTCTTTAGTGACCCAGGTTTGAGTGTTATATATTATTTGCTAGGCTAAACTAGAGCTAAACATACATAACAAGATATTTAACTGGGCAGGAAGCTATCTCTCTCTCTCTCTCTCTCTCTTTCTCTCTCTTTTTTTAAAGATTATTTTTCAGGCATTTTTAGCCTTTATTGATAGGAGAGAGAGAGACCGTGGACAGGCTTGCAAAGGGGGGTGAGAGAAAGTGGCAACAGGCTGGATTTGAACCCGGGCCAACAGAAGCATATATATGGGTCGTGCCGGTTACTTCCCCCTCCACTAAAGCAGCACCCAAAGGAGCTATCTTCTGAAGTTGTGAACATTCAATCTCATCTCTTTGTCAGGATGTGGACCAAGAGACAGGAGAAGACTTGAATCCCAACAGAAGGAGGAACGTAGGCCCAGACGGAGGAGAGGAGATGAGGAATCCTGACCGACCGAGCAACCTGAACCTGGGCCACGCCCCTGAGCTAGAGCAGGACGACACCCTGGAGCGCAAGAGGCTCACCAAGATATCAGACCCAGAGAAGTGGGAGATCAAACAGGTGGGTCAATATGAAACCCTTATTTGGATGTTTTGGATATGGCAGAAATTCAGTCAAGACAGTCAGCTGAAGTCCATACAAGACACTTCCATGGGAAAGAAAGCAACTTCAATAACTGTAAGTGTGCCGTGGCTTTATGTTGTCTAGTCAAGTCATCAGACCAGTCAATCTTGTTATCTACCACTGTCAAATTTTGGTAAACCAGTGCAAGTGGCAGCACCATTATTCTGTTAGTGGACAGGAGTGGCACACAGTGTGGTGTTTCATTACTGTAGCCCTTCTACTTTGGCTGTGAGATGTGTGTTGAGAAATACTTTCCTGCATGCCTCTGTTGTAAAGCAAGATTCTTTAAGCTATTTTTTCTTCTCTATCAACTTTAACAAGCAAGGCCATTTTAGTAAACCAGTTTTCAACCAGGAAACTGCCACTGACAAGATATTTAAATTTGCATTAAGAAGCAGTAGATTATGTATACTTAGGTGTCAAGCTAGTGTAGTTAATGTTAGAAACCTTGTTATCCTTATGGTATGATTTTTATGCATTTACTAAAGGAGATCGAACATAGAGTAGGAAAATGACATGAAGGGAATTCGGAATGATGTGCATGAAAAAGTCCACATGTCAGTCTTAAACCAGGACTCCATACATGCAGTGAAACATCATTCCAAAACCACTTGACTTTTTGTAAGTAAGTAAAAACATCCGATGACTCTCGTGTTCCTTTTTCTGCCCTCAGATGATTGCAGCCAACGTTTTGTCCAAAGAAGAGTTCCCTGATTTTGATGATGAGACTGGAATCCTTCCCAAAGTTGATGACGAGGAAGGTAAGAAAGTAAATCTTTAAGGTCCCATGTTGGCAAAATTAGCTTTCTTAGGAGGATTTTAGGGAGCAGAAGAACCTGACACCTTTTATTTAAAACTTTCATAAAGAAATGCACAATTCCTCTTTAAAGAAATTGACCCTTGAAATGCAGGTTTTCACTTCCTGGAGTTTAGTGTGTAATAACTATACAGCCAGCAGCCTGTAACTCCTCTTCCCCCCTCCCATCAGACATCATTTGAGCAGCCAATCAGCACAGTGTTCATCATCATAGCCTCCTGTAGCCTCCTGCCCCCTCAAATCAGGGGAGAGAGACAAAACTTTCATTTTTTTATTTAAACACAAACACCCAAAACATGACTCACCAGAACATGGGATCAAATACACACAGAGAGCTGTAGATGTTTCAAATATAATATGGTCTTTATTGTTTTTAAGCATTAAATGGTTATTGCTGTGTTCATGTAGTCTCATATTGTACTGTGTCATAATGTATGACTTCAAGTGAACTTCTGTTTATACATCTTTTTGTTTCTCTGATGTAAAGATGAAGATTTGGAAATTGAGCTGGTGGAAGAGGAGCCTCCATTCTTGAGAGGACACACCAAACAAAGTATGGACATGAGCCCTGTAAAGATTGTCAAGGTGAGGTGTTCTCCTGAAGCATCTAAGCACATTTATTTATTTAAAAAAAACAGACATTATACAAAACTCTTCCTAAATGTGTTAAAGCCCACTCAGAGTTTTCTGAAGTTAGTTGATCAAATATAAAATGTTATCATAACTGTTTATTTCATTTGATACTATGATAACTTAAGCTGATAAACTACTTCAGGCTGTTTAATACTTGGGAAATTAGTTCATCTGCTCTGCACAAATTAAAGTCTGAGAAAATACATTAGTTTAATTTCAGTTAAAAGTGTCTCATGTAATGTATTTAGAGCATGAATTTGGTAACCAGGAGTGCCACATAAATTCTGTTTTGACCAAACAGAATTGACGAATTGATTGTTAAAATTTAAAGAAATCTTCTCAATTAAATGGTAAGATGATATATAAATAATTTCACAGACGTGACAAATACAGCTCTATCACGAGGAAATAGTACTGTATACCAACATCTATGAATTTAAACTCAAGTGGAAGTAGTAATTCTTATATTGATGAGACAAATACAGAATTTTCAGCCACTTGTTAAAGATTAATTGCAGATCATTTTATTGGTTGATAAAATATATTTACAGTCATTTCTGTCTTACCTTTACAGCGTACTCAGAAATAAACAATGACTTTTACTGTTACAAATATAGCTGTTTAGAAATATTTCGAATGTTACTGTGGAGTATTTTGTCATGTTTTTCATGTTTAAACATCTTTCGATATTTTAACATGACTGTTGGATGACATTAAGGGAGTTGGAAGGCAGCATGTGGCCCCTGGGCTACCAGTTTATCACCCCTGATTTAATGCAATATTTAACTCCTAAAATATTCTCGTACAACTGGGTGAATATTAATGTACGGATGTGTTCAGCCTGTAAGATTTAATTTTTGCAGCTTAAATTTTGTTAGCTTGTCTGAAGAATGTGGTTTAGAATGAGTGTAATATGATATTTTTGATAAAATATTGCCTAACAACATTTTGGGTTAGAGTCTTTGCAAAATAATAACTAGCTTTGGAGTTTTAAATTAACTTCCCAAAAAAAATGTAGCATAAACTGCTCCTTTAACTTACTCATACCCTGTTTTCCTCCTCTCATAGAATCCAGATGGGTCCCTGTCTCAGGCGGCTATGATGCAAAGTGCTCTCGCTAAAGAGAGACGAGAGCTGAAGCAGGCGGCTCGAGAGGCAGAGATGGACTCCATCCCCATGGGGCTCAATAAACACTGGGTTGACCCGCTGCCAGATGGTATGAAATCCAATGGATGTTCACTTTAAGTATCTTCTGAGACACAAATGTCTGTGAGGTAAAATGATTCTTCAGATCAGATCAAAATGGAGCCATGAAACTCTCCAAAGCGCTGATCACTTTCTGTCTTTTGAACGTGTGTTTCACTCATTTTTTTTATTACAATCCTGAAAGAGCTCTTTACGTTAGATCCCCAGGATGTTTGCTCCAAATCAAAACAGCAGATGACGAGTAACAATATGCTGCCACACCCACCTCTGCTGCTGACTTAAAGCTTTAAAGTCAAGACTTATTTATGATAAACTGCCCTCCATGAGGTGTCTTGTCAAATAGTAATCCACCGGTTTTGCCTCGTATGTGAGTTTTACTTGTTAAGGAGGAAAAAGTTGTCTCTGAGACCTTCCTGGTTTGTGCTACAAGCCGCACACAAAGCCTTTTTGGATTTCTGCACCAGGGACCAGTTAAACAAATTCTAACAGATTCTTTCTCATTATTTGGAAATTATCTTTCAGTGAAAACAGTAGAAGTCTGCTAACCTCATCGAGTACAGATTTTGTTGAAAAGAGTTCACGATTTGAAAAAAAAAATACACAGCTGAGCAGTGTGTCTCTTCTTGACTTGGAAATATCCAGTTAGGTCACACCATTATGGGGGACACTAAGGAAGCAGAACAGACAGCTAAATCCAGAAAATTATGGCCCATCACAGGGAAACAATGCAGAAAACGAATGAGATACACGGACGTAATGGCACAGTGGCTAGCATATTCTGTTGGATGATTACAATCTGAGGCATTTGGGATTTTCTGGCTTCAAAATTTGGATGAGACTTTTTCCGGTAATTGATTTGCTCATTCCAGAAATATGTAATCTGAAATTAGAAATTATGCTTTCAGGTGATTGACAGCTGTGGCCTGAGGCAGGATGGCCTGTGTCCACAGCTCTTTTTTCTTACACTGGCAGCACCTATTTTCAACACAAAACCAGGGTAGTCTTGGGTTTTTTAAGCAACTTTGTTAGAGAAACAACCTCAATGTTTAAAGCTATTGGTTAAGTCATTTGGCTCTGTTTAGAAACAGTCAACTTTTAGAGCAGCTCCATGTTCAATATTACTCTCTCCAACTGACCAATTAAATAAAAGAGTGTTGGTACTTTTGGTATCTACTTTGTTTTCAGGAAGCAGACAAGAATGTGACTGTATTTTAGGTCAACAACTCCTGCTTATTCAATACTTTTTCATGTTCTGGGCACATTTCCACGATAAAAGGAAAATATGAAGCACACAGAGCTATTGAAAACGATGGTACAGATTTCACATTGAGAAGCCCAAGTCAGCTTTTGTTAGTGAGCAACACAAAGCTCTGATGAGATGAAACTGAAGCAGTGAGTATCGCCAGTGCAAAACATAGTTGTGTACCTATATACATCCTTTATATACATCATATGTCAATATTGTTCAGACTTTTTTAGCTAGAAAATCTCGCCTGCCTTTAAAGCTGTGTCTTTGCCTTGCTTTATCAAAAACCACAGGCCAGTTTGTGTCAGACACACTCCATGATGGCAGGCTGCATCCTTCAGGCGTATTAGTATTGAAGATGGTTATCGTGCTTCCAGCAGCCAATATCTGTCCGGATGGAAAAGTCCTGCATTGGTTCAGTTTTCTTTTCCCCCCTTTTTGCCCCAGGTGGTGGGAATATTCCCAGAAGTGGGAATTATCCTGCTATAATTGTGCTAATCTTCCTATGATTTACCTCTAATTATGAGATTTAGTCATTAAACAGAGGAATTTTACAAGCACACTTCTTCTGTCTCTTACAGCGGATGGCAGGCAGATTGCAGCTAACATGAGGGGCATTGGCATGATGCCCAATGACATCCCAGAATGGAAGAAGCACGCTTTTGGAGGCAACAAGGCCTCCTATGGAAAGAAGACCCAGCTCTCCATTCTGGAGCAGAGGGAGAGTCTGCCCATTTACAAGCTGAAGGAGCAGCTCATTCAGGTTTGTCACGCTTTTAATAATGAAACCCAGAGGGAGTGTTTTCAAAGGTTTAGCAGGATGCTTCACATGAGAGTTTGTAATTGATTCTGATTGGATTCCTCTGAAAATGTGATTACCCTTTAATAAGCAGATGTGCGAGCTTTGAGATGCACAGAATAGAACATCTGCCAAATGTAAATAAGCAGATTTTCCCACTTCGGCAATTTGCTGTTTTGTGCTTCAGACAAAGTGATATTAAATAACCGTAACAGCAATTTGGCTTGTGTTAAAATAGAGATTAAACCCATAATGCAGTCGATTGAGTCATCGTTCTGTCAGCTATGTTGAAACAGTTATTTTTTATGCTTAAAAAGCAATACATTGAGAATGTATTAAACTGCTTCTCCCCTTTATAGATGAAATTTTAGTAAATCATTGGTGTGTATGCTTATTCCTTTTTTATAGCCCTAACCAACTGCAGTCTATGAAAGAGAGCGTGTAACAGATGTTGCTGCTACATCCCACCTTACCAATTGTTGTGAAAAATCTTACACAAACACTGTTGTGTTTTATACCGTTGTCAAAACACATTTACTATCTGCTTAAGCATTAAGATGATGACCACTGTTTTATTGCAGAGGTTAATCATGATTAAATATCTATAAGTAATAAACATCTATTTTATAAATGATAAATCAAAGTAAACGCCAGGTTACTGCAGATCCTCCAAAGTAAAAGGTCATAAATGTATTTTTTTTAAATTCTCTCCATCAAAAGTCTGAAAAATGTTCTGTGTATTCACTAAAAATCTTGAATTTTAAATGACACTGAGCTGCCTCTTAAAATGTAGTTTGCTTTAGAAATTAGCAGTGTTGGCAATGTGACACATGAACCCACTGAAGTCTGAAAACACAAATTGTAGCTAGAAAATTCAAATTTTTTAGCTAAAATGTTAATTTCACTTTCCACTGAAATTCAAAACCCCAAAATAGCCATAAAATTTAACAAAAAATATTTTTATACCTCATTTACAACATTGGGTGTTTTTTGGCATCTGATAATCTTGGGAAGACAATTTTTTTTATCATCTATCTAATTGCATTCAGATGTTAATTTTATGAATTTGTTGTTCATATTGATGAAATAAAGTATCATAAAACTATGTATCAAATATGAAACAACACCTTTTAAGAAGTTGATCCAGTTAATTCCATATGCAGCTCATTTTGGAGCCTTTTCTCTCTTCCGGACGTAAGTTGACAGTTTTGTGCCATTACTTCATAACCTTTAAACACAATGACTTGTTCACTGTTTGTAAATCCAGTCTCAATAAAACAATTTCACATTTTGGTGCCTTAAAGAAAAATAGATTAATACACCATACCTGTCACATTACCATTATCTCTGCAATGTAAAAAACACATTGCTCAGTTTAGACGGTATTTAAGACTTGAATTTGATCAAAAGACTTACAGACCCTGAAAATGTTTCAAAATGTACAGTAACAAAGGCTGTACAATATATTGTTTAACATCACAACTTAAATGTGGGCAATTAAGATGGCCTTATAGCAAGACATACACTGTCAATCATGTGACTTCAAGCATCATTTTGCCATTTTTTTTGTTTTTTACATCAATAACTCACCAATTTTTATTTATATAATGCCAATTCAGAACAAGACAAAGAGATTAAAATAAGAATTCATGATAGCAACAAATGGACACCCAGATCATAAATCTGCCCTAATTATATATTTTCTGTTGAATGTAGTTTTTAAAAACAGAAGAAGGATGTCATGAAGGATTAACTTTCAGGAACGGCAGCAATGGTGAATAAAATTATCTTCAGGTAATGCAAATGCAAGCTACAAGTTTATTGGTATGATCTATCATGAAACATGTTGCTACTGCGTCCCTCATTTGTGAATTTAAGGCTGTTCATCTCGATCACGGTCAGGCGGCTGCAGTGTGCAATGAAGAATAAGGTGGCATATAGAGAAACAAATTGAGATCCAATCAAAGCATTTGTCTGGAAAGTTTCCTTAAACATAGCAAAACTGTATATTGCAAGAGGAAAACAGTGCAGTTGTTTTCTAATTTAGTTAGTTAGTGCCTTGATAAAAAGCACTGCTGATAAATATGTGAGCGTTGTGACTGTAAAAGTGGATTGGGTCTGTTCCAGATTGTTTCTGGAAAAGCCGCCTACTCAAGTCTGTTCATCATTTCCCCTCTGTCACAGGCCGTTCATGACAACCAGATCCTGATTGTGATCGGAGAGACGGGGTCCGGTAAGACCACCCAGATCACCCAGTACCTCGCAGAGGCCGGTTACACCACCAGAGGGAAGATCGGCTGTACGCAGCCTCGTCGTGTGGCCGCCATGTCGGTCGCTAAGAGAGTCTCAGAGGAGTACGGGTGCTGCTTAGGGCAAGAGGTAAACTTTACATCCCACGTTTCACTCTAATGTGAGGGTCATTAATGTTCAACCAAATCTTGATAGCTTCATAACTGCAAGGTGGGTCTAATGTTGCAACAAATCTCAATTGTAATCACTTTGATTGATATAGTGATCACAGTTATTACCTCTGCCATGGAGTTTATGTTTTTGCCAGCATATGTTTGTTTTTTGGCAAGATTATGCAAAAAACTACTGGGCAGAGTTTGCTGAAATTTCAGGAGATGTTGGCCCAACTTAAAAATAATTAAATTTTGGTTGTGATCCAGTTTATGTCCATTAACAAATGATTGTTTTTGCTCTATAACTGTCTAACTGATAATGACATCAACATGATTCCAAGTGCAAGGTGTGGGTTTTCAGAGTCAAGGAATCATATCATGTTGGTAACTTGATCATAGAACTGTTGCTTATAGGTGTAACAGCAATATGTGAGCTACCTTGATGGAGGTTTGTGCTTTCTGTAGTGCTTTTTAATCAGACAGTGATTTTACAATGTCTTTCACTTTCATTCATTCATTCATTTTGAACGCTTTTAACACTTGTACTCTGAGCATTTTGAACATCAATTCTTAAAACAATACAAATAAGACAAAAGTTTTAACAATGCATGAAAAACTAAGACATAATAAATAAGGTAATACATTTTCCTACTACTTTGAAAACATACACTTCATGTAACAAAACCCATAGATGTGTCAGGTGCTAGTCTGCATGTGATGTGAGAACCTTTTGACTAGATCTGGGCGATTTTTTCCCCTCAAAAAAGCCTTTGATTTGAAAAAAGAAAACACTTGATTCACGATACATGATTCGATTCGATGCCCCGCCCCATTTAAAATGAAATAACTCCTCACCGTAAATTTATTTCCAAAATACACATTTATTTATACTTAAAATATACATTTTAAGTGCCTCCAGTTCAAAAAATCAACACAGAAATCGACACAAATTTCCTGTGCACTGTAGTTTTATACATTTGTTTGAATTAACTATGAAGATAACAAAATGCCTGAGGTAACGCTTGTTGTAAATAAATAAAAATCTTAAAAGTAAACTCAACAACTGTATGTGTTTAATGCGCGTGACGTCACAGGGGGGAGGAGAGTGTGACATACTGCAGGAAGTGCACTATGTAAAGTCTCAGGCCTTCACGAATGTGAAATGAACGGGTTGAATTAAAAAAAAATGGTTAAACTTGAGTTTCAGGAAAAACAAATCAATTTGACTTGCCAACTGGATTTTTTAATCTTATCGATTTTTTTGCCCGGGTCTACTTTTGACTTTGATTACCTTGTTTCCATGATAGTGGAGATGGCAGCCAATATTAAAACTTATGACATCTCTACTCTGGTTAAACTGCAAGATGGCTAACACGTATATTTTTTGGTGTAGGTTGGCTACACGATCCGTTTTGAAGACTGCACCAGCCCTGAGACTGTGATCAAGTACATGACAGACGGTATGCTGCTGAGAGAGTGTTTGATTGACTCTGAACTGGGCCAGTACGCCATCATCATGTTGGATGAGGCTCACGAGAGGACGATCCACACCGATGTCCTCTTTGGTTTGCTGAAAAAGGTGAGGAAAGTGACCAGAGCCTGAGGAAAAGTATGCTGTGTTGACAAAAGATACTCAGCTCTCTTTTACTTTCTTCTCTCAGACAGTACAGAAGCGCACGGACATGAAGCTGATCGTCACATCAGCTACACTGGACGCTGTGAAGTTCTCTCAGTATTTCTATGAAGCTCCTATCTTCACGATCCCTGGGAGAACATACCCCGTGGAAGTTCTTTACACCAAAGAGCCTGAGACAGACTACCTGGATGCCAGTCTCATAACAGTAATGCAGATCCATCTAACAGAGCCTCCTGGTATGATTTGATAACCCACATTGTTTCTACCAGACTCGCCCGAAACTGGTCACAATCTAAATTAACTTTCTTGTATCTATCCAGGTGATATTCTGGTGTTTCTGACTGGTCAGGAGGAGATCGACACAGCCTGTGAGATCCTGTACGAGAGGATGAAGTCTCTGGGACCTGATGTTCCTGAACTCATCATCCTGCCTGTTTACTCCGCTCTGCCCAGTGAGATGCAGACCAGAATCTTTGACCCTGCACCTCCGGGCAGCAGAAAGGTGCAGACATTGAATATTTGTCTATGGCATTAATAAGTGTTGTGTTACATTTCTGATGTTAATGAACGTTTTTTGTCGCATTTTGCAATGTTTTTAGGTGCTGTAAATAATGTTATTGTTACCTCTGTTGTCTTACATTGATAAATGAGGAGCTAATTTTGTATCTGCTGCTGACCGTTTGCACTTGAGTTCCTTTTACCCACCTCTGCTCGTACTCTTTAGTTGCACAGAAGTAATTTTTATCATCAGACACAGGCTTGTTTTTATTGGCTAGAACATGTGGTAAACAGCTTTGCTTTGCTATTTTGTTGTTTGATATTCTGAATGAAATTCTGACCAACCACATGCCTTTTCCTCAGGTTGTCATTGCCACAAACATTGCAGAGACGTCTCTGACCATTGATGGGATCTACTATGTGGTGGATCCTGGCTTTGTCAAACAGAAGGTCTACAACTCCAAGACTGGTATTGACCAGCTGGTTGTCACCCCCATCTCACAGGTATGATAGAATCTGAAAGCACTTCTACTGTTTCCTTTTAAGTCAGTGTACTATAATCAGTATTGGACAAATAACTTCAAAAAGCACTTAGTTGTAGTTACTAGTTACTCTCCCAAAAAATTACTAAGTTACTACTAAAGAGTTACTAATGGAATTACTCCTCCATAAATGTAATTAGTTACCAGTTAAAGTAACTTACGTGTTACTTTTTTGGTTTTATCTAAGTTTTACCTTAATCCTCTACAGCTTTATCATGGTGAAAACGGTTCTAGCTGCATTACAAATAAATGTAATTCTGCTTTTAAAGAATTAAAATAAATCTTAGGATTAATTTTAGGTGGAAACATCTCTTTTAGAGTTTTTTTTTTTATATTAGTGTGGGTTAAAATGATTTTCATAACTCCTGAATTGGGTTTATATTGATGGTACATCATGCACCAGATTCCTCCTGGGTTTGGGGACACAACAAGCCCAAATGAGCAACTGCACTATTGGAACAAGCCCAAAAAACTGTAACCTACAACTCCCAATATAAACATGCAAGTTAGGATAAAATAAAGCCGAATGTCGCTTATAATAAGTGAACCTGGCAACTCTCGCATCGAGTACCCTCGTGCGTGTGTCAGCAGCACAGCTCTTGTCTGTGTCTGGCAGAGCGAGGCAGGTCAGATATCAGCTGCTTGACATCGGTGCAAAGTAGCGCGCCACATTACACTGTTGGTAACAGTAACAATGTTATAACATTTTGAATAGTAATTTATGAGATTACCCGTTACTGGGAAAAAATAATGGCGTTAGTAATGCCGTTATTCCCAAAACTGACTGTCGTAACATAATTCTACTTGTTACCCATGTTACCCATGTTTTGAAAATATCTGTTTTGAATCTAAGGCCCAGGCCAAACAGAGGGCAGGCCGAGCCGGGAGAACTGGACCAGGGAAGTGTTACAGACTCTACACAGAGAGAGCCTACAGGGACGAGATGCTGACAACAAACGTTCCTGAGATCCAGAGAACTAACTTGGCCAGCACCGTGCTGTCTCTCAAGGTAAAAAATCCTAACTCCACATGTACTACAGCTCACACAGAATGTGGTTTTTGGCTTGAAGTGTGGGCTGAAATTGAAGGCACTGACATTTCACATTGGTAAGCTCTTATTTAATATTTCTCCCTCTAGGCAATGGGAATCAACGATCTTCTTTCCTTTGACTTCATGGACGCTCCTCCCATGGAGACCCTGATCACAGCCATGGAGCAGCTCTACACTCTGGGAGCTCTGGATGACGAGGGTTTACTCACAAGACTTGGAAGAAGGGTGAGGGTCCCTTGGGTCATTTATGTAGATTTATGATCACATTTTTACATCCCTCTTGTGTTTTTTTCTAAATGCCATGCTAATACTTTGGATGCTGATGGCAAAGTGGTGAGTTGTGTCCCACATAGGAGGGCTTTCATCCCCAAATGGAACTTCTTGCTCCTTACCCACGTCATTGCTAATGCTTTTTATATCTATACTGTCAGTCTGATAGAAAGTAAAACTGTTTTGATAGTTATATCTTGTATTTTCTCCTTCTGCGTTTTTAGATGGCAGAGTTTCCCCTGGAGCCCATGCTGTGTAAGATGTTGATCATGTCCGTCCATTTGGGCTGCAGTGAAGAAATGCTCACCATCGTGTCTATGCTGTCAGTGCAGAACGTCTTTTACAGACCAAAGGTATGCACACAAAATGGCCTAGTTTTTTAATCTTAATTTAAAGAAACTGTGAATTTCAAAGTGTGCAGGATACTAAACAGAAACACAAAGGACCATAAAAATGAAATATCATGAACATGAGAAGTATTGAGAGTACTGTAACTATTAGAATAATCAAATATGCCATAAATAAAGTAATCTTTACCATACTTGATAGGCCTGTGCTCAAAATATCGATACGGCAAAATATCGTATCGCACTCCTTTGAGATACGTGTATCGATACGGATTCTACAGAATCGATACGGCTTAAATATTTTGACAGTTGTTGTAAATACACTTTGGGTAATGTTAACAGTGGCACAGTTCAAGGTAGAAGACGAGCTACATAATGAGGCATATGTTCTAAATTTGAACTTAGGTCTACCATCTTTGAGGATCTGAATTTATGTCTCTCAAGTTGTAGAACCACTTAAAACTCATCCTTGTTATTTTACTTCTTATAAGAAAAAACTAAACTTGTCAAGAATTTTGCTTAAAGCATAGTCACTGTTCACAATTTACGTGTATTGGGATACATATTGTATCGTGGCCTTAGTATCAGGATAGGTACCGTATCGTGAAATTGCTGGAAATACCCAGCCCTAATACTTGATGTACTGATTTTTGCATCACATCCTAATCCCTTGAGGAGGAGGTTCTGTTTTCACCAGGGTGTGACTGTGTTGCTTTATCTGTTAGCAAGATTAAACAAAAACTACTGGATGGAGTTTCATGAAATTTTTACCAGAGGTGTGGTTTGGTCCAAGGAAGAAGCCATTACGTTTTGGTGGTGATCTGTAAATTGGTCTAGAAGCAAAAGAATTCCAAAATTTGCAAAAAAATCCCCTAGCTTAACATGTTTTTAAAAAATCATATCCCTGACATCATTTGATAGATTCGCTTCAGAATTTACAGGGTTATGTATATAATATAACTATCATCACGGAAGAGAAAATAAATCCCATTTATTTTCTCTTTCGCTGCTGCGATGGCTCTGCCCCCTTTGCACCATTATGGGATTATGAAGCCGTTTACACAAGGCTGAATACGGTATTTCCGATATGTTTTCATTGTGTTTTGGCCTTGGGTTTACATGGGAACTCTACACGAATTGCCCGAGTCCAGAAACTCTTGAAACCTGAGTCAAGAGTGGAGAGTTTTCAACAGGCTCCTCCGTGCAGCGCCATGTAAACCAAAATCAGAGCGTTTCAGGGTGAAACGCTGACGTCACTCTATGCGCAGTAGTCTTTCACATGAAGGCTGTGCACACATACCAGGAACGACAACAGCTTCGGCCATCTATCGAGAGCTGCTTACCGTGCTCGGTTTGTTATCCAGACAGATTTGTTGTCCGGACAAGACACTCTTGCGTCTTTGTGCGTCAACTGGCCATTGTTGTTTGTGACAAGTTTTTCTTCTTCATTTGTGTATTGTAGCAGCGCTGCCTCTCTGCAAGCCTAACATTGTCATCTACTGAACCAGCATGCATACTACAGTGTTTTCATTTGTTTCTAGCATCTCCATCTCCAACCTTTGCCTTTTAAGTCACAGAGTCTCTGTGTAAACATAGTGTAAACTTAGTGTATCTGCAAACTCAAGTCAATGTTTTTCAGGCTTTTGTCACTACATTACCCAGCTTCCCTTGCAATGCCAGTGGAGGAGTTCTCCACATGGACAGACATGAGCAAAGACTCAGATATCGGAGTGTGTGTTGATCCAGAATTGTATCTTGCTGGAGGTCTGTGTCTCTGAGTGCTTTTCCAGTTACAGTTGTTTTCATGATCATTGTCTTCTTTTTTATGTGGTTGTTGATATGAGGTATTTTCTTCTCGTTGACACAGAGTTTAAAAACACTTCTTAATTCTGAACATGTCCTTTTCTTTGCTGTTTAAAATCATGTTTTTGTTTGAATCTACTCCTTGGTCAACTTTTGCTTTCATGGGATATTGTTTTACATCCTTCTAGTTTGTTGATTATTTGTTTTGTTGTAATCAAGGACAAGCAGGCACTTGCTGACCAGAAGAAAGCAAAGTTTCACCAGCCTGAGGGAGATCACCTCACACTGTTGGCTGTTTATAACTCCTGGAAGAACAACAAGTTCTCCAACCCCTGGTGTTACGAAAACTTCATCCAGGCTCGCTCCCTACGCAGAGCTCAGGACATCCGCAAACAGATGCTGGGAATCATGGACAGGTAGAAATGTTAGGATCATCATGCAAAAGTGATAAATGTTATGTACTTAACCCTTAAGATAACTTCAATATTTTTCTGTTATCTCATGAAATTCTGACGTGTTCTCTTCTCTTCAGACATAAGCTGGATGTAGTTTCTTGTGGAAAGGCCACAGTGCGAGTCCAGAAAGCCATCTGCAGTGGTTTCTTCAGGAATGCAGCCAAGAAGGATCCTCAGGAGGGCTACAGGACTCTGATAGACCAACAAGTTGTTTACATCCACCCCTCCAGTGCTCTGTTCAACAGGCAGCCTGAGTGGTAAAGACAACAACTCTCTTAATACTGTTTTATAAGAATGTAAAATTAGACTTATAAAGTAAGATTACCCGGATCATGTTTTTTTGTTTGTTAGTGCTGCCATGACTGTTCATCCATGATTGAGATGGGGTGAGGTTGATTAGATTATGAGCTTTAAGTAGAGAAGGAGGACTGTCCTGCAGCTGCAGACAAAATGACTGTTAGAACTAATAGACAAAGGTGCTGCAGTCACCAGTGCTAACTACAGGTGATTAGTATCGGCAGTGAGTGTTGAGGGCCATTGATTTACTGATCTGACAAACACTTCCTATATTCTAAAGGAATCTGGTCAACAACAAAGTTCACAGTCAATCAGGAAAAGTCTATTGATCCGTCATCCATCCTCTCTCTTCCTCAGGGTGGTGTATCACGAGTTGGTGCTGACCACTAAGGAGTACATGCGAGAGGTGACCACCATCGACCCGCGCTGGCTGGTGGAGTTCGCTCCTGCCTTCTTCAAAGTGTCTGACCCCACCCGCCTCAGCAAGCAGAAGAAACAACAGCGCCTGGAGCCTCTGTACAACCGCTACGAAGAACCCAACGCCTGGAGAATCTCTCGTGCCTTCAGACGCCGTTAGGTCTGATGGTGTAAATACAGAAGTTGAATGTTTGGACAGCGATGGGATAAACAGATACAGCATGGGAAATGGGATCAGACCCTGCTGGTTTACGTCTATATCATCGCTGCTGGACTGTTTCTCTCTCTTTTTGTTTTTACATTGTACAAACTGTACATTTTTATATCCAGTAGATGTAGAACTGTCCTGTTTTTTTCCGTTATTATTTTAATAGAACTGAAGCCAGCTAAACGGGAACAAAAAAACACATCTGTACTCTAAACAGCAGTATGATTTCAAAATAGTGGACTATTTATATTCATTATTCTGTAAATTGGTACAGCGTTATGTTTTACCAGATTTGTTAAAGGAACTTTTTCTTTGTCAGTAAAGTTTATGTTGGAAATGTTTTGAATCACACTTAAATTGTTACTTTGCTTAACTTGTCAGTGAACATTTTGTCTTAATTAAATACCAACTTTTCTTATTATTGGCTGATTCTTTTGTGAAATTTGAGTGGATGGAAATTAGAAGTTGTGTTAGAAATATTGTTTTGCAGCTGTTAGTTTGCCGTGCAATTCAGAAAGCCAAATTTTCAAGCCGAGCTACAACATTTGAAAGAACTGCACACCGTGGACTTAATATTACATCTTAAACAGTAGTATAATATGTGATTTAAGGTCTCTTGGCTGACCACATTAGCTTTAAATAATGTAATATTGACATGATATTTACAAATGTCTGTCCAGTCACGGAAAATACAAACTCTCATACTGGAAAGAAAATCTTTCCGTCAAATTTCCGGGCAGTCGTCAAGTATTTAATGTTTTCAGAGGTTGTGCAATGTTCTGTCTCTCAGTGTTTTATTTTCCACTGTTGCATTGTTGCATTGTTCTTATTTGAACCAGTTTGCACTATTTTTTCTGCTTCTTTACAACAAACTGCAGCACACTGTGCATTCTGACATCTCTCTACAGTCCTGCAGTAGCTCATCTGTTGAACTGGACAACTTTGGGGCAGCCTTTTCTCCCCACACGCATCATGCCATGACCTTATTGCTGGTTCACCACTGTTCCATCTTAAACCAGTTTAGATAAACAAGGGCTCAATTTTCGAGAGGCTCTGACCCGGTCATTTAGCAGTCACAATTTGGCTCTTGTCAAACTCATTCAGATTCTTACGCTTACCCATTTTCCTGCTTCCAACACATCATCTTTGAGAACAAATCACCTGCTGCCTGATATAATCAACCCACTCAGATGTGCCACGGTGAAGAGATTATCTGTGTAAGTCACTGCAACTTTCATTGGTCAAAATGTTATGTCTGATTGACATGGGTTGGAAAGGATTTGCAGATCATTTCATCCAGCAAGGAGGTTATGTTTTTGTTCATGTATATTTGTGTGCTTGTTTGTTAGCGCAAAAACTACTGGATGGATTTTGCTGAAATTTTCAGGAGATATTGGTAATGGTCGCACTTAAAAATGGTTTTATTTTGGTAGTGATACAGATAAGTGTCATTAGCATATGATTGCTTTTGCTCAACAACTGTCTAATAATGATATCAGCTTGATTCCAAGTGCTAGGTGTGGGTTTTGAGGGTGATGGAATCATATTATGATGCTAACTTTGTCATGGAACTTTTGTTTATAGAGGTAACAGAAGCATGTGAGCGGAGGTATGTGCTTTCAAGTTAGATTCTGTTTTACTTTACATTTTAGCAATGTCCCAACTTCATTGGAATTGGGGTTTGTACAGGGATTACAATGCTGTCAGATTACTCTGTTAAATGAGAGAAAATAAATACAGAAAAGTTTCAGACTCATACGCTAAGAAAAGCAATGAAAAGAACTTGCATATTAAAATTCCTTGTACCTTAATTTGCACTGTCAATCTGCTGTTTGTCATTGCTGTTGTAGTTCGCGTAGTGACCAGTAGGAGGCAGCAGCGCAGGATGAATCTCGGGAGGAGAGTGAAGGAGGGGAAGCGCTTCCTGCTCGTTGCGAAGTAAATAACAGTCATGGCTGCTACAAACAAAATACACCGTCCTGAATATTTATCTTTAGTGTCAAAAGTCGGTACAGAATTGGAGGACAGACTTGAGTAACATTTATCTTCATGACAACTTTGTGTCTCATCTGTTTTTAATAGTTTGTCTGCTCAGTTACTGATGTTCTTTAGAAAAATATTTACTCTAAATATTCTCCTGAAACAATCGTTATCGGTGGTTTAATCCTTTTGTCTGTTTGTCAGATGAATTTATTATTAATCTGGCTGTGAAACATTCAACATTTGACCAGTTTAAAGCAGCCTCGTCTAGTCATGGGGCAGAGTTCACAGTAAGTTTTCAGTTAAAAACGTCCATGTCTTTTTCTGTGTTTTTCTGCTTTTTCTCACCAAATCAATGTTTCTGTTTTTCAGGAAACACTTGCTGCTCATTTACTCAGACTTATTCACACCATGCAGCCTTCTCCATCTTCAAGTAAAGGTACCATATCAGTATGTAATGCACTAATACAGTATCTGGTGTGTAAAGTTTCTAAAGTGATACATGAAGGTGCTTACTTAGCCCACCAGAAAGAGGTCAAACCACTGGGTGACAGGGACACACTAAAAGAGACATATCCTGTATTTTGTAAACCTGATGATCCTGTGTGGAAGGTATGGATCATCTGACAGCATGCAGTGTTTTTTCTTCTTCTCTTCTATTTTCTATTGAGATGTTTGTTGGCACAGCTTTTCATTAAAACAAGTGAACATTTTCAGTATTTCTAGCTTGAAGGAAAATTGTGTGACAGCATATGTTAAGCAAAAAAATACAATGTTTTTTTTAAATCTCCTGCAATCAACAGCACAAATGTGAAGTGTGAGAAATATATTGCCCTTAAAAAAGCCCAATTTGTTTTAATATTTTTTAACTGTCACCCAAACCCCCTCCCACCATCACACCCCCATCCTACAGCAGCTCCACTGGCTGCTGTAGGATAGAATACAATTCAGACTGCTCCTTTACACCTTCAAAGCCATCCACAACCCCACCTCTCCATATCTGTCCAACCTCCTCCACATCTCCACTCATACTCATATCCTCCCCTCCACCCACCTCACTGTGCCCTCAGCACCAAGGGGAGCAGGGCCTTCAGTCGCTCTGCTCCCCAGCTCTGGAACTCTCTCCCACCGGACCCCAGAAACTTGATCTCATCCCTTTTCGAATCCAGGCTCAAAACCCACCTGTTCAGGACTGCATATCCATTCAACAATAATGCACCACCTCTTCTCCTTACCATACCATTGTACGTTGTGTTTCGATGATTTATTGTCTATTTTATTGCTGATTGTATTGTTGTTTTATTTTATCTTGTGCAGCGTCCTTGAGTGTCGTGAAGGCACTTAAAAAAATGCATTATTATTATTATTATTATTATTATTATTATTATTATTGTTTAAAAAGTTGACACAGGATTGTTTGAGATGCATTTCTGTTTGGCAGAGTACTATAAAACCTATTTAACTTATATTATTAAACATCAGGAAATTACTTGAATAAATATGCCAAAAATATCATTTACACAAGTAGCAGTTGGAGTGAACTAACATCTGTCAAGGCATTTCCCTCAATCTCAAATGAGTTATCACCAAAAATTGCTCCACCTTTCAATGTTAAGACATCCATAAAAACAATTGTTCAATCAAAAAAACCCCAAAAGGACACACCTCCAGATTCATATGAGCACCAGAATATTACAATTTCTTCCCTGCGTCACAACTAATATTCTCATGAAAATTTTATTTCAATCTGTTTGCACTTTTTTTACTTCACAAGCTAACAACACCAGCAAAAACATAACCTGCTGGAGGTAATACATTTAAAATGCCCAAAAAGTGTACACAAGGCATCTAAGAGTTAAATGTCTGGACATAGGACAATCCCTTTTTTATCAGGATGTGGACCAGGATACAGGTGAAGATCTGAATCCAAACAGGAGAAGAAATCTGGATATTGGACCAGGAAGAAAAGCCATGAGGAACCCCTACCAACCCACTGAAGCAAGCAGGGTAGAATTAGAGGTAAACAAAAGAGAATGCAAACATCTTGCCAAGTTTACTGACCTTGAAAAATTGGAGATTAAACAGGTATTCATCCATGCATGTCACACAGAGATGAAAAACATGCTTCAAGTGTTTTAATCCATCATCCTGAGGGGTTATACAGTTGCATGAAAAAGTATGTGAACCCTTTGGGATTACTTGGATTTCTGCTTATATTGGTCATAAAATATGTTCTGATCTTTATCTAAGTCACATCAAAAGACAAACACAGTCTGCTTAAACTAATACCACACAATAATTATAACTTTTCATGTTTTTATTTGACACAATATGTCAACAGTCACAGTGCAGGGTGGGAAAAGTATGTGAACCCCTAGGCCAATTACTTCTCCAAGAGCTAATTGGAGCCAGGAGTCAGCCAACCTGGTGTCCAATCAATGTGATTGGTTAGGATGTGTTGGTTAAAGCTGCCCTGCCCTATAAAAAACACACCAGTTGTGAGTTTGCTGTTCTCATAAGGCATTGCTTGATGTGAACCATGCCTCACACAGAAGAGCTCTCAGAAGACCTACGATCAAGAATTGTTGACTTGCATGAAGCTGGAAAGGGTTACAAAAGTATCTGTAAAAGCCCTGATGCCGATGTGTCCACAGTAAGACAGACTGTCTACAGTGAAGAAAGTTCAGCACTGTTGCTACTCTGCCAAGGTGTGGTCATCCTGTAAAGATGTCTATGAGAGCACAGCGCAGAATGCTCAATGAGGTGAAGAAGAATCCTAGAATGTCACCTGAAGACTTCCAGAAATCCCTGGCACATGTTCACACTATTGTTGACAAATCTACAATACGTAAAACCCTACACAAGAATGGATTTCATGGGAGGACACACACCAAGGAAGCCATTGCTGTCCAAAAAAAGACATTGCTGCACATTTGAAGTTTGCAAAAGAGCACCTGGATGTTCCACAGCACTACTGGCAAAATATTTTGTGGATAGATGAAACCAAAATCGAGTTGTTTGGAAGGAACACACAAAGCTATGTGTGGAGAAAAAAAGGCACTGCACACCAACATTAAAACCTCATCCCAACTGTGAAATATGGTGGAGGGAGCATTATGGTTTGGGGCTGCTTTGCTGCCTCGGGGCCTGGACGGGTTGCTGTCATCGACGGAAAAAGGAATTCCCAAGTTTATCAAGACATTTGGCAGGAAAACTTAAGACCATCTGTCCGCCAACTGAAGCTCAACAGAGGATGGGTGATGCAACAGGACAGCGACCGTCAGAGTCAGAGTCCTGACCTCAACCCAATTTAGATGCTGTGGCTTGACCTCAAAAGAGCAATTCACACCAAACATCCCAGGAATATTGCTGAACTGAAACAGTTTTGTAGAGAAGAATGGTCCAAAATTCTCCCTGATTGTTGTGCAGGTCTGATCTACAACTACAGGTAACGTTTGGTTGAGATTATTGCTGCCAAGGGAGGATCAACCAGTTGTTAAATCCACAGGTTCACATACTTTTTCCACCCTGCACTGTGACTGTTTACATATTGTGTTGAATAAAAACATGAAAACGTATCATTTTTTGTGTGGAATTACAAACACAAAACCAGTGAAGTTGGCACGTTGTGTAAATCTTAAATAAAAACAGAATACAATGATTTGCAAATCCTTTTCAACTTATATTCAATTGAATACACTGCAAAGACAAGATATTTAATGTTCGAACTGAGAAGCTTTATTTTCTTTTGCAAATAATCATCAACTTAGAATTTAATGGCAGCAACACATTGCAAAAAAGTTGGCACAGGGGCATTTTTACCACTGTGTTACATCGCCTTTCCTTTTAACAACACTCAGTAAACGTTTGGGAACTGAGGAGACCAATTTTTGAAGCTTTTCAGGTGGAATTCTTTCCCATTCTTGCTTGATGTACAGCTTAAGTTGTTCAACAGTCCGGGGTCTCCGTTGTTGTATTTTACGCTTCATAATGCACCACACATTTTCAATGGGGGACAGGTCTGGACTACAGGCAGGCCAGTCTAGTACCCGCACTCTTTTACTACGTAGCCACGCTGTTGTAACACGTGCAGAATGTGGCTTGGCATTGTCTTGCTGAAATAAGCAGGGGCGTCCATGAAAAAGACGTTGCTTGGATAGCAACATATGTTGCTCCAAAACCTGTATGTACCTTTCAGCATTAATGGTGTCTCCACAGATGTGTAAGTTACCCATGCCTTGGGCACTAATACACCCCCATACCATCACAGATGCTGGCTTTTGAACTTTGAGCCTGTAACAGTCCGGCTGGTTCTTTTCCTCCTTGGTCCGGAGGACACGACGACCACAGTTTCCAAAAACAATTTGAAATGTGGACTCATCAGACCACAGAACACTTTTCCACTTTGCATCAGTCTATCTTAGATGAGCTCAGGCCCAGCGAAGCCGGCGGCGTTTCTGGGTGTTGCTGATAAATGGCTTTGGCTTTGCATAGTAGAGTTTTAACTTGCACTTACAGATGTAGCGACAAACTGTAGTTACTGACAGTGGTTTTCTGAGGTGTTCCTGAGTCCATGTGGTGATATCCTTTACACAGTGATGCCGATTTTTGATGCAGTACCGCCTGAGGGATCGAAGGTCACGGGCAGTCAATGTTGGTTTTGGGCCTTGCCGCTTACGTGCAGTAATTTCTCCAGATTCTCTGAACCTTTTGATGATATTATGGACCGTAGATGATGAAATCCCTAAATTCCTTACAATAGCTCGTTGAGAAATGTTTTTCTTAAACTGTTCGACAATTTGCTCACGCATTTGTTCACAAAGTGGTGACCCTCGCATCATCCTTGTTTGTGAATGACTGAGCATTTCAGGGAAGCTTCTTTTATACCCAATCATGGCACCCACATGTTCCCAATTAGCCTGTTCACCTGTGGGATGTTCCAAATAAGTGTTTGATGAGCATTCCTCAACTTTCTCAGTCTTTTTTGCCCCTTGTGCCAGCTTTTTTGAAACATGTTGCAGGCATCAAATTCCAAATGAGCTAATATTTGCAAAAAAAAAGTATCTCAGTTCGAACATTAAATATCTTGTCTTTGCTGTGTATTCAATTGAATATAGGTTGAAAGGGATTTTCAAATCATTGTATTCTGTTTTTATTTACGATTTACACAACGTGCCAACTTCACTGGTTTTGGGGTTGTAGTTTAAGCAGACTAGTGATGTGGCTTAGATGATTAGAATATCGCAACATATTTTAAGACCAATTTAAGCAGAAATCCAAGTAATCCCAAAGGGTTCACATACTTTTTCATGCATCTGTATCTTCTCTTTCTGTTCATGTGCTGTTTATCTAGAATCTAGATTTTTGTGGTGAAGGTAAGGATAGAAATCAAACACCTGTTGTATCTGTTAGTTTCCACAGGGTCTAACCGCAGAACGTTCTGTCTGTCAACATCCCTTTCCAGTGTGTGTTTTCACCAAAGAGCTGTAATGAAATATGGTTGTCATTCCCTTTTACTCTTTCCAACAAAGAAAACAGTAACTTTCACAGTGAGGGAAAACATTTCAGGGGCATAAATATGGCAGCTTGTACTGGCACTGTGAACAACAAGCTCATGTTTGTGTTTTCACTGGGAATCCAGCGGTCTGTTTCAGGCACACGCCACATGCCCCACTCCACTTTTCTCTGCTCTGAACAGACATCAAGTGTGTTTATAGTCATTAGATACATGTGTACTCTTTTATTTCTGCTTGCTTGTGTTGTAAATACAAATGTGTTTTCATTTTGTTGATTAGAATCCAGATGCTCCCCCTCCCAGGCTGTCATGATACAAAGTGCTCTTGCTTAAGAAAGGAGGGAGGTGAAGCAAGCGGCTCGGGCAGCAGAGATGGACTCCATCCCAACCGGGCTTAACAAGCACTGTACAGACCCAGTGCCAGATTGTAAGAACCTGGTTCACACAATTTTTTTGCTAAAATGAACAAATCATATACTCACAGGTAGGGCTGAACAATTTATCATTTTTTGAGTTTTTTACACAAACTTTTTTTTACTGTTTTGTCAAATTTACAGGCAATTTGCATTTACGGACGTGCTGGTAAGCAGGCCAACATTGAGGGTCATTGAGAGAAAAAAACACTCAAACTTGTTGCTTCCAATTGGAAAATAAATTCAAATAAATCCATATCAAGTTGTAGAGATTTAAAATTTAAGAAATGGCACTGAACCATCCACCCTCCACCAGGCCTGTTACACAGTAACTATGTTCCCATGGCATGGCTGGAGATGGTTATCTAGCTTCTCTATGAGTTTACACTGGCACACACATAATGTCATAATCCACTGTGACTCAGTTTCCACAGCCTGAGGAGATATCGGAGGCTGAACGAGTTCCTTCCTCCCTGCTTCCTACCTCTGACTCACTTTAATACAAAAAGAGCTTGTTGGGGAAATTAAATATCAGCGAGGTCCATCTCACTTAAATTAAATCGTAGATTGTAGGAGGTTGGCTTTGGGACTTTTTGTTCCTCTCC
This sequence comes from Scarus forsteni, assembly GCA_036419115.1. NCBI lineage: Eukaryota > Metazoa > Chordata > Actinopteri > Labriformes > Labridae > Scarus > Scarus forsteni. The sequence goes on from JAZDUH010000518.1 coordinate 9,721,984, forward strand.
TGTGCAGATGAGGGGAGACAGATTGCTGCCAACATGAGAGGCACTGGAGCGATGCCTCTCCATATTCCAGAGTGGAAAAGATATGCCTTCGGAGGAAACCAGGTGTCCTACGGCATGAAAACAGAAATGTCCATCCTGCAGCAGAAAGAGAGTCTGCCTGTTTTCAAGTTGAAGGAACAGCTCGTTCAGGTACATGCAGTGAGAGGACACCTGAGCGCATCATAGGAAAAGACCATTAATACTGAATGTCTCCTAGAGACCTCAGATTATATATCAAGTAGTGATTTTTTTAGTTATGATCATTTAACTGGTTCTACTAGGTATTAAGTTGTTCTGATGCCATTCATACATTCTCATACAACATGTCGCATTTATTTCACTTTACATCATGTACGGTGCTGCTACATCTCCCTCAGGTTAATAGATTTAAAGCCAAATTAAGTCTTTGATTGATACTCAGATTTGCAGGTTTGGAGCATTTTAAGCTTTAAAGTTGGACATGTTGGCATTCTTGTTAACGATGGATATACAAAGTCTTGCCCCTTTATGATTTGATTGGTCAGTGAGAGAGGGGTGACGTTGACAGGCCTGAAAAGTTGAACTGTGTTTAACTCATAGCCTGGAGTGCTGTGACAAAAAGCAGCTGCCACACTGAGTGTTTTTCTGCTTAGGGCAGAGTAGAGTAGTAGAGTAGAGATGGGTAGAGTCGAGTAGAGTAGAGTAGGGCTAATGGAAAAGGGCCATTTGTCAGCCATGTTTGTTTACATCGAAGTCAGGACTACATTGGATTTGAATTGAGAACAGGCACTTCTTTCACAAATGGTGGTTGTGGACACAGGCAGTCAAAGAGCCCATATAATGCTTTTTCAGGATTCATTTTCCCTTAAGTGAGTTTTACATGTGTGTGTATCCTTAGAGTGCTTCTATGCACAAGACAGAAAGTCTGCAGTACAGTACCAGGACTCCTCCCTAGCAGTGTACAAAAATGAAGTATATGAACCTGAGTTAGACAAAATATAGGCTCTTTAATGTTTAAGCCATGTCTTATCACTTAAAATGAAGGAGGTAGGGTTTATGATTAGGGTTGCACAGTTGATTGCAAATAAGATTAAATCGCAATATGGCTTGTTACAATTTTCAAATCGCAGAAGGTTCAATATTTTTAGCCAAAATGTGTTGAACATTTTGCATTGTGATGTAGTTTTTTGTAATTTCATGCCTATTTTTTTTTTTACCTCTATTCATACACGTTTTTTTCCACTTTTACACCATTTTTACCTTTTTTTTTTAACCTCGTTTTTACAACTTCATGCCTACTTTGCCCCCATTCATCTTTTTTGGCCACTGTCAGAACCATTTTGTCGAATTTTTACTTGGTTTTTGAAATTTAATTTCAAATTTAATTCCCAGTTTTGCTGCCATAATCCATTTTCCTAAGCCACTTTTGGATTTTTTTGCCAATTTTTCCCTTTTTTTTTTTCGCAATTTCATAGCTATTTTGCACCTATTTATTAACCTTTTTCCGCTTTCATAGCGCTTTTACCCAGTTTTTGCAATTTCATACCTATTTTGCTTCTGTTCTTTACCTCTCCACTTTTTCTCAAATCTTTCACCTTAGATTAATTTAATGTCATATTGATTTTACTATAAAAAGATCTACTGCTTATGTTTGTTTAAGAATACATAAGATGAGGAACATAAAACAATTGCAGAGTAAATCGCAATATTGGGGGGAAAAAAATCACAATTAGATTATTTTCTCAAATCGTTCAGTTCTATTTATGATGCAGCCAGTCAGAAAGAGGCGCTGTCTTTCCTTCGCTCCTCGGAAACTTTTGAACTGTCTATCTTAATTCACAGTCTGTGGTGACAGCATAAATCTTTCTAAAAACATGTTCACAAGAATAACACATATGCAACTCAGTGGACTTGAAATGTTGACTATGTAGACTTAGACTGCTCGTTTTTCCAGGAGAATGTGCATATTTTTAATAAATTAGCTATTTGTTTGCATACAGCTTCTTAACGTTAAACATAGAGGTTGTTATCAGTTTCTCCCTGAATTTGCTTGAGGAATCAGACAATTTGAGTCAGAAACATTAGAAGTATGTGTATGGCAAAAAAAGTCAATGCATCATTCTTTCCAATCAACTCTTGATATGTTCCAAATACATGTAAGAGAACAGGAACTGTTGGACCTGCAAAGTAAATCTTTTAACAGTTTTTCCTCTTTCTTTTTCATAACAAGTCAGTCTTTTGTCCTGACAGGCTGTCCTTGACAATCAGATCCTGATTGTGGTTGGAGAAACAGGCTCTGGGAAAACCACACAGATCACTCAGTACCTTGCAGAGGCCAACTACACTGCCAAAGGGAAGTTCAGCTGTACCTGGCCCTGCAGTGTGGCCGCCATGTCAGTCACCAGGAGAGTCTCAGAGGAGTATGGTTGCTGTCTGGACCAAGAGGTGAGTGATCCACTTAATCTGACCTTAAAAATCTATAACGGTCAGGGCTTTTCCTCTCCTCTTGGATGTGTTACTTTCTAAATATCTTTCACCTGGCTCTTTCATATTTTGTATATCTCAGTTTAGGTGGGCTACATCGTTCGTTTTAAGGACTGCACCTGTGCAGAGACTGTTATAAAGTACATGACCCATGGTATGCTGCAGAGGGAGTGTGTGATCGACCCAGACATGAGTCAGCATGCCCTCATCATGCTTGATGAGGCCCACGAGAGGACAATCCACACCGATGAGCTTTTTGGTCTCAAGAAGGTATTTCACATCTACAAACCCTACAATTCTTCCTTAAGCTCATGAACTGATTCCATACAATAACTGCCTTTTTCTGTCTTTCAGATGATACAGAAATGCACGGACATGAAGCTCATCGTTTCTTCTGCTACACTGGATGCTGTGAAGTTCTCTCAGTATTTCTTTGAAGCCCCAGTCTTTACTATACCTGGAAGAATGTTTCCTGTAGAGATCCTGTTCACCAAAGAGCCTGAAGAGACTACCTGGGTGCCAGTCTCATCACTGCTATGCAGATCCATCTTACTGAGCCTCCAGGTACGGTTTTGTCAGAGGAAACTTTCCTCTGTTGATTTTAGTGCCCTAATTTTCATGCATACATCTGATGTTTCTTTAAGTTTTCACAAGAAACTTTGTCATACCATGATATATGTCGATTTACCAAGTTAACTAAGTGACATCCTGGTGTTTCTGACTGGTCAGGAAGAGATCGACACACTGTGAGATCCTGTTTGAGAGGATGAAGTCTCCGGGGCCTGATGTTCCTGATCTCATCATCCTGCCTGTTTACTCTGCTCTGCCCAGTGATATGCACACCAGAGTCTTTGTCCCTGCACCTTCAGACAGCAGAAAGGTAACAAAATACTCAGAATATTATTACGAAGATAAACTTTTTGCTTGTATTCTTAAAGTTTGAAGGCCCACTGTGTGTTTGTTTGTACTTTAATATCTTTAAACAAGAGGTGGCTGTCAAAACAGAACAAGTGGTTCACCTGAAAGCTTAAATCATTTAGTTATTCTCCCACATGCTACGACAAAGATATACTCCTCACAAAAAGTTTGGAAACATTCTTTCTGTTGATTATTTCCCCTTTAATAATACCAATTAGTGGTGTGTTTTATATGGTTGGAAAGCCTTATTAGTCACCTTTACAATGAGGTAAAACTTGCAGATTGTGCATTTGTGGAATGAGTACCACGGGTGTTTATTTGGGTAGTGCCCCCAAAATGTGCTGAAATCCTCTTTCTTGGGAAGAAGGCCTAGAAGCATACAGAGTAGAGACTGAAACGTTGGAGAGCTAAGCCAGAGCCCACACCAAAGTAATGCTGAAACATAAAAAAGAAAGAAGGCGAGTTAAATGAACAATTTGTTTGTTAAATAAAAAAATTAAAACATTAAGCAGCAGTGGAAATGAAGCCAAAAACAGAAAAGGGTTGTCAATACCTTTATGTTTGTGTGAAGTTGTGAAAACTCATTTATCATACACCAAAAGTATATTGACAGCAGGTCAATGATACTACATAAAAGACATTACTTCTTCGGATTCAGTTTAAATTAAGATAATACTGCAGCAATATAAAATCAGTTAGTAAAAAGTAGTTCAGTGCTTTTCACAGGCACCTTTTCGTAAATGAAATGAAACTGATTATTCCACCATGTGATGCCCCTCTGTTGTATACAAAATTTTTCCCTTTAAGTTAAATCTCTCATTTTTGTTTCTGTTTACCTCCAGGTCATCATTGCCACAAATATTGCTGAGACTTCTCTGACCATTGATGGAATCTGGATCCTAATTTTGGGAAACAGCTTGTCTCCAATTCAAAGACAGACATGGACCAGCTGGTGGTGACACCGATCTCACAGGTCATTCATTTTACACAGCCATTATGATGTTAAGAAGAACATCGTTTCAGTTTAAGCAACATATCATCCTATTGATTTTGATGTTATTTTAAAAGACGATATTTTACAGATGGATAGCTGCACATGTTGACATAAAAAAACTTCTCTGATTTGTTTCAGGCTCAGGTCAAGCAGAGGTCAGGGCGAGCAGGAAAGTCCAGGGAAATGTTACAGACTTTACATGGAGAGAGCGTACAGAGACGAGATGCTCGTATCAAACATACCACAGATCCAGAGGAGCAACTTGGCCAGTACTGTGCTGTCTCTGAAGGTAACGGCACCGCTGTTAGTCTGCTGTTTTATTTTTCAAATGGACAGATTTCTGTTGTGTAAAATTTTTTGGCTTTCAGTTGAGAAACTATCATGCTGACAATCTTTTCAAGCACTTTATGGTGTTTAGTAAGGTTAATATATTTTACACTTCTCTCATCTGCTGCCTTTAAACTCTGTGAATTCAAGACCTTAGAAATTTAACTGTCTTTTCAGATAATCAACAATGACAGCTCTTAAAATCCTCCTTATCTTCACATAGGGATGGGTACCGAATTAGGTACTTTAAGAGGTACCGACCGAATTCTGTAGGTACTACCGAGTACCAATTCACGTAAAATCAAAAGGTGCCATGTTTAGGTACCTAAACACATCCTTGTGACTGTGAGGGAGTGGAGGAAGCATGCATACTATTGGGTAGAGTAGGTGAATTTCCATACCAGACTGAAACACAGCATGTTGTTCATGTTGAAGAAGTTTTTGGGACAACTACAGTGTTACAATACAAACAGTTGAATGTTGTTTTGATATATATCTGTCAAATTTTATGTATTGGGAAAAAAATTTACTTTGAAAAAATGTGAGATCTTAATATTAAACAAATTAATATTTATTACCCCATAAACACACACAAAAGTATCGAAAATTGGTACTGTTGAGTACCGATACCGATTCCCAGGTACCGGGCATCAGTATGGTATCAGTTCAAATGTGAAAGGTACCCATCCCCTATCTTCACATTTCCCTGATATCCAGCTGAGTGCTACCCGAGGATTGTGCATGATTTTATCATCACTCAATATGGGCCTTAACAACCAGCCGATTATAACAGTCGGAATTTATTGTAATGAATGATCTAAAAACTTTTAACTTACTACTTCCATGGAGGTTATGTATTTGCTGGCATTTCTTTATTTGTTTGTTAACAGGTAACCTGAAGAAGTTAGAAATTATTTTGATGAAATTTTCAGGGAGTGCTGATCATAGCAAAAGGAAGAAGTGATTTGATTGTGGCGGTGATCAAAATACAGATGCAGATGCAGTATTTTTTCTAAAGCATTTGTTTACATTATGTGATAGGGAAGTTTTTCACATTTTTGCAAATTACATTTAAAAACATAAGTACAGGGGTGCTGGTTTGGCAGAGTGGTTAGACACCATGCACGTCTGGTGTACATGCTTCTGCCGGTCCAGGTTCGAATCCTGCCTGTGGCCAATTTGCAGAGTGTCTTCCCCTACTCTCTCACCCCCTTTCACAAGCCTATCCACTGTCTCTCTCCTACCAATAAAGGCACAAAATGCCAAAAAAATACATTTAAAAAAAATAAGTTTACAAAGTGCTTAAAAGAGAAAACAAAGACACAAACCTAGGAAAAATAAAAAGAGCACTACCAGTCAGGTCAAAGAGAGAGAAATAAAAAAGTCAAACAAGAGGGCAAGAATGAAATGTAAACTCAGAGGGTCAAAAAAATTGAATCATGGTTTCTTACAGCCTGTACTTCCTGTATGGACTTAAATTAGCACAGCACTTGAACTGCTATCTCAAATCAATAAGAGTAGACGTTTGTCCTCCCTTCCGTTTGTCTTGTCTCATCCTGTCTGTCACTATTTCCCCTTCTTTCACACTGTGGTGTAGCACGGCCGTCCCCTTCAGCTCACATCAGGTGTTAAATAAAGTTTAAAATGATGGAGTAGCCTACAGGGAGGGCTGGTGATGGTAACTGGTAACTATAGCAGTTAATCATATTCACATCTCTGACTGCTAGAAAAAAAAATGCATTGGTCTTTTCAACGCTGTCATCTGACACAATGCTCAGCAGAAAAGATAATGCAGACAAGGGGGGAAAAAAATTAAATCAGATAAATAAATGAAAGCAGAAGTGGATGCATTTGAACCACTATATGAATATACCTCAGTATTATTAAAATGTCAGCATGAAAGTATTGCTACTAAGAAGATTTAAAAATGATGATAGAAATAAAATAAGAAGACAATAACAATTACTAGCTGTCATGATACCTTATTTCTCAGACACAAAAATACATTGTACAGCTTCATGCTCAGGCCAAGAACAATTTGTTTTCCTTTTAGAATTTTTGTTGAAATGTGTAAGCATGAAAAAGTTCAATGCAATAACAAGTTTAAGGCTTAATACTATTAAAAATAACAAAAACACAAATTTTATTCTGCGGTTCCAGGACAAAGAAGCCCTCGCTGACCAGAAGAAAACAAAGTTCTTCCAGCCTGAAGAAGATCATCTCACACTGCTGGCTGTCTACATCTCCTGGAAGAACAACAAGTTCTCCAACCCCTGGTGTTTGAGAACTTTATTTAGGTTCACTCCATAAAAAGACAACTCAAGACATCTGAAACAGATGCTGAGCATCATGGACAGGTGAGGATGGGTCTGTTATGAAATGAAAAACGAAACAAACTTAATGTTCTTCTGTGCAGGTCTGATAATTCATTTATGCAGCATATTTTACCAATGATTTTGTGGAACAAGAATGTTTTCAGGGAAGCTATTTTAAATTTCAGGAAAAATATGTACAAATAAAAACTGAACCAGATCTGTCTCAGTGTATTTTAAACTCTAAATGATATTCAGTTAAACCAAATGCTCATGAGAAAACATAAATAAAATAAACTCCTAACTTTTCTCAGGCACAAGTTGGATGAGGGTCCAGAAGCCCATTTACAGCAGTTTCTTCAGGAACGCTGCCAGGAAGCACCTTCATGATGGACACCTGATGGACCAGCAAGAGTTGTACCTTCATCCCTCCAGCACACTCTTCAATGTCCAGCCTGAGTGGTGAGTCTGGAGCAAACACTTTTTCATTGACATAAGATACTGTGAAAATATTTTTGATTTAAACTCTGATGAAATTCATTAACTGGCTGTATTTATGTGAGGTATATTGATAATAACCTCCACCAAGGAGGTTATGTTTTCGGGAGAGTTTGTCCGTCCGTCCGTCCGTCCGTCCGTCCGTCCGTGAACAGAATAACTCAAAAAGTAATGGATGGATTTTGATAACATTTTCAGGAAATGTTCAGCATGGGAAAAGGAAGAACTGATTTAATTTTGATGTTGATCGGGATCAGCGTCTGGCCGCCATGGCGAAAAATGTGATTTCTGTGAATAACTACTGAACTAAAATAGATGTCATTATGAATCCAGTTGCCAATGGTATGTTTTAATTTTTGTGCCTTGATAAAGAAAGCAACTTGTAAGTGTTTTGTTAGCAAACTACACTTTACGTTTCTACAGTGAATGACCACTCTAGCTTTCTTTGTAACATTTTTAAGGCAAATATCCCAGGTTACAGCTAGGGCTGGGTATTTCCAGCAACTTCACGACACCATACGTATCCCAATACACGTAAATTGTGAACATTGACTATGCTTTAAGCAAAATTCTTGACAAGTTTAGTTTTTTCTTATAAGAAGAAAAAGAACAAGGATGAGTTTTAAGTGGTTCTACAACTTGAGAGACATAAAATCAGATCCTCAAAGATTGTAGACCTAAGTTCAAATTTAGAACATATGCTTCATTATGTAGCCCGTCTTCTACCTTGAACTGTGCCACTGTTAACATTACCCAAAGTGTATTTACAACAACTGTCAAAATATTTAGGCCGTATCAATTCTGTAGAATCCGTATCGATACACGTATCCCGAAGGAGTGCGATACGATATTTTGCCGTATCGATATTTTGAGCACAGGCATAGTTACAGCCCTATTAAATGACATTTTATCCTGATTCTGTCTCCTCTAGGCTGGTATATCACGAGTTGGTTCTGACTACCGAAGAGTACATGTGGGACGTGACAACCATCGACCCTCGCTGACTGGTCGACTTTGCCACGGCTTTCTACAAAGTCTGTGACCCCACTCGTTTGAGCCGGCAGAAGAGGGAGGAGAAACTGGAACCACTGTATGGCTGCTACGAGGAACCTGACGCCTGGAGAATCTCCGGTGCCTTCAGACGACGATGAGGACCTGCAGTGCCTTAACTAACACCAGGTGGATAAAATAATTAACACACTGACTTAGTCACTTTATAGCTTAAAAATAAACTTCAAATTGATTTCATTAAAACCTTAAACTTGGGACAACAACAATGATTATGTTAGTATGTTAAATGATTTATTTAATTGAATAACATTTAATGTTGCCTGCTTGGGTATATCATTTGCAAAACTGGTGGTAACACTGATGTTTGTAAGCAATAATTAGCAGTAATAGTATCTCGCTTTAATATTTTTTACTGTAAATTATTTCTGAATTATATTTGCAGTCCTCACTGAACTTGTAAAGCAGATGGACCTGCTGTATGAAACCCTGCAGGATTAGTGAAATGTTCTGTGGTGGATATATGGAACTGTCCGTCCCATTGAGATTAAAAACCTCTTTTTCAAGGGAGACCTGGCCAAGACAGGCAGCAGCAGGTTAAGTCCTCACTTCTGTTTGTCAAAACTGCAATTCATCGGTACTTATTAGGATATTAGGACTAAAAGCAGTGTTGGTAAAACTCAAATTAGAACATAAAGATGTCCATACTTTTAAACCGGTAGCATAGATCAATGTGTCAAGCTAATCTTAACTTAGCATGAATGTGTAAAAATAGACTAGTCCTTTAATGCTCACGTAAAAGGGTTCCCAACCCTAACGGAACAGAAATATTTTGGACAAAAAGGTAAATATACCTTTGGTAAATCCTGTTTCTTGATGTCTTCTTTATTAACCACCTAACATAGTATTGAATAGTTTTAATAATTTACTGACAATATTTTAAAGAATAGGCTACATGTTAGCAGCAGCTCAAGAGTGGAAAAAGTTTTACCCTTAGAAACAAAGTCTGATGCCTGAACCATTGTGTGACAACATTTGTTGTTTTTTGTTGTTAATTTGAGAAGGGCCGTAACAAGTTACCTTTGCTTTCTCTTTACTTCTAATATGGCCTGATTTTGTAATAGAGGCAACAAATGAAAAACTGTTAAAAATTCTAAAATTTCCCTTACAAAGTAGCTCTTTCGCTAACATTTAGTGCTTTATAATGTTGGAACTGACCCTTTGTTACTTCCCGATTAGTTAACTGACCATTTAATCAGATTCAAAGAATTTCTGATCAAAGCAGCAGGTGTGGGGCTACACAGTCAACACTTCTGTAGGCAGAGTCTAAAATAATGCAGTTATATTTTAATTATTTTGAAAGACTCAAAGATTTTAAGTTTTCTTTATACATCCTACTGTAGTTTTGTCTTTTGTCTTTCACTTGGAAAAAAATTGATAAAGAATCAAATGATTAATATGAATAAAACATGATTGAAAAAGAAGTCATGTCCAATTGTTTCGGATGGGAAGGCTGCCAGCAACAGCAGATTTTTTCTAACCTTGTTGCACTAACTAAGGAGGGCGGGTCTTAAAGGAGGATCACTTCCTGGAAAAGACAGAGCTCGACAAAAGGTCAATTGATAAGATTTTGTTGAGATCAATAGCATTATCAGTTCTGTGTGGTAATTCAGGTATTTTATTAAATGCAATTGTTTTTATGTGTGGAAAAAGAAGTATCTGGTGTTCCACTTTTGCTCGAAATCACACAGGCACAACACTGTGTAGTTTGCCTAAAACACAGCCCCAGTTGACCACTTCTATTTCATGTCTTTCACATGATCTGGTTCTTTGTTATTGTTTCCACGCATGGTCTCTAATGATGGCCTGATTTGCAGGGCATTAAGGACAAAGTGGAAGGAATTGATAAGGTCATTGTTAAACAAACAGACAAATGTTATGAATTCCTTTAGGTTGGCTCTCAACTGGAATTGTTTTTTGATTCTCATCCATAATTTGCATTGCTCTATGGACAATTAATCATCATAGGAGTTTGTTTTTGTGGCCATAGACTACTTATCTTCAGCATTAGACCTGGGTTTTAGTTTCATGGGCACAATCCAAGCTAATTATTGAGTGAAAATGACCTGGGAAAAATGTAGAAACAATCTCTGGATAAGTGTGGAAACTCTATTTGTAAACCACCATATAAAAATTACATGTATTTATTTCCATAAGTACAAAAAATGTACAATAAGTATTCCTTCTCAATGGTTACCCCCGAAGAGAGGGGTAAGTAAATGTGCATTTCCTTCAAACTTAGCTGTGGGTTAAGTGTTTGATTTCAGTTTCACATGGTTGAAAGAATAAGCAAAAATTAGTTTCACAGAACTTCTAAGAAATGAAAAGTCCGGACATCAGTTTGCGTATCATGAGTATTTATTAAGCAATCTCTTCAACCACAATCATGTTTTCTGTCTTGAACAGGCCTCAGATGTGAGAGGAATGCAGCTCTTAAAAACAAAACAAAAAAAATCCCTAATGAGATTAATTTAAACAAAAACACCATAGCCTTATATACAAGTGGAGGGGGTGGGCATGTGCAAGAGGTGCAGGGGGGTTTCAGGGTGTGTATGATGATGGGTTGGTACATCAGGAAGATCTCTGAAGGTGGGGACAGTTGAGGGGTAATGAATGAGAGGGGGGGCTGGCTTTAGTACATGTAGCCTTTGGAGTAGGGCTGAGGGCCCATGTTTTGGGGGGCTTGATCTGTGTTGTAAGGGACTCCCTCGTCCAGGTGGGAGAGGGGCACCGTGTCCTCCTCGTTGACGTAGCGCTCGAACTCGGCCTTCAGGCTGGGCCGCTGATTGTCGGGGAAGGCCAGAGAGATGAGGGCCTCTGGCTCGCAGACGAACTTGTAAACATAGCGCTCCCCCGCCACCTGCAGAGAGAGATAGATTCAGTCATATAGAACTTCAACGCATTCACCTTGACTTCAGAAAGGTACGTTTAGGTGCATAGAAAAGACCTGAATGTTATTGAAATGTGGGTTCTTTGACTGTTGCTGTCCAGAACCATCTGAGTAAGCAGGTCAAGGACAAGCTCTGAATCTGTAACCCTAAAATAATCAGGTTTTTCTTTTCAGAGATGACATTACTGTGAACCCGAGGCTGTCAGTAATATTAGTAGCACTAATAACAACAACATCAGTACTGAAAATGCTAAAGGCAAACCAACAGGGTTATGTAGAATAGCCACATCCCAGGACTTGTCAGTCATGTGATTCTAGCGTACATCAAGTACATCGTGTTGACATTTACGTGTTAGTTTCTTGTTTCCTCGACTTCTTGCCTCCAAAAGTCTGCCTGTTCATCAGTGATAGGCTTTCTCAGAACAGATGGTAACAAGCTATAGACAACACAGATACTACAATGTTGCAGTGGCCATGTTAATTGGAGACCGAACATTTTTTTGGGCTGATTTCTAACAAGTGGCATGTGTTACAGCCTGAATAAATATCTTACAGCATGATCCAAAAACACTTTCAGTCTAAACTTATAATACACCTTTGTCCTCTCACTGTAAGGAATTAATTTGTTATTAAGCTTAGGTCTGCTATTATGCAAACCTGATAATACATTTTATATGTGAGTGTCTTTCAAAGCACACAAGGCCTCTTTAAGAGGCAGAGTAACAAACCCAGAGCATGGGTCATCAACCTTTCTGATCCTGAGAGCTACAGAATAGCTGAGGAATATTATGGAGGGCTATTTATTGGATTTAATGTTTATATATAGTGAACATTTTTAGGATCCCCCTTTAATACTGTGCATGAGCTACATATGAGTTATATGTTTACCTTTTACTTTGATTTTTCTCAATAGTTCTTATAATTGATTAATAAATGATTTGAGAACTTTTTACTTGCATACATCTTTCATCATGTTTTATGCTAAACTTAACTGATACATACAACAGTCTGTAAGTGCTGTATTGTATGGATGTAAGCATGATTTATGTGCAAAACATGACATTGAAATTAAAGACTGTCATCTATTTCAAACTCTGGTGTTGACAGGATGTCCCAGTTGGCACCTCAAAGGCTCCCTGTGGGCTACCAGGTCCTCGCGGACACCCCGTTGGCTACCCTTGACCTAGAGTTTACCTCTTTCTTTCCCTCAGAGCTAGAAACACACATTTACATTCACATTCTTCCTGTCATTTATTCATTTGGTTCACTTAATTCTCATAATTTACTACTTTAATTATTCTCAACTTGTTTTTTTCTTATTTTTGATAAAGCAGAAGATTTAAGGCAACAATTTTCAACATTAAAAAGACTCTTGTCTTGAAAAGCTGTTTGGCTGGAGGAGCCCTGCTGTGGTTGCTAAGAGGGGGAGTTTATGAGTGTTGATCAATGGACCAATAAAAAGGCAAATTAAGTGTCAACTGCTATGACTAATGTCTACATACTAGTAACATGTACCACTTACAACCCCCTTCAAAAATCCTGATTGAAAGATGTAGCACCAGCAGAACTGCTTAACGTTTTATAAGGAACCAGAAATTGTTTCAAAATATTTTTCAATAAAATCTGCTTCCTTTGGTTTTTCATTAATTTGCTTACTAAATTTCAGTTCAATTTTGAAAACTTTATACGTTTCTTGAGAAACCACTTCATGTCAGCTTCATGTTGTCTGATGTAATTGCACAGCTTTATTCAATTAGTTCATTTAATGATCATATCTTTAATTCCATATAACAAAACTGATTCATGGGCCACAGGTTTTGCATTTTCCCCTATTGGGATACACATTTTGCATAATAACAGTGCTATAGATAAATAATGGTCTTTACTTGTGCACAGTAGGTAGATGGTTGTACCATGATTTCACATAGGCACAGCAGTTTAAGCAAGGCTCATAAAGTCTCTAAGAATTATAGCATGTTTCATACCTTCTGCATGATTCCCTTCTCATAGTAATAGCGCAGAGAGCGGCTGAGTTTGTCGTAGTTCATGGCTGGACGGTTCTTCTGCATCCCCCACAGCCTGGCAACCTGCAGAGAGGAAAACAGGAAGGGATAAGTCTGTGGTTACTTTTCTTGCAGCTTTGCAGGATTTTATTTTTAAGTTTTTGTTTGTTGCATGAATTCGTTAAGCTGGAGGATATAGTTTTCTCCCGATGACACGTCAACAGCCAAGAATTCTTTGTGTCAGCATTTTTTTTCCTCCTGGAAGTCCCATTCCCCAAATCTTAATTAGACACAGTTGTTTGTGTTTCCACACTGTTGCCACTAGGGGTCGTCGGTGGAGAGCAGAAAGTCCTCCTCTGCTCCTTAACACAACAGCGTGAACATGCCAAGACCGGGGCGAGTCCCCACATGTGGATTCACTTCCTTTTTATGTAACCCATTACCACTTGAATACAACCAGAGTCCCACAGTGTTCGCAGTGAAATAAGAGTCACGGCTGGTTGTTGGAGGCAGGCCGTGAAATACACCCCCGACCCAAAACTCAATTCTCAGCTGACAAGGGAGCTCTGATGGAGAAATTGATGTTTCTGAGCCACACGCAGGCTCAACGAGTAAATCAAATCAACCCACAATAGAGCAGGGAAATAAAAGCCATAGATCTTATCGTAGTGGTTTTAGATGAATGACAATTCTCCATTCGTGACAAAATATATGAAAAGTAAATGTTGATACTCTTTTAATACTCCAGCAGGAAAAACAGCCGTCCTTACATCCAGTATTTAACATTCTCGATTTCTACTCATGAAAATTGAAGGCAGGGTTCTACACACAGTCTAAACTGTGCAAAAACAAAGGCATCATCACCATGTGTGATATTGTCAACATTTTATAATTCTCTAAACAACAAAGTTTTGTACTCTCCACACTTTTCAATGACTGGTCATTTAATAAAACAAACTTAATTATCATCATAAATCAAAAAGAAAAATAACAACACTGTCTAAATTGCACAAATATGTTGTAAACCTTTTGTAAAGTGGGGGGGAGCTGGCAGGGAGTAATACTTTAGTTTTAAAATATACAAAAATACAATGGATCTCCTCATAAGTTAGGGATTTATCATTTCTTCTTGCTACTCTAACTTTGCTTAATGCTGCTGAGGGCTGTCCTAATGTTGGATTTATATTGGTTTGGGCTATATAAATGGTGTAAAACTGTTTTTAAAATGATACAATTATCAGATGACACTTTAAAAATTCTTTTTACAGTGTCATCTGATATTTTTTCATATGCCAATATTCAATTACAAATTTCCTTTCTATATTTTACTTAATATTCAAACTCATTATTACAGTGATTGGTGTCAGATCTTTAATAAGGGTGCAAGAAAATATTCATATAGCATTTTATTTTGTGGTGCAAAACCATATCAATATATTTTTTGTAATATCCAGATTTTATATTGTTTAAACAAATGCTTCAGATTTATAGAAATGTGGAGCATTAGTTTTGTACTTTAGGTTCTGTCCACACAGAGATAAAACATTTTAGCTTTAAGGTTCTCTGCAGACAGTGCCATTTCAAGAACTGTTTCCATCCACATGATAATGCTGTAGTACATGTGCCCGGTCTATAAGTGGCGCTGTAACACTGCTGCACACATACAGCAAAACCAGAGAAGAAAACGTGGACCTTAATTTGTGAAAAAGCGCTGCAGCAAGGCTCTGCTGCCATTGAACCTTGAACCTTTCACAATGATTTTGCGTCAGTGTATACTCCATGAAAATATAAATGTATGGAACAGTGTGAACGAGTGAATGAACTGGTTGCAGGAGACTCATGGATGGATTGTACTCTCTGGGAGCGATTAACTAAACTAGGGAATTAAGGTATATTTTGATATCTCAAAACTTGGTTTATTTTACAGCCCTATACCGCAACATTGAACAACCTCTCTACTCGCAAACATGTGATGTGATGGGGGAGGGGGGGTTAAACTTTAAGTTTTTAGGGGAGGGGGATGCTGAGATTCATGACTCAGGAAAAGACGGGCCATATCCCACAGCTGCCATCAGACCAGCAGCCTCGTTTGATCTCTGAGTGGGCTCTCAGCCCTAATTGCTCTTGTAAAAGTCCAACCCCATCCATTTTTAATGTACAGTAAAAAGATAATGGAAAACACAGTATGGACCTGGACCCTCCTAAATGGACGCCGTCTGACGCGGCCAATCAAATTTCAGACTTAAACATCACAAAAATGTCTGGACTACAGAAATGTGAGGAGGTGAGTGGAGGGTGTCGGATGATTCTGTGATAGTGTATTTGTCCTTCATTTATCAACCCAGAGTTTCATGTGTTGAATAATAAATGGGCGACTAATGGGCGAAGGATAAGAGAGCAGACCTGCGAGGAAAGTGACCAAATCTCACCTCTAATCGCTCTTATCTACGTAGCACTTTAAATTCAATCCAAGATTTACCCGTATGCTGTTTGTATCAGATTTATATTTATACTTTGATGAACAGCTTTCCATTATCTGCAAACAGGACTGTTTTTTTGCCAAAGGAAACAACCTGAGATTGGCATTTTTATATGTAAAGTCGATTTAAAACACAATACGTGCCCATTTTTTAGGTGAAAAAAAATGAACCAGTCTGACTTAGTTTGCAGCCCTTACTGTTTCACATCAACTTGAAGATCTTTAAAAGAGTGTTAAAAAAACCCTGTTCTTCAAAAGAGTGAAGTGCACTGAACTTTCATTATAGTGACTATTTACCCTAGTAGCTGTCAGTTTCAGTTTTATTCATATAAAGGCTGTTATGTGCAATAAATGTCCCTTTCTACTTAGTTGTAGGGATGCACTATATTGGATTTTTGTCGATAAACAATAAGCAGATATTTCGATACCATTACTTATTACGAATATTGTGTCAGAAACAGAAGTAAAACAAAAATGATTGTATGATTAATGATGCTGATGATTTTGAAGTTGGTATCCTATGGTAATAAGTTGAAGCCAATCAGTATGTTAATGTTTTACTATTTTTGAAATCAATATATGGACATTATGTATCGGCTGTAAATATTAGATAAGATTTATATACTTATACATGATATTATTACAGTGATATTGGTACCGGTATATATTGTTTTTTGTTGATACTTACAGCATACACATCTGCAACATACCAGCTCTAAATTCTGCAAAATCCACAAGCATACCCTAATTATTTACCTCGTCATCACAGCATGGGTACATTTAAAAACCCAGATTTCAAGTCAGTTTCGGTAACTTCAAGATTTTGTGCTCTTGACAAAAACTACTGTATTGGCAATTAAGAGTTCAGATATATTGGTATCATGGATTTCAGGAAAAATCCAATGAGGTGCATTCCTACCAATATTTGACTTCTTAGTCATTATTTGCCCAAATCAGTATTGTGCTGATCTGATCACATCTATGTAGCATTATGAAGTATCTTGCAACCCACATCAGAAACATAAACCAAACTTTATGATGCAGTTAGTAGCAGAAAGATCCTTATGACACAAGAAAATAACTAAGACTATGCTTAACTATAAAGAGAACATCCCTGTGCATCAGATGACTGTCAGATATGTGATTTTAAAAAACATTAGCAAGACAATATCTTAGTGTACATTTTGGTCTGTAGTGCTGTGAGCTGCAAGTCCCAAAACTGTAACTATACACTGTCTTTAATGTAAACTTGTCTCAAAAAAGACCTATAATTCCAACTTTTGGGAAGATGTAAGTTCAGTAGAAAGCCCCACCTCCTCTGGTTCGATGAGTTTGAACTCCATGCCGCGGCCAGTCCAGGCGATGAAGTGGGCATTACCCGGGTCGTCCAACAGGGCCACCAGGAACTGCCAGAGCTGCAGAGAGCCTCGGCGCTGGTAAGGTGTGCCCTCACGAAAAACACCACCCCCCTCCTGCTTCACCTCCCCTGGAGAAAGAGAAAAATAGATGCAATAGTAAGCGATTTACGCCACAATTCCTTGGATTGCCAATAGCCTGCTGATACCATCATCCATTATTTTGATGTTAAATACGTTTTTGACACAATAATCAGCATCAAACCATACAAGTACATTCTGAAAGGATACTTCAAGAAAGAAAAACTGATAGAAAATATCTGAATTCTTAAGAGGCAGTGCATTGGCAGGGCATCTTATCTCAGTGTTTTATGTTTGCATACTGATGCAAACTGCTTACAGCTTATCAACCTGAGCACTATAATTATAGAAAAGTATTTAGCAGAGACAGAAATAGCAACATGTTCTGGATATTTCAGGAACATGAAGAGAAAATGAAAGCTCGCAGATAAAGGGCAACGCATTTGCGAGTTTGATGTCTAAAAACCTGTAAATATGCTGCTGCCTGTCTTGACCGGGACACTCTTGCAAATGATATTTTTAATCTCAATGAGGTTCTCCTAGTTAAGGAAAGCTTTAATACAAATACAACTGGCAATATTAAAACTTTTTTATATTGTAACCGTATGAAAAATTAGTGTCGTAGTTGCGTAAATATGTTTCCAATATTTGTAAAAGTAGGTTGATCTGAAGTGAAGTGATTGGATTCCTATCAAACTATTGATTGGTGGCTTCTATAACTGCAGAAACCTTATGCTCTGCTGTGATATTTCCAGTCAACAAAAGAAATCATAGTGTGTTGGTTGCACAAACTACAGTATTTTTGCAATATCTGTAAAATCTTTAAGCTAGGGAAGAAACAATATCTCAATTTTTTGGTAAAATCTGTTTCTTATAGGGACAGAAACTAAGTAGATCATAAGTCTAGCCTAATAAAGGAAGATCACTTCTAAATTGCACAAGTATGTTGGTAACTCTTGTAGAAGTTGTTGGAAGGAGCAAAGCAGTTCTGCCCAGTTCCCCAAAATTTTGCAAGTTTTTCCCAATTTAATTTATATAAAGTGTTTTTTTTTTTTCAAATCATAAACATTTAATGCCTTAATATTGGCATTCAGGAATTCTCTTATTGTTTGCTTTTATATCGTCTGTTATCAATGAAGTTTTGTTTTATTTTTCATTAAAATACTCCTTAGATTTGAAAAAAAAAAAAATTACAAATTTAGACTTGAATTCAAAATACACTTTTTTGTTATCATTTTGCATATAAATATTATCATCAACATATCAGTATGACCTCTTTTTTCTCTCCACATATCTCATTTGAAATATCTATATCTATATATCCCAGATGCCTGATATATTGCCCAGCTAGATGTTAAGTAGAGGGCAAATGTGTGTTACTTATGATAGGGATAAAAACAAAATAAAATGATTACGAGTGCTGGGTTAAAGCAGCATGTAGGTAAATGGACACTGATTGGTGTTGTGTTCTCGTTGTTTACTTGTTACTGGATATGTCAGACACAAGTGTAGGAACCCGAGAAGCTCAGCTAAGTTACTGCCGTTGTCTTGCGGAGAGCTTGCACACTTCACTGGTTCAACCAGTGCTGACACCCTCAGGCTCCCCACTCAATCTTCTTTAGCGTCAATCAGCAACACTACAGACACCATGGGAATCTACTCGGGGCCCTGACAGAGGAGCCCTGCATCGTGAGTGTGAGCAGAAACAAGACCCACTAACTAAGCTTGAGGGTGCATAAGAACCATGGACCTGTTACACAAGCAGCTCTGATGTCAGTACGAGAAGATTAGTTGAGTACAGAGATGGAGTGAGTGATGGTATGGCTAGAGTTTCTACTCTGTGGTGCCTGCTGTCATCCAACTCACACCTCTACCCGTGGATTTGATTGTGAAATTGGTATGAAAACAGGGATCATGGGTAATAAAACACTCACCTTCGAACTTCTCTGGAACCACACGGGAGTCATTTTCAAACAGATAACCTGCAAAACAAAAGAGGCAGCAAAAAATTTGTATTAATTTGGGATAAGCGCAAGGAATTAAATGCCTTTCCAGTAAAATTATTATTTGTTTTATAAGAGCTGGGCAGTATGGACCACAAATAATATCTCTATACTCATTGGCTGAGTAGTAGTATATGGTAGATATCTGAAAAGCAATTAGGTTATAACAATAGCAGAAAAGCCATCTTTGCCATGGTTCTGATAAAAATCAAATAAAAAAGAACTTCTAGATAGAATGGCATCAAAACTAGAACTCCTTTACGCACTATATCGTGCCATTTTCATTTATAATCATCAAAAACATAGGAAAAGTCAGACACTCTACTTTGTAGTCAGCAACATTTGGAATAATGAATGTAGCTACCAAATAGCCAGAGCAGTTCCACATATGTTTTTAAATTGTTGTGAAGTCAAGATGAACTCTCTCTCTCTCTCTTTATTTTTGTCAAAAACGGGCTGAAAGATGACCAGTTCGAAAACAACTACTGAATTGTACGACACAGATGACATTTCTGTGATTTAAGGTTGTCAAAAATATTTTTCCTCTGCAAGACCATACAGTGAAATAAGTTAAAGGTCCCACAAAATACTTTGTCCACAAACCCTGACCCGTGTCCCCCTCCTGCTAGCTCCATTTTTAAAAATGTCTGATCAGTCTTTTTGAAAAATGCCCCCCTAATGATGCCATTAAGATAGATACCACCTCCACCAGATGGAAGACACTCCCCCTTAGCCAGGTGTTTGTTCAGCCTACAGGCAGTTCCAGTGGAAGGGACATGTCTGTACAGCCGCAGTAAACATTAAAGCATAGCCAGCCCGGGTTCAAATCCAGCCTGTGGGCAGTTTGTGGAGTATACTCCCCTATTCTCTCACATTCCCTTTCACACGCCTATACACTATCAGTCCTATCAATAAAGTCACAATGAGTAATGAGCTCAAAAAGTAATCTAGAAAAATGATTGTGGGTGCCAAAAAGTACAGATGAAGCCACATCAAACTTCCCCACTATCCGTGACAGGGTCTTGGCTGGTCCATTGCAGGCTTGTCATGGGGCCTGTCCACCCTGACATTCCTAAGCTGTATACTTAAGGCCATGTTGTGTGAATCTGTGGTGTAAAGTTTAGTCTTCTTAAATAACCATACATAAAGTAAAGGCTATGTGTTCTTGTGAGGGAAGGGCCATCTCATAAAAACACCTTTCAAATGCATAAATGGGCACATTTTCTGTTAAATTTAGGCACATCCGCAGAGAGGTGGGGGATATCTGGTAGCTGGAAGTTGACTGGTAACTGGCTGGAGGTTGGCAGGCACCTGGCTGAAAGGGGAAATTGAAATGGCTAGATCTGTACACGGAATTAATAGTATAGAACAAAATAAACCTTTATTCTCTGTCAGATTTATAACAATAAAAGTAAAAGAGAAAGCACAGATGCATAACAGTTGTAGAAGTTGAGGGATCTGGAAACAACAAAACCTTTCCATATGTCCCAATGAATCTGTCCACTTTAGAGAGAATGCAGTAGTCTGTTTTTAACCATCAATAAAAAAGGAGCTGCAATGATTTGGGCTGTTTTGAGCTTCTATTCTTGCTGTCATGTTACTTTGTAAATTTAAGAATAAATAAATGATACTTCCCCATTTAGTACAAACTGAATATCCTCTGGTCAAAAAACACAAGTGCGTCAGTGGTTTCACTCTAAACAAGTCATAAACTGTAAAGGCCTTCTTTCCTCTTTTAAATAAACACGGCACTCGCCATGACCAGTTTAAGTACAAACAATCTTGGCTTACCCTACATATCATTTGATATATGTATTTCTTGACAACACTAAATATTTCCCAGCCCTATGATGAGTTATATAACATAATAACATCAAACACTGTACTTAGAGGAGACCAGAGTCATTCAGAATCCCTCTTTTCCTTCAATGGTCAGTGAATAAGAACAGGAATGACAGAAGATGTTGTGTGAAACAATGAAAGCAAAGCAAGAGTTTGTTTTTGCTTTTTGCAGGGGAAATTGTGTCTTTTTTCCCTTTTTCCTGAAGTTGTGTTTATACAAGGATTCTTGAGGCAGGGTGAGGTGAGGGCGCCTGCCAATGGAAACATAGACCCACAGCTGGTTAGCCAATAGAAACATGGACACTCTGCACTGGTTAGCCAATAACCACAGAGTTACTACCAGAAGAATCTTATTGTTGATAAAGCCTGGGTCTTCAGGCACATGTGATCGCTGTGTTGTTTTGTTTTTTGACAGAGGCCTTTAGAAAGGGGGAATTTGAAGATTTTAAAGAGAAGTAGGAGATACTATCAGAATAATTATTTTTACCTTCATTGCTGTGCTGAGGGTTTGGGTAGCCCTCATTGTGGTGGTACATGGAGGGACATCCAGGCACATCTATCACAGAAACACAAAAAGCTCCAGGTTACATTTAGGCTCACATAAGTATAACTACTATAAACACGTAAGCACCAATGACATTCTCCAACATACTTTCAAATATGATTATTTTTTTGCTTAAAAACACATCATAGCTGCTTAAAATATATTTAAAGCTTCTTTTAGGAGATCTAGTGTGTTGTCAGACAGAAAATAACACTGATGCAACTAAAGGAGCATGAAAAGTAACCTACACCATCCGAAAGAAGACTGATTGGTTGTTATAACAGGGGTAAATATCAGGAGTGGGGAGGCTGAAATAGCGGTGCAGAACCCAGCCTTCTCTTAAAAGATTTTTTCTTTAAAAAATTGTGCCTTTAAAGCAAAGACTAATCAGATTTCTCTCACATCAAACACTGGCCTCGAGATAATGATTTCCTTGTAAACTTATCATAGGAAGACTTAAAATCAGGGATAAACTGACTACGTTTTGGATGTCATATAACAGAGATCAAGGTCATTGGCCCTTATGTTCAGGCTTTGCTTTGGAACAAGATCTCTCAAAATCCCTTTGGGGAATTTTGTTGAAACTTTGCACAAATGCCCACTTTAGCTTTTTTCATACTGTCTTTTTGTCAAAACACCACAACGATATTAGGGGTGTGTATTGGCAAGAGCCTCACGTATCACAATATTGTGATACATTGCAATATTATACAGTAAACTAGAGAAAACCTAGAGACAGTGAATATGTAACTTTTCCATTTCATTGTTTTTGAAATATGTCAAATGCAGTGTTACATAAATACACTTAACTTGAAAACACAGAGTGCATCAAGTCACTTAAATTAATGTTACAAAGAAATTATTCTTGTTTTCCCTTTAACAAAGTTTTGAGAGCATCCTAACCAGCAGTGCAGCTCAAACTGTAACTGAACACATGATGAACAAAGTGCTTTGAGTTACTGACAGAACAACAGGAAGTAAAATAAAATCACATATTTCTCTTGTCACAGTCTGAAGTGAACAGACTGCATGAAACAAAACCTGTGCATACATATTTATTATAAGTTGTGTTTTATTTCCAACTCTGATAAAATATGAGCTATTATTTTTACAAAAATATCGATTCAAAGATTTGAAATATCGATATTGTATCGGGAGTCAAAATATCACGATATATTGCGATACCAATATTTTTTCACACCTCTAAATGATATCCTGAAACACCAGAAGGATTGTTCAAAATATTTCACTAGTCCATCTGGGAAAGAGCCCATAGAAAGTGTTTGGGAATGGGCAAAACCTTTCAACAGCATATCCTGAAAGGGAATGGACAATCATTCTGTCAATGAAATTCATCATGAGCCACTCAGATAATATAGTGGGCAGGTGCTACTGTTGCAGCAGAATGTGAGCCACTTTGTAATAATAATAATAATAATGCATTTTATTTAAAAATGCCAACAGCAATACAAAGGACTAACAATAAATCCACAATGGCAAAGCACAACAGATAATGACGGGTATGGGGAAGAGGAGGTATGCTATTGTCAAGTGGAGTATGCAGAAGAAACTTTCGCAAAACATATTAAAAGTAGAGCGAAAACATCCTTACTGTAGAGAAGTTTGTAGCGTTGTTACTTGTTTTCAATTTATAAAGGAATGCAGTCAAAGCTCTGATAAAACTGCGGCTGTAGCTGTTAGCATCTATGCTAATTTCTACACAAACAAACACATCTTGCTGTCGTCCGTCTTCCGCCTCTTCCTGCTCTGAACAACTCTGATTGGGCTGTGCCACTCACAATCGTAGTAGACTGGAGCTTGGCAAAATAGATCTGCTTGATTTAAAGACTTGAATCTGGCATATCCATCTGCACTGTAAGGTTAGCAGCAAAGCTCTGTATATTCACATGTAGAGACATTAATTCTGCGAGGTCGAGATAACAGTGTCAATTTATGCCTCTGATACCCTCTCGAGATTCAATAAATTGCAATTCCTTGGCACCCATAGTGGAGGCAAAGGGCCTTAGCGGCATTAATATTTAGCTTGAAATGGCAGCTTGAATGAAGCATTTGAATTCAGGATAAACTGAAAATACTTTGAGGTACGTAGTCAATTTGACATACACCTACAACACTAAAGGTTTCCTGCTATCACATTACCACAAAACCACTCTCGCTTTTCTCGAGCCGCTGACTTGGCAGCTACATAGCTTATAAATACATATAACAACAAAACTCCAGTTTGAACTATTATATTTAGTTTATTCTCTTGGCTCACAAATCTTGAAAGAAATGTTTGAGCAATGATTTTCTCATCTTCATGAATGTCCAACCATCAGTTAAGTGTTTACCGTTAGAGGCCTGTGTGAATAGGCAAGACAGGAAGATAAAAGGGGCTGACTTGAAATTTTAGGAGTGTACATGTGGCAACAGCCTCCGATTTTCTAACCCAAAATACTGCTCACTCAGCTATAAGAGCTTTAGACTGTGGTGTATAATATGGATATACAGTATTATGTGAGCGTCTGGAGCACTGCAAGGGCAAACTGTGCATTTATCATATCACTTCTCTTGTCTGTGTCGGTATTTTTAGGCCATGAGACGGCACCTTCACCAGACCAGAAAAGTGCTTCAGTATACAGTGTCTGCACTTTATCTGGGCTCATCATTTGACTGTCTCCAAGAGGTGCATTCACAAAAATAGATTGTATAACCCCCGTTCATTCGGCCGCAAGCAAAATTCTCAGCATGCCGGGACACATCGGTGTTTTTAATGACTTCTGCGATGGGCGTCTCTCTTAGATTTGTGCCTCATATCCTGCGACTGCTCCGCTCACCTTTGTGTGTTTTTGTGTCTTTTTCTTTGGCGTAAAAAACAGGCGTGCCCCAGACTATTGTATGCGTGTTTGTGTGCTTTTATTCTGTCTGTTAGCTGTATGAGCAAGAATAGCGAGAGCATAAAAAGTGAAAAAGGTGCAGCTCGGTGCCTCTGGCCTCGCTCCGTGACTCACTCGCGGGGAATGCAGCTGCAGCCCTGTGACCGTGATAAGATGCCATTGGGGAAAAATCAAACTCTCCATTCTGGGGTGGCAGCATTCGATCATACTGTAAATAATACGTCCGCCCGCAATGGCAGCTCTCCCACTGGGGAGATGATGGGTAGATTAGGTGTGAGAGCAGCCGGGGTTAATTGTGCACAGAGTGGCATGACCATTTTGTGTCTTTCATGCAATACAATGGCCCTGATTAAGCGATGGAATTCCTTTTTCTAAGAGTTTCATTCTCTGGCTTTTGTAAAATAAGAGTAAAGACTTGTGACATTTGCCTCTCATTGTTGCTTTGTGTGCATTAAAAGAAACACAGCTGTTGTGTTCTTTACACGCTATTTACTTCAATACATCTCTTTGTATGCTCCATTACCTTTTCACATGACATGCCAACAACCTTTTTAAGTGTTTCTCCAGTTATATAATCCTTAGTGCATGGTAACATTAATTCACAGTAAATAAACAGCAACCACTCAAAGCAGTATTGCCTTAAATATGCCATTAATCATCATTGCAGATTTCATGCATTTAAGAACATTTTTTAGTGATCTTCCGTGATAGAAGACTATTACATGTAATTAATTCAATGCACATACTCAATTTAATTGATGCTGGATTAAGGCTTCCTGTCTAAACGGATGTTTTTAATTGGATTTTTTTTTAAAGAGGACCTGAAGTCAGATGACTTACACAGTGCCAGGAATGACGAGGCAAAATTAAGATTTGAACTGACGCAGTTGATGCTTAGTGAGCACAGTTTGTCAAGATTTAATTCCATGGATATATTTTTCGGATTCATTTTTGGGGTTTTATTCCTTGATTTGTCGGTCGGGACAGTGAAGAAGTGTAAACTGAGGAGATGGAGCAGGAAATGAAATGGATCATCAGAGGCAGTACATAAAGCAGAGCTGCCTGCTCAGAGGATGATAAGTTTTGTTCAGCGAGCTACATATGATGAAAGGAGGGAGAGGGAGAAGTCTTGGTGCTGTGCATTATTTGTCTTGTGTGTAGAAGTATGACATCATGCATAGAGATCATACATAAAGAACAATGGACACTTTCTCCAAGTATATGGGCTCAAACGATGAATGAAACATTGGTGGGATGCAACACTGATCTGTTTTGAGGGACTGGGGGGACATGCTGTTTTAGCTAGCTTCTAGTATTGTACAGAGCTGGAGGGGGAGAAGCTTTGATGCTATTGAATTTTGTCTTGTGCATAGAAGTACTTTATTATGCTGAGACATGTTAAACACACTTAAGAGTATATGAAAATAAAAAATGCATCATATGTGCTCTTTAAATACAAAACAAACCTACAAAATCATCTTAGACTTCTACTTGTGAGCTTGCACTTCTTTCTCAACATCTTTTCATTTTTCTCTCAAGCAAAATTTTTTGCTATTTCCCAAATTCCTGCCCTTAAAATTGCTTTCATCCAACCTTCTAGTATCTATACCAGTTACACCTTTTAGGGTCGACGGAGGGTTGGAGCCTATCCCAGCTGACATAGGGCAAGAGGCAGCGTTTACTTTACACTGCTCCTAAAACGCTCAAATCCGATAAGTTTTCATTGCGTTCCGGCCTCCTGTTTACATGACAACGGTACCTGGAGTTGTTAATTCTGCAAACTTTAGAAACAAGGCTCCAGAGTGGGAGGTTTTCAAAACGCTCTCCATGCAACGCCGTGTCAACCCATATCAGAGCATTTCAGGGTGAAATGCTGACATCACCGCATGCGCAGTACTCTTTCACATGAAGGCTGCGAGGGCATACCAGGAACAACAACAGCTTCGGCCGTCTACCAAGTAACGTGTGTGCTGCTTACCGTGCTCGGGTTGTTATCCAGACAAATCTAGACAGATTTGTTGTCCGAATTGATTTGTTGTCCAGAAAAGAAACTCCTCCTGGGGTGCTGGTTTGGCGTAGTGGTTAGCACCCCATGTACTTGCTTCTGCCGGTCCAGGTTTGAATCCCGCCTGTGACCAGTTTGCAGAGGGTCTTCCCCTGCTGTCTCTCCCCCTTTCACAAGCCTATCCACTGTCTCTCTCCTATCAATAAAGGCACAAAACGCCCAAAAATATACTTAAAAAAAAAAAGAAAGAAAGAAAAGAAACTCCTGTGTCTGTGCGTCTACTCGCCATTGTTGTTTGTGAAAAGTTTTTCTTCTTCGTACGTATATTGTACGTCTACTGAACCAGCATGCATACTACTGCGGTTTCATTTGTCCACAGCAGATAGACTTTGAAAACACTAAGGAAAAATCTTTGCGTTTTTAAGTCAGGAGTGCCCATGTAAACGTAGCCCTAAAGAGGCAATTACTTCTACACTCACTCACACCTCATGGCAAATGCTAAGAGTCCCAAATTAAGCTAACAAGCATGTTTTTTGTGTTGGAGCAAACCAGTGTAGCTTAAGAAAACCCATGCATGCAAGGTGCCCACCTAACTGAGTTTCAAAACCAGCAACCTTCTTTCTACAAGGCAACAGCAATACCTGTACAACATGGCAACATACTTCTGTTAAAATGTATTTTTTTGTATTCTTGGGCAGTAGTCCAGCTTGGTGTCCCAATTTAACTTGAACTGCACCTCCATCTGAAATATGGCTCAAGTTTCTGATTGATAGAGAACTTTATACAATCTCCCTGTGTTACCTCATAAAACGTGCAGAATATTGTTTATCCGTCTACAACCAAAGATAAACTCTGCTCTTTTGTGTATTATTGGTCTCTGCAGTCAGTCAAACCCATATCTGAGACATTTTAGAGGAAACCCCACCAATCCAAACCTCTCAGCCTCCCATGTGTTATCCACAGAAAAACATCCTCCGGTACTTTTTGTACATTTTTTTCAAAGTTGCATGGTTATTGGTCTCACTGGGCCACCAAGAGCAAGAAAAATAAGAAGTTAGCAGAGAGTTAGTTCCCTTTCTTTATGTTTTTGTTGTGTGTTTAGCATGCTGGTTTCAGCACTTGAGGGCATGCATTGTTTCCGTCCACTTATGTTCATATAGAGGACATGACAGAAGCTTTCCTCCAGCAGTTTTTAATGCAGGTGAATGAGGACACAGCGTATGTAGGGCATTGTGTTCCTTCTCCTTGTGTTTTAAACCCAGACAGGCAGAGGAGCTGGTTTCTAAGCTTGTTTTTAAAGCGCCTAAGCTGGCCACCCCACCCCAAACTCTCCCCCCCTCAGTACCTACCCCCCCAACCTAACCCCCCTCCTCCCGAAGCCCAGCCAGTGAGAGGTTCGGGTTACTGCGGCCACGCTCATTTTTCCATTATGAGTTCATCTGCCTGCAGAAAAAGGAAGCCGCTGGTGCAACCTGAAACCCCGGAGCACTCCACCAGGGACTCTAGTCTTTCCAGTGCCCTCCATTTTCTCAATGAAATTCCTCTGCCTCTCTCAGAGCCCAGCACAGGGAGGGAGGGATGGGGTGAGGAAGGAGGAGTGTAGCCGCAGCAGAAAAAAAAGTGTTTTTTTTTTTCTCCAAGCTTTGCTGAGTGTCAGAGGGTTGAAAGGAGGAGTTTTTGGAGGCAGGGAGGGAGTGGAGTAGGAGTGTAGATACAGTGAAGAAGTTTGTTTGCCTTTTGGACATTTTGTTCTAGAGTTTGCTGTGCAGACAGGCGAAAGGTTTGACTTTAAAAGGCCTTTTGTGAGGCAGAGTTCAAAGCCAAATGCCCTCATAAAATATCTGAAGATGAGCATAATCTTTGTCCTATTTGCAAGGACCACCTGTGCTCTCAAAAAATGCAAAAATTTCCCTTAATGTAGATAAATGAGAATTTATTTTACTCAGTGATGAAGCTCCTATTATTTTGACTTTTTTGTTGCACAGCCAGTTAACATGCTAGGTGAAAAAGTATCTCTATTCTTTAATTTCTTTGTTCAGTTTTCGTGTTTTGCACCTTTATTCAGATAAAACCCTGGACTGATTCATGAGAAGGTTGAAAATGACATCCAGGGTAGGGTCTTCAGAACTTATATGAACTTTCTCCTAGGACAACAGTCTAAAAGTGTGAATGTGTGAACCTCATCACTTTGCTACATTAAAAAAAAATGACTATCAGAGGATATTTTAGGGGATTAAACATTTATTTTGCCAAATCAGCTACCTTCTAAAGCTCAAATTCAAATCTGATATCAAATATTGAGTATGTTTTTTTTTTATTCCAACAGCCCATGTCTTATATGCCCTCTCCTCCTCATGATAGAGCATTTCTATGCACAAGACAAAATGTCCACATCGCTTAGAGTCTCCCACCTCCCTGTGAACAGCAACATACTACATGTACTTACATGTAAATACAGATCAGAATACAATCCCTCCTGAATTCTTTATTTTATGACATAATTTTTAAGCTTTTGTGTGCCTCCTTTAGTTTTTCCTTGGACTTTATGAAACTGTTAACCTCATCTGTATCTCTCATGTGTTGGAGAATAGTTGCTTTTAGTGGGTCTTTTATTTGTTATGTTTCTCTGTATTGTTTTGTTACCTCCACCAAGGGCATTATGTTGGTGGAGGTAGTTCAGTAGATGGTTATGTTGGTTTGCAGAGAGACAGTGCTGCTACACACACGTATGAAGAAAAACTTTTCACAAACAACAATTGGGAGTGGACACACAAAGACCCAGGAGTTTCTTTTCTGGACAACAAATCAGTTCGGAGAATAAATCTGTCTGGATAGTTTTTTTTTGTTGTTGTTTTTTTTAATGTATATTTTTGGGCCTTTTGTGCCTTTATTGATTGGAGAGAGACAGTGGATAGGCTTGTGAAAGGGGGAGAGAGAGCAGAGGAAGACACTCTGCAAGCTGGTCACAGGCTTCGAACCTGGACCGGCAGAAGCAAGTACATGGGGTGCTAACCACTACGCCAAACCAGCACCCCCTGTCTGGATAGTTTTGTCTGGAGAACAAACCGAGAACGGTAAGTGGCACACGTTACTTGGTAGATGGCTGAAGGTGTTTTGGAAACTCGCCACTCTGGAGCCCGTTTTCAAAAGTTGCCGTTTTCGGACAATCCGCAAAGTGTTTCCATGTAAACACAAGTACAAAATGCAATGAAAACGTATCGGATCTGACCGTATTCAGACTTGTGTAGAGAGCCCCTTACAGGGGTTGTGGAAAAGCCAGTGCCGTATCTGAGCTGCTTGGCGGAGGTCTGTGCTCCTTGAGTGCTTTTGTCATTTTCAATGTGTTTTATTGGTTTTATTGTTTCTATTTCTTCTTCCTATTTTGCTGCACTTTTGTAGGCCACTGGCTGCTTTAGGTGTGCTGTACAAATAAAGCTGACAGAAACACTGACAATGGCAAAGTCACTCAAGTTCTCCATCCCTTTTAGCACAGCTTCAACTTTCCCCCTTTATATGAATTAGAACACAAACTCATGTAGCCAAACAGAACATCATCTTAACATGTCTACATGACTCTACGTCACCTTAAAGTTACTGTAAAGTTAATATTACTCACCAGGTTCGTAGGTGTAGTCTGTCGGCTCCTGCTTCACCATCATGTGGGCTGGTGGGAACCTGTGTGGTAGCGGGTGTGAGTGTGGATGTGGATGTGGATGGGGATGGGGATGAGGATGTTGGTGTGGATGGGGGTGAGGTCCATGCCCATGCCCGTGCCCATGCCCGTGCCCATGTCCTGGGCCGCTCCCGTGTCCTGGTCCCGCCATGTGAGCTGCCCGCTCGTACAGCGGGTCCATGTACTCCTGTTTAAAGCTCTGCTGCAGGTACGGCATGCAGGGGTCAGAGTGCTGCCGGTGATATCCTCCAGCTCCACCGCCACCACCTCCTGGTCCTCCACCCCCACCTCCACCTCCACCTGCCCCACTGCCTCCATGTCCAGCTGGGGCAGATGGCATGCGCTGGAAAGCCTGCCCTGGTGGAGGGAACATGGGGTCTCCTGAGGTGCCCTGATACCTGGAACTGAAACATAGGACAACAGACTATTATGATAAGATGGTATATTAGTCAATTCAGTTTATATAACAGTTTGTTCTGATTGGGTAAGAACAGCTGCTGAGATGGAATCCAACATCTAAGTAACTATGCATCCCTTGGCCAGCTGTTCTGTGCAGTAAGTTCACACCACAGCAGAGAAACTTTATCAATAAAGGTACATCTAAATCACAAAACAGGCTCTCAGGACACACTCAAACTAAGGCCAATTCACATGCATTAAACTGATTATCCCTCCTTCCTCCTGGCACCCACTTACTCGTTCTTCCTCCACTTATGGTGACCTCACATATCGTGTCACATATATATTATTTAGTTTAGCTGGCGTATGTTTTTACTAGAGTTGTTTTAACGTCTTGAGTTTTCTATGTCTATTTGTTGATCTTGTCTTTAAGTGCCAAAGACTTGCTATTTCAGTTTCATTTTTGCTTGTCTTACAATGGCAATTAAGGCTTTGAATTGCATTGAGTTGAATATTATAAAGTTAAAGCAGTTGTGCGTGAATACCAAACTTTTAATAGATAACACAGTGTGACTGTAAACAATGTGGTTTTATCCTTATGGTTCACAGTCCTGCCATACTTTGTATATTCATATGCTGTATGATAGTTATTTAATCAATTTGATTATCAAATACTGCAAATGTGCAACATCATTGATCCTATTGTTGCATTGATCCTACAGCTGAGACTTAAATATGGAATCTGGGGCTTTCATGACAAGCTCTGTTTTGACACCATTTATGCAATTAAAACACCATATTTATGCCATATATGCCCAAAACTGTCCTCTGTTGATGACTCTTAAATATTAGCCCTCTAGGTGGCCTGCATTGCTGTTCTTTTTTGCTGATCCTGCAGTTGTAGGGGAAGTAAATGCTCATTAGTTTGATGGGTAGCAGATTTCCAAAAGGGCACTTAATTGTTGTTGCCCAGTGGCCCAAAGCTACAGTATGTTGACATGGCCCTACATGTTAAAGGAGACATATCATGCTTGTTTCTCCTTTTCACTATGCCAGAAAAGGATGCCTGTAAAGCAATTCTGCCCTCAGTACAAGTTATTTAGTTCCTTCATTGCCCCACAATAGCGTTCTCAAAATCCTCATTTTAGGCCATTATCAAGCTCTCGTTGAAACGCTCGGTTTCCAGGCTGACCTCCAGTTACCTCGCAATGTCACAGCCCTTTGTGCTCTGATTGGTCAGTTCTGTCAGAGCTGCCGAGAGGGCTGAGCCAGCCTGTCCTTCTTCTTCTACTGTATTTCCGGCAGGCTCAAAGCAGCGACCGCGTATTGAGTCCCCCTACAGGCCAGAGCTGGTAATGAGTGAGTGTGAGCTAGGGAGCTATATACTGCTGCTTGGTGGATGTGTTCCTTGGTGACGGTTTTGTGGCTAACGGACATCACAGAGGAGGAAGTGTTTTATCAGACTACTCCAATAAAAAGAAATGTACCTCGTGTCGTCACGACGATTTAAATCTTGCGGTCATCTCGCAATGACCTATTTTCAGAGGCATCAAATCTCGTTCTAGGATATCAGAAAAAATACAATATCTAATTTTTTGAAAATTAAGGGGGTGTAAGGTCTTGTTTTCAAATTTATTATATTATATGTAAGTATTAAATCATGCATCAGCATGATATGTCTCCTTTAAGATAAGGCATTTTTCATTGTGATATAGCATGTACTGTTTAGTCAATGCTTACAATGCAGCCTGGCTAATAATAGAATGTCAGTGTAAGGGAAATGTCAATCACAGCTGTCAGTCACCTGGCGTTGATGGGGTAACTGTTGCTGGGCAGTGGCTGGGAGGTGGCGGCAGGGTTCATGTAGCCAGCATCGGGCCGTCCGGCTGTGGCGGGCTTCGGGGAGTAGTGCTGCATGGGAGACATGGGGGTCCCTGGGCAGGAGCTCTTGGCCCCTCCTGCAGCCCTTTTCTGCTCATAGGCACTGAAACACAGGAGCACATAAACACTTTAACACATGAACACACAAGGACATGCATACATGCATGAAGGCTGCTTTAACAATAGGGTCATCTGGGGGAGGCTGGAGGTTTACTAGTTATTTTCAGTCAATACAACAAACAAACTAATGGTCAGAGGTTGAGTGGTCAATAGCATGTGGTCAGTGTTTTAGCCGTGCTGACTTATGCATGACATGGTTCACTGGACAAAGATAACTGTTGCTGGGGGAGACAGTTAAGTGTTTTTTGTTTCCTCTGCTCAGTCTGTTGTTAGCAAAAAAATATCAGCAGTGATGAGAAGAATGGCAATAAATCAGTTTATGTATCTTAGTAATAATACAATTTTAGCAGTGTTCTCATAAAACCTCAAAAAAAGCAGAAAGGAAGCCTGGCAGGGACGAGGAATAAGAAGAGGAAATGATAAGTCTCTACTTTGCTCTTATCTGGGAACCAGAACTAAGAAAGACCAGAAATCATGAGCAGTCTGTGAGGGAAAGTAGTGACATGAGTCCCCATGCGCAGATAAAACCTAAAATGGTATGTTGTAAAACCATTTAATAAATCGTATTAGTTATCTGGTCATATCAGCAACACCATTTCTCACTTCCCTTTCGTGGTATCCAGCTCTGCATGAATTTGAGTTTTCAAGTTCTTGTAAACTGATTAAATAGAAAAAAAAGAGTTTACAAAATAAATAGAAGGTATTAAGTTTTATTTGTGCAGCTTAAGGCTTTAGCAGATGATCTTCTTTTGGACAGTAGACAACTTACAGCTGAGGTGGACAATGGCATCATGATGTAACACTTTTTCCTTTGAGCTGCACCCTTTTTAAGCCTTGAATTTGGCTTTACAGAGGTAGACATCTTATTTTTGCAGCTAGGGGTGACCCTGAGAAATAGATTTTAAAAATCCCATATTTTTCCATAAGAAATTTCAGTGTATACATTAATTTCAATGACTGCTGATGCATAATCACAATCCCTTTTGTCCAATAAACTCTTGAGATTTTATGTATTGCATACTTCCGAGACATCTGCATATTCAGTCCATCTGATGTCCTCTGTTAAAGCCTCTACCCCATAAAGTCAGTTAAGAGTGTGTCAATTCATTGTTTAACTGTAATTCAGATATCTACAACTTTCACTTTCATATTTAAACAGACAAAATGTTAAAGAACAATTTTCAAAACCCTTTGGCTTGGAGTAAATTGCAAGTTTTGCCATATTTGTCCTTTGAAATTCACTGACCACAGAGGGGAGAGAAAGAAAGACTGCTGTTAAGGCTAGAATTTCTTTCCACTTTGACATGAAACTGCTCTACTGACTTGAATTGCAGGTGCTGGAACAACCATGGACGTGCACCACATTTAAACTCAGTTTTTATGTTTACCAGATAAAGGACACAATTAAAATTGTCTTGAAACAAAATTTTAAAAAAATTGGCACTCCTTGGTGATATTAAGGCAAAATCTCAAATGCAAAGGACAACCAGTCAGTGGGAAGATAAGACCAAGTAGGGCAGTAACGTGTTAGATCCAGTGGCTCTCTAAGCATATTTGGTTGAATGTGCAGAGGATTACTTTATATAATTTAGCTTTAAAGAATACTCAGGTATACCTTACCTGGCATAAAGGCACTGCTCTCCGCTGGGGTAGCTGAAGCTCTGCTTGTGGCTACAGGACTGGCTGGGGTCTGATCCTGGGCTCTGAGGTTCCTTTTTAATGCTGACTGGAGGGCTGTGAAATGCCACTGCTGTAAAGACACAAGACACAGAGAGGGCTGTTTACATTTTGCATGTTTCTTGGTGTGCGGATACCAATTTGTTTGAAAATGAGATGATTTTATGAATGATGGGAGCCAGCTCCTGTTTGAGCGTTAGTTTCTGATTAAGGATCTCCAAGACTACCTCTCTAAGCAGTCTGGCCTATTAGGCATTATATTATCTAGATCCCATTGAGATATACAGTACAGACCAAAGGTTTGGACACACCTACATTCTCACTGAAGGTATCAAAACTATGAATGAACACATGTGGAATTATGTACAGTGTATTATGTACATGTAAAATGTGTCTCATATTCTAGTTTCTTCTAAGTAGCCACAATTTCATTTATTTACAATTTCATTTAGCAGACGCTTTTGTCCAAAGCAACGTACAATACAAGCAAGAATTTGGACTGAGGGGAAAAACCTTAGAAAGTGTGTGAAAGTGCTTCAAGTCAATTGGCCACAGCTGCTGCCAACTAGTGCCAGAAGAAGTGCCATTTTTTTTTTGTTTTTTTTTTAATGCAGCTTATCACAACAATAATTTAAGTCACAACGAATAATTCAAGTCACGACAAATATTTCAAGTCAGCAACAAAAATTCAAGTCAACATCGATCAACATTCCAAGCATTCAAAATTCAGTGCTAAATATTCATTAAGAGCTGGTCTGAGACCTTCTGGTTCATTCTACCTCTGAGGACAAAGAGGAGAAGATCAGATTAAGTGCCAAAGTGTTCCCTGAACAGATGAGTCTTCAGACATCTCTTAAAAGTAGAAAGGGACTCTGCTAATCGTATGGAGTTAGGTAACTCATTCCACCCTTTGCTCTGATTACTGCTTTGCAGACTCTTGGCATTCTCTTTATGAGATTCAACAGGTAGTCACCTGAAATGGTTTTCACTTCTCAGGTATGCCTTGCCAGGGTTAATTAATGGAGTTTCTTTCCTTATTAATGTGGTTGGGACCATCAGTTGTGTTGTTCAGAAGTCAGGCGGATGCACAGCCGACAGCCCTATGAGACAACTGTTAGTTTAATATTATGGCAAGAACCAATCAGCTATGTCAAGAGAAACAAGTGGTCATCATTACTTCGGCGAGAATCTACAATGTAATTAGTGATGAAAATAAAGAAAACACATTGAATGAGAAGGTGTGTCCAAACTTTTTCGCCTGTACTGTATCTACATTGAGTATTAAGGATTATCACTGTGTTTAAAAACAGATGTCAGCATTAGGTCTAAACGAGGTCAGAGATGAAGCCTGGCACACAAACATCATCTTGTATGTTTTTTGTCTCCCTTGGCCCTGCCCCGATACTACTGTCATTAGGCTGAAAGGCCAATGCAAATACTTCTGTCTGCACAGGAATCTCCTTTACGTGCCAGCCAAAATGCTTAAGTGACTGTCAGCTGCAAAACACAGGGCAGCAGACAGACACGTATAAACACACACTGACGAGAACAGGAACGGCAAAAAACACACACACACGCTCACACACGACTGCATTCCTGCAGCCCAAAGCGTCCTCGCCCACTTTTCTTCGCTCTCCCAGACACAACAGCAGCCAAAACTTCCTCCGTCAAAGCTCAGAGGTAAACAAGTCTACGGGCCAGGGAGATGTCTGCACACTGATGAAAGCGAGTGTCACACCTCTGTTGGAACAGCATATACACCCAATCTGTGTTTGGCATTCTTTCCTGTTGGCATCCAGATGTTGGCCACAAGTTTTGCTTTTGGCGTTTTGGTCGAGTGTCACAATAAAAGCAGATTTTTATAATCATTTTTTTCAATAATATTTCCTGTTTGATTTACCCCCAAAGGCATCCGCTCACTCTTCAGCTCACCAAACTGTCGATCAAGTTGCACCGCTGGAGGGGACCTTTGCCTCGACGGCCACAGAAACCACCCAAAGTGGAGCTTCAAACTGTGCCGAGGGCTCGTGTTTATTATGTGAGGGGAGGTTTTCACCCGGAGAACTGTACAGGATGTTTTTCTGGTCCCGACAGGGTAAACAGCAGCAGCTGTGCACTTCCAGCTGGGGAGGCCTGTATTTATGTGTGTGCACGAGCTCGAGAGTGCGCATTTATGCGTGTGTGTGTGTTTATTGGAAATCTTGGCAATGTGTGTGAGCATATGCTGAAAAGTGCGTAGGAGTGTGGGTATGTGTGTGTGCGTGTGTGTGTAGTAGGCTTGGAGCTGACGGAGCAGGCCACACTGAAAGCTCAGCCCAGGTAATTACATACTTTCGTTCATTCACAAAAAAAGGAGCAGAAAAAATGTCTGGTAGACTGAATGAAGCCAGAGTCCAGTGTTCCACAGAGGCGAGAGACGGAAAGGGGAAAAAAATTATGAAGAAAGAACAGAGCGGATGATAAGACAGAAATTACAGTAACTAAAACCATAAACAGCCTTGAGGATGAGTTGTTACAGCCAGCGTCTTGAGAGATAAAATCAATTGGAAGTCAACTGTCTTAAGAGGAAGAAGCTGAGATTAAAATCTGCCCTAGTTTGTGCTGAGATGGTAGTGATAGGCAGTGGAAGATGGAAAAATATTGACATTTTTGTGACGTATTTGCTCAATAAATTTGATTGATCGCACTTCAAACTTATTTAACGTCCATATTTAAATTACAATAAACCATTTTGTAAGCTGGAGATATGCTTGCAGTTTACTCATACATTCAGTTTTGCATTCCATGAGCATTTTTTCCCTATACTAGCTGGTATGGGACCTATTATTGGCTGATACCTATAGGGCGCTGAAAGATCTCTGGCTGTGTGCAACTTCCTGAAGTAAACTGTAAACATGGCGGTAACTCTGAGAGTAGATGTTACAAAATAAACACCAACAATCAATATCCTACTCAAACATCTGTTGACTGATGATTACCTGTGGTCAAAAGTCACCATCAGCATCGTCTGCTATGTATTAGTAGATTAATGTCCTTCGTGAACCATTGTACGTTCAGTGTTATGGTCTTAAGAGTGATCATGTTAACTGATGTGCCAGACTGTGCTGGTGTATATTGTAGTCAAAGCACCGTCAAAAATAGAGGATGTAGTCTTCCATGAATAATTGTCAAGTTGTTTTTTAAGATCTATATAATTATGTCAAAAATACCAATCAGTATTTTATATGTGAGAAAATACAGGCATCTGTGATCATTAGGTGTAGTCACTTTTTAGGAATCTAGTGATGAACACAAAGCAAGAAGCTGAAGTAGGTGAGCATTGAAGCCCTCAGTTTACCAACTGTGGTTTAATTCTAAATCACTAAGACTGATGTAAGAGAGTGCAAGAGAGAGCCTGATACAGAAACTGACAAATGGGGATCCACTTGAAGCATGTTAAGAGAACGTTTGTGTGTGTGTGTATTAAAGCTTAATATACCAAAAACCTCTGTCATCATAGTATTCCCCTTGTCTGATGACGGGCTAGGACCTGACACGTTGCATCAACAGTGCTAAACTTTGTCAAATTGACTTTGGAGCTGCTTCTTTTTTTTCTTTGCTACTTGTATTGCATCCCAGTACTTGAGTTTTTGGGATGTACGCTCAATTTTCTTCATTCTTCTCATCCAACAACAATGCAAGGTCGAGTGTTCTGTGTATGAATCCATTTTTCCACAAATTTCATTTTTCTGCTTGTACTGGGCGCAGAGTCTCTTGACATGCACTTCCTGCATTTTTTCCCCTAGAGTGTTTTTTTTTTTGTTTTTTTTTTGCTATTGTTACAACTTGAGCCACAACAGTAGCCAAGCTTGGCCACTGGAAAACCAACACTGCTCCCATAAACAGGCCTAATTTTTTTTTTTTTTTAAATGTCTATTTTTGAGCATTTTTGTGCCTTTATTGATAGGAGAGAGATAGTGGATAGGCGTGTGAAAGGGGGAGAGAGAGCAGGGGAAGACACTCTGCAAACTGGTCACAGGCGGGATTCGAATCTGGACTGGCAGAAGCAAGTACATGCGGTGCTCACCATTACGCCACACCAGCACCCCAAACAGGCCTAAATTTTCATGTATTTGTCATATGTATCTATTTTGTCAAGGGCTCCATCTCCAATTTTTACTGAGCAATGTGCAATGCAACTAGCACTTTATATTCCTAGGTACTCTAGGTACCACAAATTACCATCGCTGGTATTTGATTATTGTAATATGCAATTGAGCATTAAGTAATCAAATTAGCACTTTATATTTTTTGGGTGATTTGCAATACAATGATGCACTTTACACTTTAGCACTCTGCACTTTAACCAGCCCCTTGGCATAAATGTTTGTTTTTTTTGATGATCAACTATGTTTGCTTTGTTTCATATTGTTTGTTTCGCTTTGTCTTTGTTTTGTTTTGTCTTGTATTGTTTTTATTGTGTATAAATGTTTCGTACAACACCAACCTGCCAATGGGACTAGAGATGGAAATTCGCCACACGGCTATAATCTCACGTTTACATTTATATGTTCATTAACATGTATTGTCCCATTTTTTTAAAAATAAACAAATCGACAACTCGACAAACTTTGTGGCAAAGATCGGATGATCCACTTAAGTTGGTTGTCAGTAACAACCACCCACATAATATGCAGTTATGGGAAGAGACTTTAAAGTAAAAAAGATTTCTGTGTTTTTGCCAAAAAAAGTTATTTTTCTGGGGCTCATTTTACTTGGATCATGGCCTCTTATTGAAATCAGTGTGTAGTGACTCAACACGACAAAATTAACTAATGTAACTCTGGATTGAGGTTTTCGGAAACTGAGCTATTTTCTTGGTTTTTGTGATGATTACATCACTCAAAATTGCATCCTTTAATCATAAAATTCGATCCATTTTGAGGACAATGCTTGGCTTTTGTTGTTTAAGTCTTATTAACTTTGGCAAGTAGTGTTATGTTTTTGCAGGCATTGGTTAGTTGTTTGTTGTGAACAGAATAAATCACAAACTAATGAACAAATTCAGATAAGATTGATTGGTGGTATTCCAGATGTGTATGTAGATGTTGTTTTATGTAAGGATTTGTTAACATTGCATGAAATGGCAGTTTTCCAGATATTTTCTAATGCTAATAACTCAATACTGTCTTTTGATTTTTATGTCATTTATGGGGAATTTTGATCATGGCACCAGAGAAAGATATGATTAAATCTGGATGTGGACCAAGTAGTTTTTTCTAACAGCAGTTTTCTATATTTTTGTCAAAAACTTGCTGTACAGTGTTGGAAAAGTTTTTGGCAGAAGTTTGTGATATTGGATTGTTTAAACTCATTTTATTTTTATTTTATTTTACCTTGACTTAAATCACTTTCTTCAGACTTTGTTCAAGCTGAGATTGTACAAGTCTTGATGACAATGGGATAAACCAGCTTTACTGGATTGCCAGTAATGAACGCACACATAATCTTACGTTACAAAAAAATGAATTCCAAGGTTGTTTTGTACTTTTATTATAAAATGTAGTCTCTCTGCTGTTTATTTGACTTTGATTTGTCTTCCGTTTACTGATTTTGCAGTCCTGTTTGGACATACAAATCAGACTGTTCCGCTCATCATCATAACCGTCCTATTTTTGGCTCAGACTCACTCTCCCATGGCAGGCAGGCAGGTGAGGAAGTGTTGGCTTAAGCGGAGATCAACAGGATTAGAGAGCATTTACCCAGATTTCCCAGACAGACACAACGGGATTCCGGCCTCCTCTGAGTCTTTGACGAGCGCACAGAGGGTGGCACATGACTGCCGCGCCGGTTATACTACTGTGTTTGTCTTCTCCTCCTGTTTTCCTCTGCCATGGTCATGAACTTGCTAACAGTCCTTAGAGAGCGAACACTCAGAGTGCAGCCAAGTAGAGACACTAATGCTATTGGCAGGAATATCGGCCTTCATGTGGCTCCCGCTTTATGAGGATGTTCTGTTTTCAAAGAAGTCCGGCCTGGAAAACGGCGTCAGTGGGCATATGCTGCGGTCTGCATGTCTGTGTGTGGCATGTGTGTGTTTGCCCAAGACATTTGTGTGTGACCTTTTAAGAATAATTTAGATTAATTTG
Organism: Scarus forsteni; assembly: GCA_036419115.1. Lineage (NCBI taxonomy): Eukaryota > Metazoa > Chordata > Actinopteri > Labriformes > Labridae > Scarus > Scarus forsteni. The sequence continues at coordinate 9,762,580 of JAZDUH010000518.1, forward strand.
GTGAATGAACATCAGGTTGTGTTTTGTTTGTGTATTCGCCTGTAAATGTAAATCTGATATGCTGCATGAGTTTCCAATTAGAGGAAGATTGCGCTGTTCAGATAAACAATTTGTCAAACCAGGATACGCCAATCTGTGAAACTATTGATCAGTGAGCCAAGAGGAAACTGCAGAACTCAACAGACTTTGATCTTTAAAATTTGAGATTGTTTTCGATTAATACACGTTGGCTGTAGCTGTTCTGTATGCTTTGTGGGGCTGTTTTAAGTCTTTCTTCAACTTTAAACAATATATTACAAAGTAACCCCATCCTAAACAATTGTTTCAGAAAGAAAATCACAGCGGAAGTTAACAGAAGCATGATTGTGTGCTTTACAGTTTGTTGCTGGATTTCAGTAACACAACAAATTTAAAACAGTAAAAGCATAACATTTTGCCACATACTATTTGGTTAGGGTCAAAAAGCCTATACATAAAAAAACTTTTTTAGAGTTTTATATGCCCTTTAGTGTTTAACATATATCCTCTTGATGGAGAGTACTTCCACACAGCATATGGAGAAGAGTTAAGATTTTGGTGTTTGCAGAATTTCAGCTAGGGCAGAGTTAATTATACCCTGGATGAAGTCAAAACCCTTGTAATTTACTCTCAGATGAAAATGAGTTGGTGTCAAAAATAAGGGCAAGAATGTTTCAGTAAATCAAATGTACAAGTGTTACTGTAAAATCTTCAACTCTGAACTTTTCACAAAGAACTGAACCTGTAATTGACACTTTTAGAGTCAATCAACTGTACTGCATTATGGTACAAGTACCAATAGATTCCACAACTCTGCTGAAATGTGCTCTAACCAAACATGTTATCTTTATATCCACAAAATTCCAAACATACACTGAGTAAATACAGCAACGATTACACTTTGCAGTGTTAATATATTGTCAACACTTAAGTAGTTGAAAAAGAGATTCCAAACACTACAGTGTTTGGAATCTTTCAAAGTTACACTATAAAGTTTTGAGTTTGAACCCCAAAAAGAGTCAACATTAACACTTTATGAGCTTTATAGTAGCAACTCTAAAAAAGGATTGACGACAACACTTGGTCGTGTGGACCCATATCGATTCGAAGCACAGCCAGATATTTCAGGCACCATTAAAAGACATCAGATTGGACCTCAACTCAAATCAATACATAACCTCTCCAACAAAGCAGCTGTAAAATAAACTAATAAATAATTAAATAAGTATGAAAAAATACCACTTCTATGACTATACATACAAGTTATTCTGTTTAAGACACTATGAAGTTTAAACTAGTGGAGAAATCAGTCTTGATGAAATTATAGACTAAATGTCTGGACCATTGTCAGCATCTAAAATATTTTAATTTGTCAAGTAATCAGCCATCATTAATCTCTGATCTTTAAACCCTGTAAAGAGATAACTTTAGAAAGACAAAAATATTTCAACATGTACTTGTATACACCAAACAATCCTCTGATAAAAAAAAAGCATTTAATGGGAGTTAACTCATGCAAAGATGCCTGAATATCACTTTTTGTGATTAAATATCACAGCATTTTTGCATTGAAAGAGAAGAAAAGTTAAAAAATTGCTGTTAAAAAAATACTAAAAATATTATGTATGTTAGGCTCCCCATGGTCACATGCCCTCCCTAACTTTCCCTCCTTTTACGGCTCCTCTACACACTGAAGAAGTTATAATATTAACTGTGATGTGGTTTTAGTATTACATTTATATGCAGATTTGCTGTGTACTGATAATTCACTTTGCATTTGTTACTTGATAAAAACATACTAATGAAACTTCTACTGGTCGAAGCATTTTACATAACAGTGTATTTTTCCTACCTTAACATTTCCACAGTAGTGTACCATTGGCTTGAAATTGCAGTGCATGCCCAGCTTAACTGGTGAATCAGTAAAGAAATGACCATTTGAGCAGACTCTTGACTTTGTAGTTGTTAAACATGACAGAAGATATTGGATTTCTTACATCAACAAAAATAATAATGAAAGAGCACATGCACTGGATTAGACAGTTGGCAATGTGCTTATTAAAAATGTTATCTGTACTTCCCTGTTTTTACATCCAGAAAAAAACATAAACATTTGGTAGGCTAAACAGCTGTAACATGTGCACTGACGGTGCATTCCAGTTGCTATCAGAATTAGGATAGTCTTGAGTTAGATAACGTCACTTGTCTTAACCCTATGGTCAGAAAATTCCAACTTTGAAGTCGGACATCCTTCAGACACCCCAACTTTACCATCTTGTAACTGGAATGTGTCCAGCTAATATGTGACACAATTGGATGGAACACACAATGGAACACACCATAATACTAACCAATCTAGGGCCTATATTTCTGAACTTAAATCAGATTAATCAAATCACCAATACCATGGTGCTCTTGTATCACAATCATACTTTCTTATGCACAAACCCATTTCATCTCTGTCCATAAATCTGTCAGGACTGGTTGTGTTTTTTTAAAAATCCCAGAGGAATTCAGTTGTGCTTCCTGACATGTTCACACTCCCTCCGTATGGCTCAGCTGAGGGGCCCATTGTGTAAAGTACTGTGTGTGTGTTGGGGGTTGCCATCCACTTCTCCTACGATTTGTTTATGGTGGGTGTCTGTTGAATAGGACCCCCCCCATGTAATGATCCCTCTACTTCCTAAAGCACTCAACCATGACCATCACCTTTCACCCCATGCCCTCCCCTTCTAAGAACCCACATTTACATATGTAAAAGTCCATCCCCACCCTGTCTTTAGCTGGGGGTCATCGCTATAAGCGGGGGGACTTAGAGCAGGGTGTGAAAGAGCAAGGTGAAGAATACAACAAAATCAGGAAGGAGGAGACACAGCTAGGTTTGGGCGAAGAAGAACCTTTTGACATTATCAGTGTAGGAGGTGCTGGGAAACTGTCACGGATCACCCAGGGCTGAAGGAGAAAGTGCATACATTGAGCGCTGAGGCATACTCTGCTTAACCTCAAAACTCCACTCTGAAAACCAGCACCTAGTGTGTACTGTATCTGTCTTTTCACTTCTAAACACCTTTCAGGTTTTTTTTACACTCTGCGCTGGGGTTCACGAACCTATCATCCCCCACAGCGCAGAGAAAGAACAATGAAATATGAGGATATCTATGAAAGTATGATGTAACATTCAACAAAGCAGCAACAGGAGGTCACATAGCCTTGAATAAAAGCAGGAAGAGGGGTGAACCTGAAGAGCATAACTCTCGCTGGATCCGTTTACACGACTGCCACCAGCGTATAAACTGAGGCAGCAAATTTGACATCATTTGGACAGGAGGATTTATTTTAATGAAGCAGAGAGTTAGGAATAGTTTAAAGAGAGCACAGTTTATTTAAAGGACTGCGCTTGGAACTTGGTTGAAGATTAATGTCAGAATGTTTTTTATATCACTAAAAGCTTTAAACAATAAACAATGATATAGTTTCCACCCCTTCATTGTTATTGATTAGCATATAGTTTAGTCCAAGTATTCACAGTCTCAATGGGATAAAGATCGATAACCTGGTAGTTCCCTGATTTAACATCCTGTGCCTCTAGAATATAGTATCTATAAATGTATTAGATAAATATTGCATCACAAGATGATGTATCAGGAGTAGTGTTGTTCCCCACACTAGGCAGTCCATAACACACTCAAGTGCCTTTTTCCCCTCAACATTCTGGCATGTTTGTGCACTTTGAGTGATCTGTGTAACTCATATGCACAGCTCACTTCCCTGACCCTGGCACGCTCGTTCGGGGAAGTTGACTAGACAAGAGCTTTCCTCACAGTAACAGCTCCTCAACTGTGGGTCTCTGATTATTCATGATTAAGAGGACTTGTCTGTTTCTGTGTATGGACTTGTAAAAAAAAATGAAAAGCTAAAGAACTCTGATCAAGACGCTTTCAGTTTAGGGATAAGAAAAAATAAAAAGGGAAACAAGCTGTTTCAAACAGCCACTGGTGCTGTATAGAGAGGGACAGGGAGAAGTCCTGATACCAGGAAAATAAAAGGGTCAAATAGCAGGAAAGTTTCACAGCTGTCCTCCGCTAGATCAATGGTTCCCAACCTTTTTTTCTCTGAGCCCCTCCCTGGTTTTACCTTAGAAGGCAACAATATGAAAAAAAGATATGTCGCTGAAGACTTATGAAATGGTCTTAAACACACTCCCTGTGACTTGCAATATGACCAGAGTGGTCTCACAAACTGCAAACTGACTGAGCAGAGAGCCCCTCAACAAAGGCGGGTCATTCTAGACTGTTTATGACCATAGCAGATATCAGCTACACACTGATGCTTATTTTCCCACAAAGAAGTGAAGTAAGGCAACCCTTTCTCCCTTGAACGTCTCATTCCTGTTAGAGAAACATAGCTAAATAGCCAAGTCAAAGCATTTATGCACCTCTTAAATTTCCCACTTTTACACTCTCTTTCACTATTTCCATTTACTCTTTGATTCATTTTTGTGGACGGTTAAGCCAGTGTTGCAACATAGCAGAAGTTCCTCATATCTCCCTACAAAATTAAAAAAGGCTTATCGAGAAAGGAAGTTAAGTACCTTTTACTTAAGCTGTGACTAATAAAAAGGTTTGACTTGACTATCATGGTCAAACCAAAGACTGAAATGGACTGGTAACCTGCACTGGCATTAGAAGTGGGACAGTTGTGATCTTGACAACTGTGTTGGGAAGGTGTTAAATAGCATCTAAAAACTGGCATTAATATCAACCAAAATTGATTCTAAAATATGTTAAAATTGATTATCCTTTAAAAAGATTGATAATGTGGTTTTGGTCTGTGTATTGGACCAAGTGTTGGGAAAATGTGCATTGTTTTTAACAACTCCAGAAGAAAAATATCCGTGTATAAAATCTTAAATCTTACTACTACTTTTAACTGACTTGTTTAAAGCTGTTGGCCAGATCTCCCCATGAACTCCCCCATCCTCTTTTATTTTAGACAGAGTATTTCCTACCATTAAAGGCCCTGCAGAAGGGAAATCCAGCCTGAAGACAGCCAGGGATCTGGAAAGTCTTACATTGGATGTTTATGTGTTACTTGGCCAAGTCTTAAGCCTCTGGAAGTCTGCAGCACATGACATGACAGCCGTGCTCACGATAACTCAGCGGACATCAGCCCCCGTGTCAAACCAGGGCGTAGAACATGTGACCGTAATGTAAATATACACTTAATGGGTCCAATCGTACAAGTAAGACTCAAGTTTGGCTCTTAGAAAATCATTTAAGGGACATCTCTCTTAGGATCTGGTTCTTGTCTCACATGATTTGTATTGTATATGTGGTTTAAGCAGCTTTAGGTCTTTGTAGGTTGTACAGATGCTGTAAAAGGAAGCTGCCATAGGTTGCACCTGCCGGTTTCCCACAAAAGTCAATAAAAACATGGATGCCAATTATGACACAAGGTTAAAAAGGAAACTATTGATTCACATGGGTTGCTGGAACATTAGCTGCTCTGCTGAATTCATGTCTCCATTGTGGCGAGAGGGAGGCGTAATGGGGAATGGCAGCAGTGTAATTTTAAACTATCAGACTGTCAACACAGACATTATAAGTTCAATGGAACATATACTTTAATGGTTATTTTAAAGTTTCAGACATAGTGGTATGTTTAGCCTCCATAGACTCAGTTTGGAAGCCTTTTCTAAATCTGTGCTTTGGTTTTATAATTGGCAATAATTATTTTGGGGTAAGATCTAAAAGATGACAGGACAGTGACTGATTTTCAGAGCCACAGCATGAGGGCATGAACTTCTTTGAGTTCTTAATGTGGAAAAAAGGAACAAGTGCTCACAAAAAAACATCTAAACTCTGGAAAAAAACTGGTCCAAACTCATCTCTTAATGGTATCTAGTCCATTTCTGTAGTCTGTGATGGTATCTACTCCATTTCTGTAGTTATTGATGGTAACTAGTCAATTTCTAAAAACAGTTGACACATATGGCCCTTTTCCACTAGCACGCCTTGACCCTACTCTACTCGGCCCTACTCGATTTGCAGCGTGTTTCCACTAGCCTGGTACCTCCTAAATCAAGCTAGTTTTAGTACCTACTCCGCTCTGGTTCCAAGCGAGCTGAGTCGATACTAAAAGATGATGTCACAGACTGCCGGCTACTGATTGGTCAGACAATGTCGTCATAGATGAGTCATGAGCGCAACAACCTAGCATGCTAGCGGTGGCTACCATTAGCTTACCCTCATACGTCTTTTCTTTGCAGCTCGATTGCTCTCGTCTGCGGCTTCATTCTGTTGTATAGCTTCCAAAACTCTCCTGTGCTTCTCAAGGGGTATTTCTCCTCGCCGCCTGCAGCCTTCTTCTGCTTTCCTTTTTTACTCGGTTTGTGACAAAAAGCCACAGATTGTTGTGTCGCGCTCAAAATGACGTCACCGCAGTGCCGCTCAGCTGTTTACAGCGACACTGCACGCCGTTGGGCAGGCGACTGGGGCTAATGGAAAAGCAGCATTCAAGGCAAGTGGAGTAGAGCCGGGTAGAGTCGAGTAGAGCAGGGCTAATGTAAAAGGGCCATTATTGATTCTGAAATGTGTTTTTACCTCAACAATGGCATGCAAGTTTAGGTATTTGTCTAGTAACAGACAAAGGGATGGATCTGAGGAATAACTTTAGCCTCCCAAAAAAGCTTAAACACACCAACATGCAAGTCCAACCCCCTGAACCCTTGTAATACAAATGTATGTATTTTACAAAAATTATATCTTAGAACTGAGCGGTAACAGAGCAATGAGCTATTTAAATGAAAAGTTTGTCATACCACACTCAAAACATATGTCCCTTGTCAAAATAAGCATTGTAACATGGGTGTTGATTGGAATTTGTAGGTTTTCGAAGCAAGCCTACTGTAGAAACTTGAAATATATAGTTTTTTAAGCTACAACTTTAGCTATTACTTTGATTGAAACATAAAAGTAGCATATTGTTAGACATTTAAGATTTCCCAGTACAGTAAACGTTGAAGCACTGATTGTACTTTGTTACTGAAAGGTAACAGTCTATTGATTTGCTGTCCTAATATAGGCTGTGTCTTAACTGACATACTTTCACACTATTCTTACCAAATTCGACCTCGTGTAAAGTATGTAGTATTTTTGAATATTTAGTATGACATTTTGGATATACTTGAAACTCCTGGTTATTTACCCAATAGGATTTTAAATATAAATTTGGAGCAAACTGGTTTTACAAACTATATATGCTATAGTCCAAGCCAGGCATTATCCAGCTTTAAGCAAAAGTACATTGTGTAAAATAGTTATTATTTCTGAGGTAAAACTCTAAGAACTGCATAGCTATAATTAAAGTTTTCATTAAGTATACAGACTTGATAGCTTGAAAATCCCCATGCACCTTCAAATGCTGGCAAAGCAGCTTTGTCACATTAGCTAGCTCTGTATCTGTAGAAACAAACGGATGTTTTGTAAATATCTGTCCCCCAATATCAGTTAATAAATTGCGCAATATCATCTTCCTCTTCAAAAAATAGGTTTTATACTGGCAACGACACTAAATGACCATCTGTAAAGGATGATGGTGCTCTGTGTAAACAGACATCTTGCCTCCAGTGATACTTTCAATGACAGAAACCAAACATGACAATCACTAACCACAAACTAATTCAACAGTCTTACTAACTTGAAAGGAGGCTTGTTGATCTTTCGTTGGCTCACTTTGCTACCTTTGTTGACTCCAGAAAGCCACATCAAATATTCATAATATTTAAAACAACTGAAACATGTTTGTAAGGATTTCAAGTAAACTCATATGCTCTGCTGTATTTCTGTCTTTAAACTTTCATTTGGCAAAGTTTGGATATGAAACATATCAATATCAGAAAAACAACTGTTAATCAAATTGTACAGTATTTTCAGCTGTTTCAAATGGAAGGGATGGGATTTTTTCTCTTAAAAAATCAGCAGGTGGGTAGAACATGACAACGGCCAATTTAAAATAATTTTAAAGATTTTCAGTATTTACATTAAACCTTTTATTTTAAAGTTTCATCAACGCATTGGCCTGAAGTTGCCTCAGAAAGATCTTGAAGCTTTGATTCTCAAATGAGGAAATGTTCAAGTTTGGCAGCCAGGGGCTGAAAATGGAAGCCTGTGTTAAAGTGCCACAACCTGTAGTACCCCAAGTGTCCACTTGAGACTGTCTGCTGAATCTGACACAAGAAGGATTGTGTTCAGGAAAAAGGCTGTTTTATGGTATAAATAAACGTCTTTACAGCCTGGTTCAAAAAACACCTTCAGTGTATGTATATATATATCTGTGAGTAGGTTGAGCTAAAATTCAGTTGAGATGACGTGCAGTATGGCAGCGTCCGTTACAACACATCCAAATTGTTCCAAAGGCTTCTTTGATAATCAAAGAACTGACATCACTTGGCTTCATCCAAATGTTTCACGGTGTAAGGTTTTAGTTCAGTGTATTCAAACCAGTTATAGAGTGTGAGGAGGAAAGAGAAGCGAGGCAACACAATTTGAACCAGACTGCTTTAACAGTGTATCCAGTCATTCCAGCGATGCATGGAAACATGTGCTGGACATGTGTGTTCACTTCTCAGGTCACTGCACAATCAGGAAGACAGAGAAAAAAATCAGGCTGGTTGGCACTGACAGGCTCATCCTCATCTGGCCTGAGAGTTGCTCCAGTATCTTTCTGTCTTTGTGTCTGTCTGCTCAGGGAGTGTTGCATCCATTAGTGTCTGCTCTATCTGATTTACAGGTCGTCCTCTCCCATCTGATAATGGCTCAGGCTCCTTGAATATTTAAAGAATGGTTGTCAGATACCTGCCAAACGAGCCTAACGAGATTGATGGAAAGACTGCTGGTCTCAACAGAGCTGCAGCCTTCTCGAATGTGTTCTCAAACTTCTTTCTCCTGGTAGTTTGGGCATTTTTGATGCATCATGTTGTGTTGGCTAACAGGATGTAGATTTGAATGACACCCATCATGGGAAAGGCAGCAGCAACAGACATTTCTGCAGACATCAAAGTTTCACTTCTCTTTAGCGGACTGGAAATAGATTGCAGTGTTTATCTGAAGAATAGGAAAGTTCTGATACAATGCTTTTTTCTGCATTATCTTTGCACTGTTGGCTATGAATGTTTTATTTAGAGTGTTGATGTGATAGAAAAAAGGAGGCTTGCATTTCAAGATAACTGATACTTTAAGTAAGACTCACCAAGTAGTAGAAGGATCAGACAGTCAAGTTCAGTTTTCTTGCCCCAGAGAAAGGTTCTTTTTCTTATTAGAAGCAATCTAGGCTCTGTATTTGCTTCTGGTTCACACAAATTAGATGTTTATCCTGACATATATGTGGCTTCTGGTTTAGTGCGAAAAGATATTTTGTAAGATTTAAGTCTTCGCAGTGTCCTTAAAAAGAAGAGAAGCCACATACAGTGTATAGAATGTTTTGGACGAGTCAGTGGTTGTGACAAATCTTGAATCAATCTAACCGTTATGGGGCAAAAATCAGGCCTGATAACAAGCCTAAAATTGTCAATGGTCAGCCAAACATTAAAGCAACATGCCAACTGTTTTTTTCTTTACATGTCCTACCACAGTCTCAAGTCGATGGCAAGCAGACACCATTCTTTCATGTGTATCCAGTAACAAGACAGAGTTGGCCATAGCTCGCCTACTGCTAGCGAGCTTAGCTCAAACACTGGGAGTCAGTGGGTATAGCTAGCCTGTCTCTGCCCACACTCATCTGATAAACTCTTCAGCAACTCTAAATGGTCCTATATGCTTGTCTTGACTCACTTTTTTACCGTGTTATGTTACCTTATTTTCTAGCATCATATTATTACCCCCAAACAGAAACTTTTATTTTTGACCTACTTCCACGGTGGTTTGTGGTAGAGATGTGCCACTTGCGAAAGAGTAAAAGAGCCCTTTGATTGGAAAAATATTTCATATCATAATAGTCATATCATCTTGCCTTTTGATGCCTCAACAGATCAAAATTTCAATCTGTAAATGCCCTGACATCTCACGTTTTCCCCATTGTCCACTTCACTCTCGATTGTGCCGTGTTGGCTTTTTATAAACGGCCATTGACCAACTATAAATCTCACTCTTCCATTGATGTTTATTAGAGCCAATACAATACATCCCTGTCCTGGGACATGTGCAGGGAGAGGGACAGGCTGTCACAGGCGCGGGGTGGATGTAATTAATCTGGCACAATATTGACTCCTCACTCTCGATCCCTCAGCCCCCAATATAGCTGTCCCCTCTTAATGTTTAATGTAGCGATCGATGCTCCCCCCACAGTTACTGCAATGATATAATGAGCTCCAAGTGCTCAGCGGGCCATAGTGAGTGAAAGGAAGGGCTGCATGTGGGTTAATCCTGACCCTAGATTTTGCTGTGCCTGTAGGTGTATGTTATTCTTCATTTGTTGGCTCAATCTGCCTTATCAGTGGCAGATAAACTTACGGGAAGGCCAAGACACCTAGCAAGGAATTATCAGCAAAACTGCCACGTCCACAGTCTTTCCTGCTCATCTCAAAGCCCTCTTGTTCCCCCCATTCACAATCAAGATCCCCCTTCCCCTCTTTGCCTTTGCTGATTTATCTTCACTTTATCTCTATCAACTCATCTATCAACCCTCTCCATCTCCTCTGACTCCTCCCGCAGATCAGCGAGGATCGATAATGGTCATATGCTGGCTCTCAGCTCACTCTGCACACCTCCAGCTCTGTGTCAGCAGGTTACTGAGGGGTCCATGCTCTGCAGACACCTCCTCCATTCACGTGTTGGTGCATTTACTGGGTCCATATGAGTGTTTGTAGAAAAGTAAGGGATATAAAAGTATAAAAGAGAGTGAGAGATTGGCTAAAAGGCAACAATAAATTATCTTGAAGGGTAAATCTGGTAAATGTTATGATTTAACTAAAGCATCAAAACAGTTCTGGAAACACAGTACTCACCAAAGTTATCCCTAAGGTCTGGGGAATTGGTGACATTGTTTCAACAAAATCAGGGAAGGCAAGAAACACAAGACGATCAGAGGGATTGGGTTGAAACAATCAAGTTTAAACGATGTGTCATGGAACCACATCTGAAAACTAAAACAATCAGAGCTGATTTAAAGAGGTTGACGAGTGGAACACTGGAGCACTGTTGTGTTTATTATTTTACAGGGCATGACAGAAAAGACTTAGACAGCCTTCTCTCATGTATATTAATGTGTTGGACCAATAAAATACATGAAGTAACTGTGCAGGAATCTGAAAAGTGTGTACATACATAAAGTGCTGATATTTGTCTCTAGAAAGTTGCAAAAATCATCCTTGCAAATCAGCCTTGAGCTGCTCTTACACAAATACTTGAGAAAAAAAACCTCACTCCAACGTTTCTCCTATAAGCCCAAATGTAGAACTTTCTGCATAAAGTCTGAATTCACTATTTTGAAAATGCAGCAAAATAAAATCAAGAGGATTTAACATGAGTAAGAAGGATGCTACCTCTTCCATCTCGAGAGTTAGTATCAGAGGCATGAAGCTTGGTTTATATACCAGTATATGCCTTAAATCTTCAGCCTACCAGCAGTAGTGCCCTGTGTTGCCCTGTGATACTGGTGCATTGAGATTTCTGCCACCATGTGTCAAAACACTAGTTGACATTGCAAAATGTCCTGTGCAATCTTGTCCCAACATGAAGGAACCAAGGTGACAGAAACAGAGCACATAATATTGGAGTAAAAAGCTTAAAAGTGAAGGGCAGAAGTTCTCTGCCATACAAAAACCTATTTACTGTAGAAAGAATCAGACAAAGACATTTGACATTGGCCATTTGATTATCAATTGCCCCCTCTGGTTTTTGTATAAAAATATCGGACAGGGGTGCAACAAAGACAACAAATGAACAAATATTTGGTGTATGGTAAAAATTCTTTCTGGCTCAAGCAATGAGGAGTCACAAAATCCTTGCACTTATGGGTAGAGCTTGGCTTTTGAGTTGACAGTGACCAAGTGTAAACATGTGCTAGATCAATCCAAGGCCTATTGATGGGGTCTTTGAGGGGATCAGCCATGCCTGCTCGCAGCACTGACTGAAGCACCACTACCTACAAGAAATGACAGTTACTGTCCAGTGCAAGTCCTCTCAAGCATTCTGGTATTAGTATACAACATGGGAACTTGAAATCATAAATCCTTAAATGTTTTTTTTTCTACATTATTGGAACCCATTTTTCAATCAGACAATAAAACTTAAAGTGAACCAACTCCTTGCTGATCACAGTCTTTCATGACACAAGAAAAGAGTCTGTACTTGTTCAATGAGTCAAAATTGAATTAGGAAGCCTGTGCATTGTTGGAGAAGACAGTTTGTGATTCTGACCATTTACCAGTTTCACTGTTGTAAACAAATTAGGCCAATCTTGCAGTAAATCAACAATCCATTTGATGTGTCCTGCTTCTTGTTACTGTGTTTGACCAAAGTCACCTCATGCTTATTACAGTCTGAGTTGTACAAATATGGAAAAGTTAGATGGCCTGAGGTCGACAAACACTGGATGTCTAATTAATAGGGATTTTCCAAAACTAGCAACATTTCTTGGTTAAAGCTTCCTTGTTGCAGAGTACATGGGTAACACAGCCCGGTATCTCATTCAAAAAGATGAACTACAGTTATTTTACAGCTTTCCCCGTCTCTGTCTCACAACCTCCGTCCCCCTCTTTGGTCTGCTCTCGCTTTAAAACAGCGAAAACATTCCAACAGCAGAGAGCCGAGCTGTCCCGTCCGAGTAAACTCACCAATACAGGCCGGGCAATGCACAGGCACGCATATAACCAACACACACACTCTCACACACCTCCCCTCTCTCTTCTGTAATAAAACACACACTGCCATCCATTCACAAAGCTATGCTGCTGACACTCGGGCTGTGCTGCCTGGCTCAAATCCCCGTGGCCCCCTGGCTTTGACAGAGCTGGTTTGAATCAACACACAGGAGGACGGCTTTTACTTCCCCACTGGAAGCTGTTAAACGCCCATTACTCCACATGTTCGGCCTTTATAAACCCATTTTCAGTGCATTTGATTGACTAAAGATGACTAATAATGTGGAGAACAAACATTATCCTCAGGCAAGTGGTGAGCAGTAAACTGGTATCAATACTGTCACTGATAATACATTTAAACCTTAAAAAAGCAGCTGGCTTTGCTATTTTTACGTCTGCCATCAGTCAAAACCATCTTGGACACCGAAAACTATTGACCCCAGTGAGTGAGAAACAACTGCAAGCCTCTGACTGGCCTGCAATAAAGGTTTCAACTTTACATCAATGCAGTCACCCACAGTTTTCTTGATAGGTTCTTCAGTCTTCTGCATTGGCTATGCATAGGTTTTATCTTTGACTATGAACTAAAATCCACACTAAAGCCTACACTGACTTAGGTTTAATTTACGTTGTCTTAGTCCAGTTGCAGCACCAAGACAAAAGGATCATCTGAACTAGTAGAGTGTAAACCAAACAGCCTGCTACACCCTCTGCTTGTCCCCATTCCTGAAGTTGTCCCAGCCTGATAAACAATATGCTATGGCACTACAAGTGCAACAACTCCAATATTAGTGGAGTGTAAATCTGTCATAGGTGAGAACTACTTTTAAACAGCTGGTGCAACCCATAGCTGCTCTACCCAGACACTTCGGACATGCTGCCCATTTTTTATTGAGTTCCTTGTTTTATCCTGCTTGGTGGGAGGGGCTCAGAGGGAACTGCCTTTATTTTTGTGTGGAAAAGAGACAGTGGGAGAGGATTTGTCTCAAAGGGCATGACCCTAGATCTGAACCCATGTAAGCTTAGTTCTGTAAACTGACATGGTGGCATTGTGCTCAATATTGGCATCCTTGGAGTTGTTGGGTAGTATGTATGTGTCCTCCACATGATAAAATACTTGCTAGCACAAGACAAAAAGTACCCAACATCTAGAGAGCCTGAAAAGGCTTGCCCACCTCCTCCAAAACAGTACTACCAGTTTGATGTTCTACTATTGTATTGTCAGCAGTTTTAGCCCTTTGACTAGGGATGATGAGACTTGTACAAAGCATTGACTATTTGAATAAATGCAGAGTTGTTGTCAACATGGGACTGAGCACTGCTCAACTGGCACAGACTTGACCAGTCAACCAACTATGGCCATAAAGTGGCAGGGGTATTGACAGAATAATCCACTAGAATCACCAAAGCACAACAAAAGCAGCTATTTTTTATTGTGAGGCTATTTATACTGTAAATTCCCAGTTGTTTTGTTGTTTTGAAAGGTTTTATCAGAAAATGTCCACATCAAGAAAAATTGTGGGGGGTTTTTTATCAAGAGAGAATTAAAAAACTTGTTACCACAGATTCAGCTAAAGGTAAATCACTCTGAAAGCTGAACAGCCGTAATGAAGCATCCAATGTTATTTAATCCACAAACTTGAGATGAGTTTAGCAGCATAGGCATATATAAGGGGTAACTGGGTTGAATGTATGATCTCTTACAAATTAGTTGTACCTTATGGTGCATTCCAGTTGTAGTCGGAAGTTGGAATTTCCGAGTTCTGAGTAGGAAACTGCAACTAGAACTCCGAGGTCGGAATTTCCTACTAGGAACTTGGGGGAACCTCACCATCCCCGAGTTGACAATCGAAGATGGACGCTTCAATGTAAACAGTTATTAAGCTGCTATAATATTCTGCTTTTTTCACTTCTGACTAGTGTGTTGTACTAAATCAGTCGTATACACAATATTGTTCGACTTATATTTACAGAAATGCAGCCATAGTGATAATTACATTCTTAATGTGGTGTTTGTGAACTAGAACGCAGGGCATGCTAACAATGGCTAACAATAGCCTGGTAGATCGGCATGTTTTTTCCGACTTTGTAACTGAAACACTGATAACTCGAGAGATGACGTTACTCCCACTTCCTTGTTCCCAGTTCTGAGCTTAATGGAAAGCAGCATTGATCTAACATCCTTTCAGATTAAAAGGAAAAATAGACTGTCGTTTATATTGAAGATCATATTTCCCACCTCTACTTAGAGTTAATTGTGGTGTCTCTTTTAGGATTCAAAACTAAAATCTGCAAAACTCTCTAAAGTTCAACTTCATTGAAAACATTAAGTGCAAAACAGAGCACAAGTTTCAATGAATACACTTTGAGAAACAGTGTAGTCAGACAAAGGCTGAGTGAAAAACAAGCCTCCACCTCTCATAGGTGTTGTTACCGCTGGAGTTTTGTCCCCCACCCCCCCTTGTCATGAATGAAGGTTCCCTCCCCTTAACTCAAAGTGCTGCCTCAGCCAGTCTCTCACAACCAGTCCATTCATAAAACTGCACGCCTGAAGTTTGTGTGTACGTGTGCATGTGCCGTGCCAAGAGTGTTTATGTGAGCTCTTGAGTAAGTGCATGAGAGGCTGTCAAACGAAATCATGTGTACGAATTAGGGAGAAATCAAGCATTTCACTCATAAGCAAAACAAAACGGAGGGACAAACAGCCTTTTGAGGACGCTCCGCCTCCACAGAGGGAGCTGGAGAGCCAGCGAGCGACAGTATCCATGCATATCTGGCAGGCACCTGGATGTTTTTGCGCACTTTGTTGCATAGCAGCTGTATTTTGGAAAGTGGAGAACACAGAGCTGCATGTTTCTCCGTCGAGGGAGAGAGGGAGTTAGAATAGAGGAGGGAGGGGCTCGGTTCACCCATGGTCCCTTGTGCCAAATAGGGGGCCTGATTGGGCCAGTTCTGGTCCAGAAAAACAACCAAAACAAGAGGAAGACTGTGAATTCATGACAAAGCAGAACACATAGAGGGCCAGAGGGACACACTGCTGAAAGGATTTGGTTCAACTGGGTTACTGGGACCCCGTGTGTCTTTGTTATGGTCTCTCTGTCCTGGTCTACTTATTTCTACAACTTTTCAACCATTATTAGCGTTTTTTCAAAGTAAAAATGTAACTGATATGAGTTTTATGCTTGTTATACATTAGGAATTCACTCATATTGGAATGTAGAATTTCTTTTGTAACTTTCTTTCTTCAATAGCATTTCCCTCTACACATTTTGACCTATCATTAAATTAGTTTTTGAGCAAAGAATATCATCTCTACCAAATTTTACCCCCTTCACATATGACAATTTAGGACAATCTAAACATGCTTCAATTTTGCAACTTTCTGCCCAAAGTTATTTCTCTCTACAACTACTGGCCACACATTTAGTAGATTGTTAAGCATAAATACTAATTTTAACCAAGTTTCATCAACTTTTGCCGAGTCATAGTCAGAGAGATAGGAAAAACTGTTGTGGAAACTGAGGAGCGGACAGATCACAGGTTACCTGGTGGTGCAAATGCATGAACTGTGAGGAAATGCGCAAAAACTCGAATCCATTGCTGTCACGAGTGGGGCATTGTAACAAAGCTTCTCTTGGACCTCTCTGGCCCTGATGGCTAAGTTGCGCGTTGCAAACACGATGTTCTGTAGCTCCAAAGAGGGGATTCCTGATGTTCGTTTTCAAAACATATTTTTCATTTTATTACACACACGAAATACAGGAGCAATCTATCTTCTGAGCATTCAGGGAAAGGATTTCTGTCAGTTTATGCTCTAATAACTGCTACCTGATCTGGCAGCAGCACTCTGACCCGATCAGCTAGTGAGTGCAGATCAGTGTGCAACTGGCAGGAGGATATGTAGCCCATATGTTGTGAAATACTTTCAAACACAGTGGCTTTGAAAAGGGAAACTGTCACATCTAGTTGAGCAGACAGTTTTTTTTCAGTGGTTTCACCCTCAAAGTGGAGTCTTTATGAGTCTTTCAGTGGCACCATTGACTGCTATTTATCAGCATCCACATCCAGATATCTATCTTGTTGTACATTAGGGAAGGGGCATGGCGAGGAGCATAACCATGGCAGGGAGGAGAGAATGAGAAAACTTTCAGTGCAGTGTCACTGGCTGTGGTTATGTGATGATTTTTCATTTAGACTTAAGTTTTCAGAAATAAATACCTGGAATTAAAGTATTCTTTGTGTTTACATGGAAATAGTAACTCAGAATTGATATTTACATGGAAAATCTTCACCTTTGTTCAATTTTGCTTAAGCTCTGGGGGTTGGGAATGGATCTGATTGGACAGGGGCAGACGTGATATATTACTGACATATACATATACTCCAGTTCAGTGCCTCCAGCGTGTCTGTCAGGGAGACCTCGTCCAACTTGATCGCTACAGCTTAAAAATGTCTGTATTTATATGATTACGTCCATCCACTCTTTTCATTATTTCCAAATATTCTAAGGCTCTAATTAAATAAATTGTCTCGGCTCGAGTCCAACGCTTGCATCAGGCAGCCATCCTGTCCCCATCAGCGTGGTCTATGTAAATCATCGTGATAGGACAAGGGAACGAGCATGGGCAGAATGACCAGAGTCAAATTAAAACAGAATGGACATGGACATGATCGAGGAATTACTCAGTTTGGATTTATAATCAGAATAACCAGCCACCTACTTCAGAATGAAGTTTAATTTGGAATAGTCATTGTCATTCTGAATTAGTTGGTTACAAGATTATTTTCTAATCTTTTTCAAAAGCTCTCATCTAAACGTAGCCATTCAAGTTACATACTGTAGCTTTGTTCTAACACTACTGCTAGATTTGATACTGATTTCAGCACTGAAATACCATATTTAACTATCAGGACTTACTAATAAGACTGGATTCACTTATGGATAATGCGCTTGTTGACTGGCAATTTTAATATGTTGGAACTGTAAAAAACAATCAATGATGATGCAGCAGTAGTTCGATTTAGAAGATGTGACTCAACTCAGGATATGACCTTATGTTACAGGACACAGGAGACTCCATTGTGGTATTGATAAGCTCAGATGTTATTGACTTTTAGGTTTTGAAAAGTGCAGATGTATGTCCTAATGAAACTGTCTTTCAGACCTTGTTTATGAAAAGAATCACTGTCAAAATGCATTTGCAACTTGGATGCTTTTATATCTTTCCTCCTCTGCTATATTTTTTCATTCCTTCTCTCTTTTGCTAAACTCTCTGGAAAGCACTGTAACACTGCTCTATAGCCACAACTTCCTATATAATTACTGCAAGGCTCAAAACTAAACAATCGTCCCACACAACTCCAAAATCGCTGGATTAGTTCACATCTTGGAACACTCAAAGTGTGTGTATGTATGTGTGTGTGCAGAGACGGACAGAGGAGAGAGGTACAGAGAGAGAAAAGGGAAAGGGGAGGGAGGGGGAGTCCAGATTTTTAAATTCGACTTTAGTTTGTACAGACACAGGAAGGGAGGGAGGGGTTTGGAGTATCCACTCTGAGAGGAGGGGGTGTCAGAGAGAGGGAGAGGGAGGCGGGGGTCTGTAGTACTGTAGGGCTTTTTTATGAATGAAGAGCGAGGGAGGGAGGGAGTGAGAGCAGTGGAGGACTGAAAGAGAGAGAAGGAGCAGGGGGGAGGGGGAGGCACACTTCCTCTTACGCACACAGGGAAGAAAATTTATGAATGGGTCACATCTCTCGAGCTGCTCCGAGTGTAAACAACAGACTTGGACAAAGAAGAACCAGCTCTTGAGCCTCTCTAAATGCTCCTGCTCAGACGTTCTGCTGATTCTGACACAAAAAGGAACTCATTGACATGTTGAAACTATTTTAATTAAATGAGCTCTATAAATTTGAGTGACACCTCCGTGAGCCTTCCCCCCCCAGGGCAGAAAACAGACAAAAGAATCTGTCCGACAGCTTAGCGTCAGGCGAGGATACAATCTTGAAGAGCTGTCAACACCAAACATTCATCCTCATCTGCTTTTGATGAGATCATGGGCGGATCATTAGGCTGAGATAGGAAACTGCCTGGGGCCTTTTCTCCAGTCTGATAGGGATGTTTCAGTCTTTCTGAAGTTGGGTTGTATCAGGCACTTGATAATAGTCTGTGTGGCTGAAAGTGCTGTAACTTTAAGGAGAGCAAGCAGAAGCTACCAGTTAGGTAAACTGCTATTGGTCAGTGCAGTTATTTCAAAAAATTAAAAAAAAAAAAGTAATGAAACAATGTTGGGTCCAATGTAGGTTTGGCCAAAAACCTTCAGTGTGCTTGAGTTTTCCTACATGACGTTTCTGTGTTTGGCGCTATGCTACAGTTCAGCAAATGGTGATTTTCTTTCCCCTGATACTGTAGACAAGTGAAATCAAACACGCAAACCCAGTCTGCCACTCTTGTGGAACATTATGTGATCAAATGGCTGCAAAGGACTAACCAACACCATAAATTTACCACAGAGCAAACAGGGGACTTCTGTTTCTGTCTTGCACACAAATAGGCAGAGAACATGTCAGGAGTGAAGAATTATGAAACACCAAGATAGTCGCCATATGTTGTGTTGCAATACTGTTATTTTACATCATATAGATATTCTACAGATATTCTCTTCGTTAATAAGTTATTTAATTGGGGACATTTGCTTTTAAATTTCCATCTTTGGTTGCCAGTTGTCTTTTTTGTACATTTATTTCTGCCACTTTGGTAAACAGGAATGGTTATCCATACTTTAAAAACAGAGACTATATTGTTATGCAAATATTTTGACAGGTAATAAAAAAAGAAAAGAAATCACCCTGCTTGTACATTGTGACACCCCTTCTGAATATTGTAAAGTGACAAAGATACACCAAAACAGCAGTATAAAGCTCAAGACAGGACAAGAGCATTATGGCATAGAAACAGAGCAGAAGTGTAAGCAAGGTCAGATTTCTGGAGATACAGTATGTCTATCAGGGTAAAAGAAAAGCCCTCCAAATCTTTTCAAGGCTTTGCTTCCCTGGAACATGGGCAATAACATGGAGGTATAAATTAGCCATCAAGATGTAATTTCTTCGGCTAAATTTTGAAAAAAAATTGTGACATTTCAAAATATTGAGGCTTTAAAATGTTTTTGTATTTGTTAACACCAGAAGATTCAATTTGATTACATCTTGCGATATCAAAAATCACTTTTGCTTGATACTCAGTTGTATTTTAAACCAAAAAAAGATTGAAAATTGTTTAATTGTACTGATATGTTTACAACATTTCCAGAATTTTTGCTGGGGATGAATGAAACCCTTAAACAACCACACAGACTAGAAATGCTCTGGGGCGCAGACCTCTGCCAAGCCATTTACAACATCAGCTATTTTCAAAAATATAGAAAACTGCCTTGTCCGGCAGTGTTAACAGATCTTTGAACCGGGATCCACAACGACCAAAAAATATATAAATATCTATTCCTTGTGCCATGGTAACAGATCCTTGGAAAAACCCCTGGATCTACATCCATATTCCAATCACCACCAAAATCTCATAACTTCTTCCTTTGTCCCACAAGGTCAAAAGTCCTGCACACTATCTATATTGTAAAATAACATATAATACCACATATTTTGAACCACAGGAGAGACACAAATTGTAAACATTTGCCACATTTAAGTTAATTTAGGTTGTTAAGTTTGACTAGACCCTTAGAAAATTGTTTTAAATAATTAAATTGGCATTTTTTCAATGATCAATGGATAACTTAGTACATCATCATATGAAAACACAAACTGAATGAATGAAAATATGTTTAATAAGAATGTTCCATTGACATCCATTTATCAAATTAATTATATTGCATTTAATAAGCATATTACTGTGAACAGTTGTTTAAACATTTTTCAACTGAACAGTAAGCCTTGAATCTTTTTTTATCAACATGAGTTAAACTAATCCCATGTTTTTTTTCATTCCTATATCTGCTTCAAAAACACACCTCTTAAAATCTCAACGTCTCCCAGAGCCCTCCTCTGATCCCAGGTGACCGCAGTATAATTAAAGCTTTTATTGAAAACAGCACCCTGTTAAAATTCAACATTGTTGTTTACTGAGTCAGGTTGTTACCTGCATGGGTGCGGTGTGCGCCGAGACAGAGGAAACAAAAAACAGCAAAAGAAGGGAGGCTAAAAAACAAGCGGACATGCAGGAATGCTAGATTAGAGGAGGGAGAGGAGGGGGTAAAAGGAGGGATTGTGCAATACCTGCACATCTGGTAAATCTATCTCATCTGGTCCCTCAGTTTACGGCTAACAAGCGTGCTCTGTCTGCAGGGCTGCTGTTGCGGGAAGGTTATGCAAACATGGAGCTTTAATGTTCTTGCTAACCTGCACAAATAGAAATTGAGCTTGGTGATAACGTTACACCTTATTTTGTCCTGGAGAGATCAGAACAGTGTGATGTTCATCTCATCAGGAATGGTTTTAGTAATTTGGAGACCTTTTGCAAAGACTAGTAAAAGGCATATGTGTGCAGTATTTCCAACCCTCAGACAAACATATCACTTTACAAACTGCTCATATAAATTGGAAATGTTTATTCAAGGGGTCATGAAGTCAAAATTCAGGTTCAAGGTTTTTAACACACAAGTTGTTACACCTAAGGTCATTGTCTGGCTAAAAACAAGTAGTATGGCAAAATTCCTGTGGTTTGATAGAATGTGACAGGCCCTACAAAAAACATTCAATTTTTTTCTAGCTTGTCAGGTGGGTTCTATTTTTGTATCCAATGTATCACCTTCCTCTTGACTTTCATTGTCCCTATAATTTCACCATTATATGATTCTGAGCCTAAGGCGTCATTGAAGGGGATTAACTTGTACCAGGCTGTCACTCACACCACTGTCTGCTTAGTCTGCCACCGGCTTGAACACTTACGGTTGTACTCCTCTCATCCATGTAACCTTTATATATGATTTATACCAGGGTCAAACACAATTTATGCAGGATTATGGTCTGACCTGAGAGTCATAGGGTTTTGGGACCCATTGGCCTGGAAAATCGGTTGCTACATATCGTGTGTTTGTCATGATGACTGACAACAACAGACCAGTCTGAGACGACTTGCAGCTTTGCGACAGAAAGTCTAGCAAATTTGAGTTTTGTCCTGCTTCTTATGACCTATTCCACCAGGCCCAATGAGACCAATGAGAGCAACAGTCACTGATGTAAACAAACTGAGGTTTGCGCCTTGAGAGCATCTTGAGAACTAAGAGACATAAGAAAGGTTTGTAAAGCTCTGAAAAAGAGCATCCCTGCCCTTATGATGTGTTGATGTGGAGCTACCACAGACTAAACAGAAAAATTGCTGAAGAGAAACAGCAGATTCACCATGGTGAATGACATTTATCAGCAAACTAACATGTCATTCAACATAACATCTGTAAATACAAACAGAAGCCCTGTACTCTAAATACAGTGTGTTTGTTTGCGATCTTTAGTGACCTCAGCATTAGAGCAACTGGCTGTCTTGGGGTCACACAAGGGGGGTTGAGGAGAGAAAGTCTGGGACAAAAAAGAGAAATAGCAATATATTTTTAAAAAAGAACTCAATTTTATGCATTACCCTTATCTGTATTTTCCATTTAAGGTACTAATAAAAGTAAGAATATAAAATGAGGTAAAATCAAACTTGGTCACTCATCATTGTCTATAGCTTTAACATTGAAGGCGCTGAATTCTGGTTAAATTTTGAAACTAAAGAAATGCACTTTTACCAGTTGAATTAAGTTTAAATATGTAAATTTTAATATAATTACTTCTGCTATTCATTTGTTTCTTAGTCACACAAT
Source organism: Scarus forsteni (assembly GCA_036419115.1). NCBI lineage: Eukaryota > Metazoa > Chordata > Actinopteri > Labriformes > Labridae > Scarus > Scarus forsteni. The sequence continues at coordinate 9,785,326 of JAZDUH010000518.1, forward strand.
TTGGAACAGTTAATCTGAAATTATCTTACACCGAAAAAATGTGTTTCTCTGGCTTAAAACAATGTGGCTCTTGTGGCAAACACAGTTGCCCATCCCTGATGTTGACCATATACAGCATAAATGCACAACTTTAGTTATTTAAAAGTATTTTTCGGCATGTACCTCAAATATGACATGCGAAACAACAAAAAAAAAGAAGGCTTGTCACCCATTAATCCGCTTCAAGACGATATCTGTATGATTTTGAACACTGTACCATCACAACCATTTGTTCATCTCTTCAGAGGAAAGTATCAATATACATGTTTAATTTATTGCCATTTAGCTGAAATAAAATGACAGAATTCTTGTATATTGTCCAGCCCCAGAAAAGAACTTTGCTTTAACAAAAACAGGTGAGTCACTTGTTTCAAAGTTACAACAGGATCTGAGAGAGCTTCCAGATATATAGGGAAACTGAAGCCTTTGTCTGCCTTTAATAAACACAGAGATGAATATATTTATGGCGCTTGTCAACTTCAATTTCCCATAAATCAAAGCTGAATAGAAACGCTCTTACTGGACTCTGCAGCTATTGACTGAGACCAGCGGGGACACTGTCTGTCAACGCAGGAGTGTCTCTGCCGCATATAAGTGAGCTGCCCGTCAAACTGAAGCCCCCGTGACCCTGCAAATCATACCCTGCTCAAGCGTTAGCAAAAGGCCTGACAACTGATTGGCTGACAGGTCAGGGGGTTAAGTAGACACGACCTCAGCGTGCCCCCGGGGTTCATCTGCACTTCCTCCTCCGCATTGTTGGCCGGCAGACAGCAACAATCTCGCACAGGGCATGTGTCACCGAGAGGACCGGAGCAGTTGTGACTCGTAGCTGGTGAAATCACACAATGTTTACACACAAAAGACACACGGGGGCTTCAATGAGAGGAAGCGCCTTTGACTGCGACTGAAAGCTGTCACTTTTACTTTGCTGTTGAGATTATTCTTGGAGGCGTTTCAGGCTCCCTCTTTGGGGTTTGAACCATTTTAGAGTCACTGCTCAAAGATGGAGAAGCCCGGAGCGAGTTCAATGGGGCAGAAAAAGAGTGTTTGTAGAGCAACACGTACCCCCGCCCAGATCCTGAATCACCATTGTTGGGACGCACAACAAGAAAAGGGAAACGCATTCAAATAGGCGCTCAGTTGTGCGGCCCAGGAATTTGCTTTTCCATTTTACACCTTCCGATGAACACAAAGGCCGATCTTTGTACCTGTGCCATGAATTATTTTTTACTGGTTTCCTGAGGCCGTTTCCATTCAGCTTTTCAAAGGCATGCAAATGGATGACGGCAGCACACAATGCCAGGGTCCAAATTCACCTCATGATGACCGGCTCATTAGGCTCTCTGTTTCTCCAAAGCTCTGTCTGTCTGCCAAAGAGATTACTGTAACATCAGCGGGTCACAGAATCTACACCTAACCCTGTGGTGGTCTCACAGCTCAAATGTGACCACTGGTTTCTTCATTTTCTCATAAAAACAGATGTCACAGGAGCGTTCATTTTCAGGCCTAATGATAAAATAAGAATCATGTTTGACCCAGTGGTGCAAAAATGAAAAGTGAAACTCAGGATTCAATCAACATTTTACCTCTCTCTTGCTTGATTGTCTTAACATCAGAGAAACTTTACATGGATTTTCAGTTAAAAGCCCAAAACGAGATTTTAAAAAAGCCTGGGAGATTTGATGGTCTTTCAACCCCGGAGTGCCCCAGTTGTAAAATTGCAAGGCTTCGGCAGGTAACAGTTGCCAACAAGAGGCAAATTAGTGCCACAAAGTTCATCTGGAGCAATTGACTTGTCACACAGGGTGAGATTCGGATGTGGGACGCTAGAATTATGCCATATCCCAATTAAACATTAATTTCAAATAACTTAAGATCAAAAGACCAAAGAAGGCTTTCCCAGAGACACATCTAATGGCCCTTTTCCACTAGCAGGCCTTGACCCTACTCTACTCGGCCCTATGCGATTTGCAGTGTGTTTCCACTGGCCTGGTACCTCCTAAAACAAGCTAGTTTTAGTACCTACTCCACTCTGGTTCCAAGCGAGCTGAGTCAATACTGAAAGATGATGTCACCGACTGCCGGCTACTGATTGGTCAGAAAGTGTCGTCATCGATGAGTCATGAGCACGACGACCTAGCATGCTAGCGGTAGCTACCATTAGCTTACCCTCATACGTCTTTTCTTTGCAGCTCAATTGCTCTCGTTCTCGGCTTCATTCTGTTGTACAGCTTCCAAAACTCTCCTGTGCTTCTCAAGGGGTATTTCTTCTTGCCACCTGCAGCCTTCTTCTGCTTTCCTTTTTTACTTGGTTTGTGACAAAAAGCCACAGATTGTTGTGTCGTGCTCAAAATGACGTCACCGCAGAGCCGCTCAGCTGTTAACAGCGATACTGCACCCCGTTGGGCAGCTGACTGGGGCTAATGGAAAAGCAGCACAAGGCGAGTAGAGTAGAGCTGGGTAGAGTCGAGTAGAGTAGAGTAGAGTAGGGCTAATGGAAAAGGGCCATAATTGGCAACTTGGACAAACTGACCTCCAAGATTAAACAGAACACACCATTAGTGGCATCATGTCAAGGTTATGATAATGGAGGCTATAATGATGAGATCTGCACTGATTGGATGCCCAAACAATATCTGATGGAAGGGGATAGGGGACTTTGAAAAGAGACATCTGCCTGTGATGGAGAGAAAACACATGTATGTGGAGGCTGTATAGCTATGGCATAATAAACCCCAGGAAGTAAGAAAACAGAGTTTTAAGGGACATTTTCTTTAAAAAGCAATGGCTCATTTCTTCATTAACTGAGAGTTTAGTTAAAGGTGTCATGTTCTTCTCCTCCCCAAGCCCCTTCTAACATTAGAGGCAAAAGACAATAAATTATGCAGGACATGGGACCTTTAAAGTCGGTTGCTCATGGTGAAGTTCTTTCAAAGTATGAACTATTTCAGCCATAATCCAAAAAACCCTTGGAAAACCCCATAGAGATTTATTTAGATATGATGCTTATTTCTGGATTTGCCCACAAATGTATGTCATAACTGCACCAGCCAATGCACAGCTTAGGTAATTACCTGACCAAGTAAAAATATCTAATTAATGCCATATAAGGTCAGAAATCTGAATATTTTGTGGCTATTTGCAACCACTCTGAGCACACATACATGCAGGCAGAAATTGGACATAGCAATCAGACGCAGGGTACTCACAGTTCTCAGAGTGAAAATCAGGAACAAACTGCTCGTCACTGTCCGGAACTTGAGCTGAAATAAGAAAAAGAAAGAAAAAGGACATTATTTTATTATTACTGTTCTTGTTCAGATTAGACCTGTCATTTTCTGTCACTTATTTCCTCTTGTCTTTCACTGGAATCAGAGTGAGACTTCATTCAAGCGACATTCACTTCCTAATTTTGCAGCATGTCAGTGCTTTGTCTCCCACAGATAAACACACAAGAATACAAAGTTCCTAAGAGGTATTAGAGAAGTTGACCGGCCAGCTGGGTTTTGTTCCGGGATATGTTGTTTCTCGAGCTGGCCATCTATGACCTTAACTGAATTAATTTGAATTAAGAGTTATTACTTTTTTATCCATGATCTTTCTACAGACATGGTGTTACATAAAAAAACGCACCCTTTCAGTACCTATAACTTCTATCTTGACCCCTCATATTAGTCATACAGATACACAGCCAGCTGTTAGCCAGTCCCCTTTACCGCCATCATAGAAATCCAGATGGACTTAAACAGGCTGTTCTGGCTTAACAACTGTGGAAATCTGTCAAGTGCTGTGAAGAAACAGTCTCTCAGCCCCAAAGAGTACAGGACTCTGTCTTCCATTGTAAAAGAAGTCTGGATTTTATCTGCAGCATAAAATGAGGAATGGCTCGATTCGAGCAAATATAAAACAAGGACAGCAGATGTAAATGAAACGGAGGTGTGGGGGAGTGAAAGAAGGGCAAGTTAAGGTTAAGCCTGAGATCTTTGTGTCATAAAAGAAAGTGTTTTACACAAGTACATCTCCCTTCAAGAAAACATAAAACATAATTTTAATATATTATGGTTCCTCTCAACCAAAATTACCAGGGACTTTTAGTTTTAGGAACTTATTTTCAAGCTACTGAAGAGTTCTTGTGGCCCAATGTTACCTCTGCCAATGAGGTCGAGTTTTCAGCAGCAATTGTCTGCTTTTCTGCAAATAAGATAACTCAAATAATGATGAACAGGTTTTTATTCACTTTTTAGAGTTTTCTGGTCACGACACAAGGCAGAAGGGATACAGTGTTGGTAGGGATCAGACTCAATAAGTTCTCCACAGATTTTGGTGACATTTTTAGAGAATGTTGATCATGGCACACGGCAGAACAGAAAAGGTTTTGGTGGTGATTCAAATCCAAATGTGGCTCCAGGATTTTTCTAAGGATACGTAAACAGTGTGACATGGGGCAGTTTTCCACAAGTTCAATATTAAGATAATGATTTCTTCACAGATTTCAAAGGAAATGTTAAGAAAATGTTGTTCCTGGCACAGGGGACAAGTATTTCGATTTTTATAGTGATCTGAATTTGGACATAGATAAAGGATTTTTTGAGGTTTTGTCACCAAGGCCCAATAGGGCAATATTCCACATTTATGACGATAAGTTTCGCAACAGTGTTGGAAAGGCATTAATGACGCTTTGTGCTCTTGAAGCAGTTCTAGTGTAATGGTGCGTTCATACCGGACGCTACTTGTACTACCTCTGCGATCACTCTCCATTCAAAGTCAATGTACAGCCGCGATGGGGCGGGGCTAACCCACCCGCGATGCGACGGCGTACAAGACGATCACTTCATTCGTTGTGTGATGTCAAAGTTCAAAAAAAGTTGATCTATTCAGGCGATGTCGTGTGTGGCTGTGCAGCATCAGCCAATCAGCGGTGTGTGTACGTGTAACGGTACCCTAGACAAACAGTTATTCATCCGGACTACAGGGCGGATGAGTTCCGTCTAGGCGGAACTAATGTCAGTGAGGACATTAGTTCCGCCTAGACAGACCGCGGTAAACTCACAGATAATGCTGCTGCAGGGCATCAGCTGCAGTGTTTTGTGTTTTATAAGTGAATGAAAAGGATACACCTGGAATAATGTCCGCTTATACATCCTATTATGTGATATATGATATGATCGTGGTGAAACTCGAACGGACGTGACGTCACCGAGAGACAGCCGACGACCAAAATGAGGTATTTATGGACGCGAGACGCTACGTCAGTGGGCGACGCGATTTTGGTAGCTGGGTCACTTGCGGTGTGAACACAGCATAAGACTCTTGGGCTGCCTGCTAGCTTGGGGATTTTTGTTTGTCTCCAGTTTGAATTTGCTCTACTTCCACTTTGGCACATGGTTGATTTAAAAAAAACAGGTGCTGGTAAACTGAAAACAAGTTTTGATCACAGGTAGTCTCAAGAGACATGTAGTTAATACTTGTTGGACTTTAACCAATTTGAAACATTTTCCACTGCTGGCCTCTTCCCCAGAGTTTCTGGGTATTTTGAGAAGTGAAACCAACAAGCAGGGCTCATAACGGGTGCTCTAATTACCTTGGGACTAAATTTAGACCAAGAATCCTTGTTTTAAAACATCTTATCATTTAAAGTTTCTTGTCAAAGTTACAGCTGTTGAAAAGCACCATTCTGTTGATTTAAGGGTCACACACAGAGGATAAACATCCAGATTCTGACTTTTTTTTTTTAATGTCTCTGTATGCATGATCCATGATCTGGATTGTCTAAATGATGACTTGCTTTGGTGTCCATTTCAGTGACACCCTCTCATAATGAGCCTCATAGGATTGAGCTGAAAAAGCAGAGTCAGCCATGCCAAGCCCAGGTGCAGCTCAGCTAGACAGACACCATTGTGCAGCCCCCTTTTTTTTAGGAATCAAACCCATTCACAATTGTGCTTTGGGAGCTTTGGACATCGAGTTACACAAACAGTTCGGAAAAGCCAAAAACATTTGACTGCCAAAAAGGGCTCACAGGTCAAATTCATCTACACTCAGTGGCATTTGGTTCCCCCACGTTTGATTTAACAGTCATAAAATAAAGCAGAACCAGAGCTAGCAACCTTTTAGCTTGGCACCAGTCCATCTGCACAAGATTCTCTAGGTTTAAAGTGTTTCCATTGCCTGGGACTCACACTTACGTCATGGCACAGGCTAACTGGGAGGGAAAAGCTGATGGTTGTCATTAAATAACATGAACTCAATCAGGGGCATAATGGGCTGCAAAACAAAGTGAAGCCATAATGCGAGTACTTTAGCACCTTTTACTTGAAAATGGACAAAAGCACCAATCCTATATTTCCATGGACCTTGGAGCCCCAGTTCGAAAAGAGATTGGTTCTTGTTTGGGTGTTGACAAAAGAAGCATTGTGAGATGTTCTGGATAAATTGAGACACTGTATATTCTGAAATGTGCACAAAGAAAAATATTCCAATTTTACACCACCCGTAGCTTTAAAAAAAGTTGCAGCAGTGACTCCAAATGGTGGGTTACATTTCAAAATGCTAAACTCCACACATTTGTTTTTACAAATAAGAGTTAAAGCTAGTCATGTAACTTTAGGTGTAAAGATTCAGTGCATATGCCAGATGCTCCATCAACAAACACAACTTTCACAGTTTTTTCTATTTAACAAAATTTGCAATTTTCATGCTGTTACAGAATGACAACATGGTAGTTAGGCCTACAAGCAGCAACTACACTTCCAGCATAAAACTTCCCATAACCTTTTTTTCTTAGATTTCCTCTTAATTGAATGGCCAGACCAAATTGGTGCACTTACAGTTGATGTATTATATAAAACAATCAGAAATTATAGTAATGGGCTCCATTTCTGTAGTCTTTCTTGGCAGTAATTTTAAAGTCCAATAGACTTTGAGGCTTGGGAACTGGGAGTACTTAAAATGTTAGTACACTCATTTACCACTCAGTTACTGCTGTTGCAAGTGATAATATTTTTGACCAATCACTGAAAGCACAGGTTCAGGTTACTTTATTTGTACCCGTAGGTAGATTTGTTTTGCAGTCCATGAGACTAACACCACACAAACATAAAACGCCAAAGACAAGGTAAGAACAAATTTTAAAAATTAGACATTGAACATAAAACATTCAGTATTATTAAAGTGCTGTAGGTTTTATCATCACAGCAGACCTGGGCATAAATGACACCTAGCTTCCAAACAGAGAAGCACCGAAAAGGATGATACAGATCTGATACACATTAATAATTAATTAGTGTGTAATCAGATCATTAATAATTGTCTACCTTTACTAAACCACTTAGTGGAAATGCAGCTTATGTTGAAAATGTCATATATATGGAGCATTACATTAGCTCAGGCAGAACACAGAGTCAAGATTGCTGTCAGTCAGCATTCCATTGTCAATCAGCTAATCCAAAGCTTGCCCACCATTGCTGTCAGCCAGCTGATTGCCTTTAAGCTGCCATTGGCTTAATACACTCAGACGTCCTTACTTAAGGTGCTCTAGCCTGCCTACTCTTTGCTGCTCTCTTTGCAAGCTGCTTTGCAACCCTCCTTCATCCCAGCTCATCCTTTATACCTTTTCTGGTGTAATCAGTGTCTTGTTGTCACAGATGCTTGTTCTGAGGGGATTTTTCTGCTTCAGTCCTTGACTCATACTGTCTTTGTGGGCTGCAGGGAGGGCAAAACATGTGCTGTTTCTGCTTAGGGTGTCCAGTATGGCCATGTGGAAAGGCAGGGAGTGCCCTCATCAGAGCCATACCATAAAATCAAAATATACAAATAAATTCAATTAAAGCTAATTCAATTAACTGCTCTAGTTTCATTTCTTGACAAAGTGGTTTTTAGCAGAAGTGTATTTGAGAGATGAGGGAAGCATTTCCCTGTCCAAATTTTTACTTAAATTTCTTGCTTGCTTTAAACTTTAAGTAGGGTACAATTTAAGAAAAACAGCAAACTCTGTTATGTTGTATCAAATTCTGTTTTTGGTTTCAAGGTCCTGGCTTTTAAGAAAATGAGGTTGGATAAGCAGAGTGGATTATATAATAAAGAACTGACTTTCTCCTCAGTTTGTTCCTTAGAGCAGACAATCACTGAGTCAACTATACTGGAACACAAAAATGAGTGTAACCTCATCCAACCACTTAAATCTGTACCAGAACTCAACCTCAGCTGCTTTTTCTCTCTTGCTTTATCCACAGCTTTGTTTTGCAATCAATGCCACAAAACACAGACGCAGAAACTCCAGAGACAGAGCAACAGCGGACGAAAAGAGGAAATAAGACATTTAAACCTTCTTTCTTGTTGTCACACCCCTCCTTCCTGTGCAGAGGAAACCGGATGAAAGTGTTTTGGAGCATGTTCAGATAAATTATATCGATTTCTTATATAACGCCACATCCTGTGGCCTACTATACAATAATAATATTACCCCCTTTTAAACTTTTCAGCCTCTCGCCCTCAGGGGTACAGGGATAAGTCTGCTGCATGAAATGAAGCAGCGGGCTTGATATTTAGATCTACAGGCCCAACAATCAATCATGACTGCTTGTTTCAACATGTCCAAAAGGGAACATGGCAGACCTCGTGAAGAGGAGGAGAGACACGCAGATGAGCATCACACGTCAGTGTTTGCAGGGGTGGTTTAGTTAATTTGATGTCCCAGGCAAGAGCCAGAGCAAGGTCCATGCCCATTTAGAAAAAAGCTATCACAGAACACAGACAATGAAATTTAAGGCTCTTTGGGGTTTTTATGAAACAGAAAATAATCTGCAAATGATTTTTCATCCAATGAGAATGCTGCACATAAAGAGTTGCTCATGTTTGGACAAGTGGGTGAAACTAAGAAGGAGTCCAGAACCATCAGCAGAAATATAACCAGAAGACAATAGATTACAGCGGTAGGTCAAATAGCCTTTTTGCAACCAAAGGCTGATAAATTTATAATTTAGTTAGAGCAAATATTTGTGCACAGTTTGAAGGGAATCCACAGAGGCAGTGTGGAGACATGATAAGATTACATTCACAATTAAAAGATAAACATGAGGCTTCATGACCTTGACCTTGGACCTTCTAATAAAGGCATCTAGAATGAGAGCAAACAATTTGAGACAGTTGATGAAAATCCTTCAAAGTATTATTGAGATCTTGCTTTTATAAACAAACTTAGACTCCACTCTAATCACGTCCCCCATGTTACTGTTTATAACTGTACAAAGTTTGACAGAAATTCCCAAATCATTCAATATTGCATTTATTGCATATCAGATGCAGGAAGAGAATGTAAGCCACCCTGGCCTTACTACATGACATTTTGCCTTCTAGTTGAAAAAGTTCTCCTTGAATTAAAGTGCATATTTAATTGGATTTTAAAGAAAGCATGAGGAGCATGAGGCTCCACAACCTGTCTCTTAACGTTTGACCTTCAAATATCAATCAGACAGGGTGAATATTTGTGCTAATGTACGAGAGACTCCCTCAAAGCCCTTTTGAGGTATTGCGTAACAAGGCTACATATGAATGGACGGATGGATAGGTGGAGGGGAGGTCATATGGATAATTCTGTCCCCATACACTCATTATTCAAATATCCATTCAAGCACAGATGTAAAAATCCAGAACTCAAAACATGAACACAGATTAAAAAATATAAAACATACACAATATGCACACGCACATTAGTAGTAAACCCTATCAAGAGGAATTATGCCACAAAAATGCAGGACAGAATAAAAATAAGACTGAATTGTGTGCTGATTTATGCAAAGCAGCTGGTTTACTCCTTATCTACCCCAAATGCACAAGCCCTTTGAGATCACATTATCCTTGGGATATTAGCTTGTCAACAACCAATCAAGTTACATTTTTGGGAAAAGTGATAGCCGGTCCTATGGACAGACATCCTATATAATAACTAGAAAAGCACTCGGAAAACGCAGACCTCCACCAGCACCACAGTCCTCACCCATATTGTGATTTTTTACCATAAATATTAGTCCTACCTTTCTTTCATCGAAATATTTAGATTCCTTGACCATGAAAACATATCATTAACAAATGGATTCATAATATCTATTTTAGTTCAGTAGTTATTCACCAAAATCACATTTTTCATCACGGCAGCCAGACGCTGATTCAGATCAACACCAAAATCAAATCAGTTCCTTTTCCTTCCTTTTCCCAACTGAACATTTCCTGAAAATTTCATCAAAATCCATCCCTTATTTTTTGAGTTATTTTGTTCACAGACGGACGGACAAACAAACTCTCCCGAAAACATAACCTCCTTGGCGGAGGTAACAATGCCGCCAGACTTGGCTATCACCAGCACATAATAATTACTTATTCAAACACTACCATCATATTCCTGTAATTTAGACACTGACAAGCATTGCCATCCTTTACTCTCCTCAAATAATGCACCGTAAATTAAAAGAACAATCACATGTATATTGGAGGGTAACATTTAAAATTGGTGCTTACTGTGTTCCACATATTGAGACCCTTTACCTAATAATAAAATCAATGATGTGTCCATGCACTTTCTAGTGTGTTGACGTGTTGGTGAGTATGATTTGTTTCCAGGAACAAGTCATCAGGGGGCTCTGAGATGCAAGTCAGCACAGGACGGAAAGTGTGTTTATGCGAGCACAGACGCATGTTCTCCCCGATGCTTCCAGGCACCTTGAATGACTTTTTTTTTTTTTACACTCAGTGGGAGATCCTGGGAGGAGCAAAGCCTCCACCGCAGTCATATAAACCTAAAGGCCAAAGTGAGACAAGATGTGACAAGCTCCTGAACTCTTGCCATTCAGCACTTCACCCCTTTCTGTCTCTCACTCGCTTCCGCTCTTCTTTGACAGGGGAAAAAAAAAAGAAGAAGAAACTCCCCTCCAGCTACATGGCTTTTTTTTACAGTCTCGGTGAATCCCTCACAACTGCAATCAGTCATGATAAGGTCTTTAATTAATGCAACAGGAAAGGAGAGGTCTTAGCAGGGGAAGCTGAAAACAAGCCAGTACTTAGGGTTAAATAACACTTTGATAGGGAAGGTGCACTTCCATTTCTCCCCCGCCCCCTTTTTTAACCATGCTCACTCTCAGCAGCTAATGATGATCTGCCTTTAAACTGTAAAGTCAGAGCAGTAAATGATGCTGTTTTATTAAGTTTGGCTCATAGTTAACTCACAAAGACAGACATTGGCTCATTTGGATCACAGCAAAGCCTGGCCATTGAGTTTTACTTTTGGTTTTGCTTTAACAAAACGGTTGTGCTTTTTTCTGAATGATTTCCTGTACAGTCTCATTTATGTTGAGGTCAATGGAATTTAACTTGAGGTGCTTTTGCCAATGAAAACTAATATTGTCATATTTTTGAATGACAAAAAAGTTTCTGCCCCTTAAACAATGCACCATATTACTGTGGTATCATTCTTCAAAAGGCGATATGAAGGCACACTTGAGGGAAACTTATTGAAGTGAGTTATATTACTGTTGACTGAATATTTGATTTCTTATTTTTTATGCCCTGATTGAGTACATGCATATACAGTCCAGGCCCCTTTTAAATGCCATATCTCAGAAAGTCTTGTGGGGATTTTCTTTAAACTTTGTCAACATGTTTAACCAAGATTCAAGGATGGACTGATAATATTTAAGAGGTCAATGGTTAAACTCAAGGAAATTGTGGTCATCATTTGCATATGAGCACAGTATCTCAAGAATGCTTTCACGATTTCTGTTCTCTGCATGTCTGTTCTGACTATGAAGAGATTTGTTTCTGTTTTAGAAGCTCATCAGTTACAATTCAAAAACACAGAACCATGTGTTAACCCTTGCGTTGACAAATCTTTGAGAGATTTTCTTCAAGCTTTGTGCAAATGTCAATAATGACCCAAGGATACCCTAAGGGCATTCTCTCTTGGTCACCCTCAGATTGTGCGTGGGATATCTCAAAAATGCTTGATGGGAGTTTCATCCAGGCAATTGCCCAAGTCCCTCCGATCAGAGTCCCTAGCAAGTCTCGAGTCATTTGATCAGAGTCTTAAGCAAGTCCCAAGTTTTTTCTGTTGTGGGCAAGTCGAATCAAGTCACAGATTATGACGGGTCGAGTACCTCACCATTGTTCCCCAGTCCACCCATAAAGCACTCAGATTTTTATCTTGGAGAAAGAAACCTTATCTTCCCACTCATGCAACACACGTTCACCCCCTTTACTAATGCTGGTTTTGCTAGCTTCATATTGACCACAGGTCAGGCTAACGTTCCCGCCATATTGACCTATGGCAGGAACATTAGCTACCTGGCTAACGTTTGCAGGTTTCACTCACTTGGCCTCATGTGTCCTCAGGTGGCAGATAAAGTTTGATGTTGTGCCCTCTTTTTCGCTTATCCAAGTGTTGCAGGTTGTGCACTTGGCGTGTCTTTGTTTTCTATCTGATTGAAATTCTTTATATGCAAAGAAAATAACTTTGGGCACATAGCGGTTGCCAATTTGAAACCCGCGTCCCCCGCACCCAGAAGCAGGTGTGGTAGGAACGTATATGTGTAGTACTGTCGTGTTCGGGATAATAATAGGTGACAGACAAGTGTGCTGTGAATGGAGCATCAACAAAGTGAACCTAAAAGGAAAGGGCGGCGTATATCTCCTGTCTGGCTCTTCATATAAAGCCTGAGTGCGTGCAATTTTCCGAATCATTGTTGTTTCAAGTCAGGTCGAGTCTGGAGGCATTTTCTCCCGAGTCCAAGTCGAGTCTCGAGTTTTTACCTCCCGAGTCCGAGTCGAGTTGCAAGTCGTCTCATTAGCGAGTCCCTATGACTCAAGTCCAATTGTCTGGGTTCATCAAACTTTGCAAAAATGGGCACTTAAATGGGCACTTAAGATTGAATTCTTAAGAATTCAAAGGTGATGAGTCAAAGGCCTGTCACAAACCTTGTCATCATCATTCTTTCCTTGTAAACTAAAACTTGCCAATTTGAAATCCCAGTTTTCTTAAACTTTTCATGAAGATTAACCATTAAAAGAGGTTCACCTCTGAGTAAGCGCTCACAGTAATAGGGCCTCTTAGTCATCTTTTGCTGTTGAAACATGATGTTTCATGAATACTTGAAGTAATTCTCCTTCAACTTGCCTGATGTGTCTATTATGACACATTTAAAGACTAGAGGTCAAAAGACCAAATACATCATGCTTCCATGTCATCTTCTACATATGAATGCAATACCTAACACTCAAAAGATTTAAAATTACACATTTAGATCTTGAAGGTCATAGGACAATAGTCAAGGTCATAATGTCTTATACCCATCTTGTGCTTGAGAAAAAACAAGACCTCATGAACACTTAAGGTACTTTCATCATTTTTACTCAAATATCGTCTGATTCATTTAATTTAAACGTATTTTTGGGGCATTTTGTGCCTTTATTGATAGGAGAGAGACAGTGGATAGGCTTGTGACAGGGTGAGAGAGTAGAGGAAGACACTCTGCAAACTGGTCACAGGCTGGTTTTGAACCTGGACCGGCAGAAGCATGGGTTGCTAACCACTCCGGCAAACAAGTACCCAAAATATTTTCTGTTTCTAAAGCATGACGTAATCAGTTTTTCAAATTCATGAGTAAAAAGTCAAGGTCCCAAAGTGTCATAATCAGTATTCGCTTGTAAATGCCAATTTGTTGAATCTGATTCAGAAAATGTAGGTACTTTAGTATATGGTCAAAGCTTTCTCAAGAAAGAAAGAAATGAAAGAAAAACAGTATTCATCCCCAAATCATGGATGGAATTGTATTTTGAGGCAATTTTTTTGATTTAATTGAACATAATTTACTCTTCTACGGCAAATAAAAAACAATATTAAAGAACATAAAAATCTGATTTACAGCTCCATTGTGCAGAGGGTAAATATGGAAAATAAACCCAGTTCTTCAAACGTGGTAATGACCAAAAATTCTCCACCAGTTCAGCATATTGTTTAAACAAAACACCCAGCTCAAAAAGAATTGAGGCCATCCACTCACGCCCTTGTTTCAGGCTGTATTGCACAAGAGATAAATGTGAAAATGTGATTTGGGATGAGCTGGCCCTTTAACGGTCAAATCTTTGAATACAAATGGGCTCAAACCTAAAAGTAACACCCATTGTCACCGTTTTATTGGCTCTGTCTCTGGCCTTTGTCTGCAGGTGTGAAGTGAACTTGGCGGCCTTTCGACGCTGCATATGAAAAGTGAAGAGGGCTGAGGTGGTTTCAGCATTGTTTGACGTAAACAGGAACTGCCTCTTTTTAACTTTCAGGCAGACGGAGACGTTTCCACACCGTCTCTGGCTGTAGTGACGTCTCTTCCTTACAGTTTGCTGACCTGATGTGTTCCTTTTGACTTCTGGATCTCACTGTACTGTCTGAAAGTGACTGGATTGTTCTCGGAAGAGGACATTTCTGGTGTAATTCCACTTAGACAGCTGGGCAGACAAGATCAGTGTTTACAGAAGATGCTCATCATATTGTGCCTTAACTTGTCCCTAAAGAAATCTGCCTCTCTTGCAGGATTTAATTTCAACAGAAAAATACATAAGACATGGCTGTTTACATCAGCTGTCTAAAATAAAACAACACATTTCCTTTAACCTTATGTGGCCTTTATGGTGTGAAATGTTGAGATGATGCAAGAAGAAAGAGAATATTTACAATGACTTCCACTAACAGCAATATATTTATTAACCTTAATTCACACTAGTGCTTAAAACACTGGACATTTTGAAAATGGGTCTCTTCATGATGTCAGCTGTTCGGTAATTCTCTCTCCTACTTTGCCATTGTTTATGTTTATTTGAATTATAGTGCACCATTAAATTAAAAATAACTTTGTTCTTCTTTTCTTCATATGCCTTATGCACTATTTACATTACAATATTCTCTTTCATAGAGGAATCCTCATTAACTTCTTTACAATAATAATCACCTGCTTATAGACATCGAAATAATTCATGCTTATCAAAACCAAATATTTCCTTAAAACTCATTAGCCTTCCATCTTTTCCCAGAGCTTTCTATGTTGTGAATCCTTTATAAGGCCATTGTTTGAAACCTATCTACTGCTGACCCAGCAATTTGTCATATTGTATATTGTCAATTTTAATGTTTTGAAATGCTTGATAGTTGGATTTTTTTGCATCATATCTGATGTAAAATTAATTTACCTGCATCGTTTTATCCCATATATGGTATTTACCAACAACTCTAGCTATATTCAAAAATGGCAATAAAAGAGATTTAGAGAAATAATTACGTAAAAGTAAATTTGAATTGAATATCCTAATTTGTGCATGGTGTTATATCTGTTGTCCCAGGTTGAATCACACTGCAGATTTTGTTATGTTTTATAACCTCTGCCTAGGAGGTTGTGTTTTCGAAAGAGTCTGTCTGTCTGACTGTCTGTGAACAAAATAACTCAGAAAGTTATGGATGGATTTTGATGAAGTTTTCAGGAAATGTTCAGCATGGAAAAAGGAAGAAGTGATTCAATTTTGGTGTTGATATGGATCACCGTCTGGATCCGCCATTACGAAAAATGCGATTTTCATGAATAGCTACTGAACTAAAATAGATATCATTATGAATCCAATTGCTAATGGTATGTTTTCATGGTCAAGGAATCTAAATATTTACATGAAATAAAGGTAGGACTAATATTTATGGTAAAAATCATAATATAGGAGAGGACTGTGGTGCTGGCGGAGGTCTTTGGAAAGAGCTGGCAAGCCTCATTGGGTGAGGTGGATGGTCACATGTGGTCCCTGGCCAGCCAGTTGCCTACTGATTTAGATAAATGCAGTAGACTTCCTGAACACAACTGACATGATTACCCCTGCAAAATGTAACTTCAAGACAATCAGACCATCATAACAAATTCTTTCTGGCATAATTTTTAAATGCATCCTTTTAAATACACACTCATACTCTTCTTTGTGATCAGCAGTAAAACTCCTCTGTCCCATCAGCTCATTCATGGAAATCAACTTCACTGAAGCATCGTTCTGCACAATAAATCACATTCAGCACACCAACTGCAGCATTTCTACATGGAGGGGGAACTTTCCACAGGATTTATCGGACTGATGTGGTTCACATTAAATGTCAAAAATGAGTGGCATTTCCCTTTAAAGCTCCACATCAAACACATCAAAGTAGACTGACACAAGCCACATTCACACCTTGCGCTTCCCTCCCCCTCGTCCAGAGCCCCAGAGCGTCCTGCTGTGGTGGAGATGCAGGTTAACATCCACACACACACACACAAACACACATCAGTGAGTCACAGCGTTGTTTTCCCCTCGTCTGACGTACGCTATAATTACTCTATTAGGGCTCACATCATCATTGCACTTATTAAAGTCTACGGGCTGACAATTGCCTCTGACTGGGTCTCATTTCATCGCTATGTTGTCTTTGAGTGACACGAGCTAAATAGACGGTCTGTTTGCGTTGGCTGCTGGCACGCACGCACACTACATGCCAACATGGCCAAAATAGGACATGCTCTAAGCTAATAATGTCCCGTCTGTGTTCTCTGTGGCCCTGATTTTTTTCTCTGCTGTATGTTTTAGGGCTGTGTGAGCTGCATATGAAAGTTTTGAGGCCACAGTAAGAATCAGATCGAGTTATCACTTAGTAATAAACCTAGATTTTTAAGCATTTGAATAAAAAGTTGCACCAATAAACCTTTGTGGGAAAACTTTTGAACGTAAACCACTAAACAACAAAACCAACAAATGTCCTTTTTTAACAAATGTATCCAGAAAACCTAAAAAAGTAGACTGTTGTCTTCCCTTTCCAACTCTTCAAGAACCGTCTTGTAATTTCACCAGTTTTTTTATTTCCCCTTTAAGTCATTTATCCATAAAATATTACTATAACTGTGCATTATCTACATTTTTGCACATCTTTTTGTGTTTTTGTCTTTATTGCAAATATGAAATTATATAACAAATCAAAAACAACACAGGATTTTCCTTATAAGTGATATAAAATCTATAAAATGTAACTACATTTATCCTTTTTGTAAATTCCAAATAGCATTTAAGCATAAATTCCCAGTTTTGTAACAAAAAGGAGGGGATCAATTTTTTTTTTTTTTTTTAATTTTTGGGAGTCTCTTGTTCCCTTATAAATAAAACCAGAAAAGGGATCAAAAACTCTGTTTTAACTTTTATTAATTCAACTCTTAAGAAAATGTAAATGTATTGTTACAGTTAGGAACAAACCTTCGATATCCAAAACTGCTTCTTTAAAGGATATGACAATAAAGCTCTGTTGTTGAAATCAATCACGTGTGCTCTTTTTTCTCTCTCACTTCTACTCATCACTTTGTCATAATTTTGTCGACTCCAATGGCACAACAACTTGAAAAATTCAACACTGATACGCACGTGCTGACATGTGAAGCATCCACATTTAGTAACAAGAGCAAAGTCAGTGTGACGCAACGTTGTCTTCTGTGCATCCAGGTCACTTTAAGAGCATAGATGGTTCATACTGAATTCTGATGGCAGTCGCTTTTAAATTATTATGTGAACATCTTCACAAATAAATCAGATTTCAACAACAAATCAGATTGTATCATCAAGACCTGCAGTGTAAACATAGTCAAATTCGTCCATGATGCCTATCTCCTGCTCCACCACATCCCAAATATGCTACATTGGATTGAGATCTTGTGACTCTGGAAACCACTGGAGTGCAGTGAACTTCTAGTCGTGCCCTCGAGACAAGTTTGAGGGGATTTCAGTTTGGTGACATGGAGCTTTAAACTGCTGGAAGTCGCCATCATTAAGAGCTCAGGTCAGCATGTCTAGCACCAACAACTGAGCCCCACTTAAAGCCCCTAAAATCATCTTTCCTCCTTATTCTGATGCTGGAGATAGAAACCCAGTGGGTTGTCTTAACCACGTGTGCACACCTACGTCCACTGAGTTACGTCACCATGTTATTAGCTCATTGGATGCAGATCCAGCCATTTCTCTCTGATCATGTGCCTATGGCTCATCCATGCATTGGCAGGGTGTCACCATGAGATGGCTTCTTCCTCACAGGATTACATATTCTCAACCTTTTTAGTTATTAGAGTAGACGCCAAATCAACAGAGAGCAAGCTTGACACACATATAAGAGGCTACATCTGTATTTCCAATAACAAGCAAATCTAAAGAGCTGGATAAGTTAAATGACACCATCAAAACAGAAGAAGTTCATCATTTTGCATCTTATTTGTGATCTCAAGAGTCGCCCCTTTGTTGACTCACATGAACCTCATTCACACTTGCAAAAAACCCTGAAATTGTGTGTGTGAATGCAAACAGTTGAGTTGTCCAGCAGGCCTTACTCCCTGCTGAGAGGATGCAAGTGTGAACAACCATGTTAGTGAATTACCGGGCGAACTGCCTGGACATTATCCTGCTAATATCAGGGTTGAATGTGTGAAAAGGGCCATAAAAACGTCCTGCAGTGAGGGCCAAGAGTGAAAAACAATTATCATTTTCATTATTATTTTCAGGAGATTCTTGTTTCATTTTTGTTTATAAAAAACCTAAAATTAAACCAATGTTGATTACCATCGTTTCTTTATGTGATTTAATGAATATTCAATTTTAAAGGCTGATCTTAAAGCTGCATTGATTTGTTACCTACAAGAGGTTAAATTGAGCATAAAAGAGAAGCATTTTACCAATTTTGAGCTATTTTAACTAATCCATCTATGCTTTTCTAAGACAAAACTTTATTTTATTTATCTCTTTATAATTTGTTACAATAACTGCTTTTTTAAATAAAAGTCTGTAAACATAATGTGCATATTATGTCTTTAAAGAGGTATGGGAAATAAGAGATTTCCTTTAAACACGTTGAAATAAAAGTTTAAAGTCTGGATTCGTCTTGATTTTTGGGCTCTTTGGATTCTTTTGACCTTTTATGTTCATTCAGTCACATAAAATTAGGCGGTCAGAGTCTGTTTTATCAAACTCTTAATACATTTAGACACATATTCTGCCTTACAGCCCATTTAAGATTAAAAACAGTTAATGTTAAACCGTATCATCCTTCAAACAGACATATTAAAGTAGATTTATCTAATCTCCCCGGATATCTTAGCATAAAAAAAACAGTCAACCTTATCTAACTCATAATAGTCTGACACAGAGCTGCTTCATGTTAAAAAATTATTGTTATTAATATGACTCTCAAAATCGCATCTGCTTCTTATGTATTTTAAAGTCTATTTATTTGACTTTTCAGGCAACTTAACTTTTATTTGAAAGTTTGTAATTAGCAGATAAGCATTTTTTTTGAGAGTGACATTTAACAGAACATAATATATTACATTTGGTCTTGTTTTGGGGCTTTAAGTACATCCATCCAGACACATGAGACAGTCTGTTTTATCAAACTCTTAATAAACCTGACAGATATTCTGCTTTATTTCCTGCAGAAGTTTAAAATCAGCAGAAATTATATCTATGTTGTTCTTAAGTGGCATAAAATTGAAAATAATAGCCTGCACTTATCTTACTTTTTGGCTTCTTAAACTTTAATCTACTCCGATATCTTTAAATGAGGAAAACAAGCAATTTGATCCAGCTCTTTTACAGACGTTTAGAAGCAGCAAATATTTGATGATCATTAAAATAATCCTTAAAATAAATGAAGATGCTATGTTGCGTTTACCTTGTTTTGTGGGACTTTTATGTATTCTAATTTAACCATCTCAGAGTTACACAGGCACAGACTCAATTCAAATACTTCACAAACTTCACACAAACTTTACTTCATGTAGATGCTTGAGAGGGGCATACGGCTAAAATAAGACAGAATATGTCTTGTTATTGGAACATCTTACACTGTAATCTCAGTGTTTCCTGTAGAGAAATGACAGTATTAGGTTTGAGTGCAGAAAGGAGAGTCTAACTGAAGGAAGTGCTCTCATACATGCACACATTAAACAACACTAGACAAGAGAAGATTGTGAAATTTGCCTTGTCTGAAGAGTCTTACATCTGCTGTGACATTTAGGTTCTGAATTTGGTGTAAACATGACAGCATGGATCCATCCTGTCTTGATTCAACTGATCAGGCTGCTGCTGGTGTAATGATGTGGAGAATATTATCTTGGCACTCCTTGGGCTTTTAAGTACCAGTACCAGCATCTCAAATGCCAGAGCCTACCACATGTCCATTCCTCTCTGGCCACAGTGAAACCATCTTCTGATGGCTACTTGAAGAGGATAATGCTCCATGTCATTGAGTTCGAACCATCTAATGGATTTATTAAACATGGCAATGAGGCCAAACGCAGGTATTTTCAAAAACAGGATGAGCACTCTTATTACCATGTAACAATGTCCATGATGTGCAGACTTCTCAATAAATTTCTATGACAAGCAGTTTTATTAAAGGAGACATATCATGCTGATGCATGATTTAATACGTACATATAATATAATAAATTTGAAAACAAGACCTTACACCCCCTTAATTTTCAAAAAATGAGATATTGTATTTTTTCTGATATCCTAGAACGAGATTTGATGTCTCTGAAAATAGGTCATTGCGAGATGTCTGCGAGATTTAAATCGTCGTGACGACACGGGGTACCTTTCTTTTTATTGGAGTAATCTGATAAAACACTTCCTCCTCTGTTATGTCCGTTAGCCACAAAACTGTCACCGAGGAACACATCCACGAGCAGCAGTATATAGGTCCCTAGCTCACACTCACTCATTACCAGCTCTGGCCTGTAGGGGGACTCAATACGCGCTCGCTGCTTTGAGCCTGCCGGAAAATACAGTAGAAGAAGAAGGACAAGCTGGCTCTACCCCCGATAGAACTGACCAATCAGAGCACAAAGGGCTGTGACGTTGCAAGGTAACTGTAGGTCATCCTGAGATCCTCGTGTTTCAACAAGAGCTTCATAGTGGCTTAAAATGAGGATTTTGGGAATGCTATTGTGGGGCAATGAAGGAACTAAATGACTTGTACTGAGGTCAGAAATGCTTTACAGGCATCCTAGTCTGGCATAGTGAAAAGGAGAAACAAACATGATATGTCTCCTTTAATATTTCTGTTAAAGTCTAACTGGTGTTGTGGTTTGTTTTGCTGCTTTTCTAACTGGCGTGAGCAGGCATATTTATTAAACATTTATTCAGTTAAATTTCAATTTGAGACACATCTGATACTCTTGATCAAATTATTTTCTTAAAACATTTTGTGTGTACTTTTATCAGTTTTAAAGTTTACTGTAACCGTGATGGCCATGTGTCACCAGTAAACATGATCACCACCATCTTAGAGAGGTAGCAACAAGTCCACTGCTACACATGTAAGCAACATTGCTAATGCCACAGTGTGATGTCACCCAGAGGAGAGGCTGGCATTTTGGGCCAAAGTGCTGTTTTCCCTGTCCACATGGAGACAACCTTAACAGTTTTCAAAAATCTCCACCTTGGCAAGAGTTTACTGAAATATGCATTTCCAGTTAACTAAATGTACATGTGGACAGAAAGACTAAATCTGTGTTCAGAATATCCACCTACTTATGGACAATACCTGAGTCCAGTTCTCCAGTGGTTAACAGCAACTGCATAGCAATACAATAGAGCCCCTTTGCGATGTGGTGGAATGGGAGATTCTAATCATGGATGTGTAGCCAGCAAACCTGCAGCTACAGTGTGACAGTATAAAGTCAGCATGGTCCAAAATTTTCAAGAAATTTGAGCCCCTTTTTGCATCTATGCCACAAAAGTTTAAAGCCGTTCTGAAGGCAAAAGGTAGCCCAACCTTTTACTTGCAAGTTGTATATTATAAATTGACTGGTGAGTTAATATCTGTACAATATGTATCAGAAAGCAGCTGTAACTTTTGTGTTGAACTATCAATCCAGATACCTTAAGAAATCCTTTTTCACCCTATTGTCTTATAACAGTTTTGATATCAATCAGAAAATCAGTGTGTTTAATGGGTTTTATAACCTTGCATTTGAAGAAAAAAAAAACAATAAAAGAAAAAATATAAGATTATTTTTTCTGTCGTCCTTCCAATGAGGACTAGACAACCCCCTCATGAAGCCTCATGAGTTTGCAAGTTGTGAAACCGCTACAAGAAGTTCAAATCAGGAGTAAAAGCCGCCTTCAGGCAGTCTTACCTTCTGTGAGCCATGTCTCCTGAAGTTGGCTTAAATCCTGGAAGAGGTCTGAACACAGAGAGATAAAAAGAAAATCTAATGAGCACACAGAACAATGACAAACCACCACTTAGACTTACTAAGACCTGGTTACCCTTTATGTTTAAATCCAGTAAAGTGAGACCCAGACTGACACAGCCTGAGGGTTTATAAGTCCATGATGTAAACATGCGTCATGTAAGCAGAGCCCGGACTGTACTTTACCTTCAGATTCCTGAGGGGGTAATTCTGTGTCCATGTATTTCCTTTTTGCTGCCATCAACAGTCTATTTAGGGGCCCATTTCCATGCGACTTCTGCAAAACCAATACATGTAGAGAGAGGAGAAGTGAGGAAACAGAGTCCCAACAGAGCAGCAGTGTCGGAGGAGATAATGGCAGGTTTAATGTGGCATATAAAGTCATATTTATTATAACTCATACTTGTGTTTTAATCAGCCATCATTACAAGGTTACTGAAATGATCCTTACTTATCCTTATTATAAGTAAGTCTGGTGCATTTGATTAGTTACCAACATCAGGAAACACATCTTTATGCGAGCCTCAAAATCTAATATCTAAGCTAATGAAGTGACCTTTAGGAAATGAAAAACACTGCTCTGGATCCCAATGAGGGACCATTAAGCACACATTTCCTACTCTTAATAAAAAATAATGACTTATGTGTTTTAAGGTTGAAGGAAATTATAACACATGTATAAATAAAATATTTCTCAACTGTAGAGGCAATCTTAGAAAGACAAAAATGTGTTTATGTTCCAGAAAGTAGCCATTCTAAACACTTTCCACCTACTCAATAAGTGTTTCTCGTTAGTTTAATAAATAAGCCACAAATCTGAGGCTTCGGCAGCTTTATGAAGGCATTTAAAACACTATAAAGATATATTTCTGAACTTAATAGGAAAAACAAATGTGATAGCTGCATCCCAAAAAGTGATACTTTGGCACGGTTTTACACACAGTTATAAAACCTACTTATTAGAAGTAATACAAATCCTTATGTTCAGTCTCCAGTGTGCAGCTGTTACAGCTTTATATGAACATGGAAATCCAACAAGCACCTTTTTCTAAGTGACAAAGTGCTTTTTGCAGCCTAGAAAGGAGCTGTTTGCCACTTCCTTAAGCATAGTTTTTCACAAGGTGCAAAAATGAATCTAGTATGCTAAAACTATGAGACTACAGCATCACTGAGTAGTAGAAACAAAGTAAATTATATTTTCCTCTGCTTTGAAGGCACAACAAAATATACCATTTGGCACAGATGGCTTCTCTCCGTAGGTATATTCCTCATGAGTAATAGCAATATTTGAATCAGCCACAAATATGAGGCAACGGCAGCTTTAATTCAACATTCAAAAACAAGTGGGCTGAACATCATATGTCTCACCTTCATGAGGAATAACCTCTGCCAGGGCATTTCTGACATTATCAGCCAAGTTACCAGAAAGATGTGGCAAAACTTCACTATCCGGCAATACCAACAAATGTTTAAAAAAGAGTCTTGGATCTACATCAGTATTCAGATCACCTTCAATATCTCCTGACTTTTCCTTTGTGCCATGAAATTGTCACCAAAATCAGTAGGTAAGTTTTTGAGTGATTAGCAAAAAGTTCAAAAACTGCCCTATCATGTAATTTTAGACAATTAAAAAAAATCCTAGGCACACATCTGGGTTTCAATCACCACCAAAATCTAATCACTACTTCCTTTGCTGTACGGCAACGAGTCCCTTAAAAGTTAAACTCATAACTTCTTGAGTTTTCTTCTTTAAAAACCAACAAACGCTGGCAAAAACACAACCTCCTTGGTGGAGGTTACAAACAACAACACCTCCCTGGACACAATTTTGGCGTTTGCCTCTCTAAAAAGTGACCATCTGCCACACTGTACCACTTAAGCTATTAATATTTCCCCAA
The DNA here is from genome assembly GCA_036419115.1 of Scarus forsteni. Lineage (NCBI taxonomy): Eukaryota > Metazoa > Chordata > Actinopteri > Labriformes > Labridae > Scarus > Scarus forsteni. Next base: position 9,809,534 of record JAZDUH010000518.1, read on the forward strand.
AACTCACCAATGAGCGGCAAATGTGAGTCTTCTGCTGTTACAAATAAATTATTGAAACCTTAGGCAGTGTCACATGTCTCAGCTGATGAGGCAAAAACAGCTCTGTGTCCAAAGAAAGTTAACTTGGCACACTCTGCCACTTTTATGGTTTCTCCTTTAAACATTATGCTCACGTTTATTTTAAAAATCTGCTGTCAAATTAGTGCTACTACATGTTTATATGGGCATAAAAATATCACAAACAGCTACACTATTGAGGCAGTTCCAGGGAAACAGACACGCTATTTACAACCAAGAAAGAGACCATTTCTACACCATTTATCATAAATTATACTATTTTTAAACCAGCAACCTAAATCAAAGCAACTGCAGCTTTGTATGAGCATGTAAATCCTTATAACACACAAATTACCAGCTATATTTGTCAAAAATTCACTAGTATGTCTAGTGTGAGGTTACAGAGGCATTGCATGAGCATTAAAACACAGTAAACCTCAGACTCCTCAGCTTTTAGGGGGCTAAACAAACACATTCTCTGCATCCCAGAAATTAACACTTTGGCACAGGTTGAAACTTTCTTTACGATATACTGATTTACCAATATTTGTATTCTCTGTCAATATTAGGCTACTGCAGCTCTATACCAACATTTAAACCCAAGGAACACACTTATTATATCAAGTGGTAAAAAACAAATACACTTATAAAATTCCAGAAAGAAACCATTTGGCACACTTTGCCAACTCCTGTTTTTACCAAAAAAAAAAAAACGAGGCAATTGCAGCTTTGTGTGGGCTTGAAAAACCCCATAACCAACTTATTACCAGCTGTAGAGGCCAATCAAACAGTGTGTGTGTCCCAGAGGATAAATCTTTGGCACACTTTGCCGCTACCTAGAACAATATTTACAATGAATTAGAAAATATAGTCAAATACTTAATCAGTAAAAGGAGATAAAGCTTTATATGAGGATTAAAAACTAAATGAATATGCTAAATAGATATGTCTCTGTTTTGGAAGAAAGGTTAAGAAACCCAGACATCATGTCTACGTCCCAGAAATTAACCATTTGATGCATTTATCAACCTTAAACGGTTTCATTTATCTTCTGTGATGTCAACATTTTAAGCTTTTACCAACATGAGGCTATAGCAGCTGTATTTGAACATTAAAATCCCATGAAATCCCATTTTCAGCTGGGAATGCAAAACAAACAGTTCTCATCACATAGTCACTTTGCCACTTCCTTAAAGCAAAATGTGTCATAAATCGTTCTGAAGTTTTAAAAATGCATCATTATGAGGTTTTATTGCTTTCTGTAGGCAAAGAAACCCAAACTAACAGCATACATCTTTGCTGCGGTGGCAAAACAAACGCGCCGTTTGCGTCTCAGAAAGTGACCATTTCGCTCAGTTTGCCACTTCCTAAAGCAATGTGTGTCATAAGTCATGTACATATTGTAATCAGCTTCCAAAATAAGACAACCAACAGCAACCATTCATAACCGACGGATTTCAAGCTGTGGGGGCAAAACAACGCGCGGTTTGCGTCCTAGAAAATGACAATTTGGCACACTTTGCCACTTCCAAACATAGAATTGAGCAGAAAGTCTACATATAATTTTATTTAGCTCCCTGAATTAAGATTCTTTAGCACTACATGAACGTGAAAACACGATAAACACCGCATTTCTCTGCTGCTGAGGCAATCGTGGACAAACGCGCTGTTGACGTCCCAGAAAGTGACCATTTGGCACACTTTGCCACTTCCTCTTGCATTCTATATCTTACATTGCAAAAGTTCTTTAAAATGTTGCTTTAGCAGATCTCTGTAGACACAACTGAATCCATAAACAGTATATGTCTAAGCTGCGGAGGCAACCTAGTGGAAAACAAACACGCCGTTTGCGTCTGTGAAATGTCAACTTGGCACACTTTCCTTTGCGCACAAAGCAAATCGGGTTAACCCTCATTTTAATGCGAAACTTGCAATGTCTTACACTTGGAGACATGTGTTAAACTGGAAGAGCAGTTTCTTCCGCGCAGACATACAGTTGCTTCGGCCAAAACTTGTGCAGACGCGACACGGAGACACACAGATACAACCGCGGTAGCATATTCATTAAAAAACGAGCCCAGAAAGAAGAGCCAGAGTAAAAGTTCATCCATACATACATTTGCTAAAGTGTAAGGCACTTGCTGGTCCAAATATCCATCCATCTTATAATCCATCCGTTAACCGTTTGTGGTCATTTAGGCTGAGTTGGAGTGCGATCCACGCAGCCTGCAGGGAGAGGAGGGAGCGCTCTGCTTGTGAATGGAGCTGCGTGGAGGCTGCATGCATAATGAGCTCCATTCACAAAAAATACCGAGGGGAAGTGATGGCCAGTGATTACCCAGCGGGCTGCTGCCCTCCTTTTACAAATCTCTTTTTTGTGTGAGTGCGACAAGACAGACAGCTCGCAGAGTTCAGGTACACGAGTTTTACCCCCAGAAACGTGCGGTTATTGCAGAGATGCGCGATTATGTTGGACCTGTATGCACGCTAAACATTTGTCCTGGTTTTGTAAACATTCAGCATGGATCATTGAGGTTTTCTAAGTTACAGGGTTTGAGTGGTATAGAACAAAAATCACATCTGGATATTTTTACCTGAATGAATCAACAAGTGGCTGTTACAGCATTATAACTACAAACTTAGATTTACATTTGTTTGATTATTTTATAAGCTTCACAGTATTTTACTACAATATCATCTATCTAACTAAATAGGTATCAGTTACCTACTTTTAAAAGTTTATGCAGTAAATTACTGTTAATGGATTTAGGGAAATATTCAGCCACCACTGTAATTCCATTTTGCATTCATGCATAAATGTAAATCAAAATACAGCAAGTTTACTGTCATTTGAAACACTGTCATAAAGTTGAATGAATTACAGTAATACTGTAAATTAAAATAGATGATGGGCAAATGAATCAATAAAACTGCGAGTTTAAACTTTTACTGTAAATACAGTGGTTGTGCTGTAATTTAAAAAATATTAACAATGCTGTTAAAACATTCACAGCGACTTACTGACACCCTGTTACCAGTAAGTTACTGTAAAATTTACAGCACTCTTTTTACAGTATATTCAAGACATCTTAAAATGATAATAAAGAGCAAACCACTCTGTAGTTGTCATAACTTACAGCAGGGCTGCCCACAGACATGGCTGGGTCCCTGAAAACCCCTATAAATGGGCCCCAGATCTCTACACATGGTCATCACTGGCCCAAAAGTGAAGTTCTACCCTGCTGTGTCATATTTTCCAGGATTTTGTGAGTTCTCACTTCTCTAAGGGAGGCACATGACTGTGATGGTGTGCATCATTCATTCTGCTGTTTACATATTGTTATACCAAGACACTCTAGTCTGTTAGTTTTTAGTAAATGTATGGTTTAGAAGAATGTTTCATTGAAGCATAAATCAATTGTTTGTACCATATTAACAGACCAACAACATGAATATTACAAATATTAAATGCTAAGTCTTTGAGTTTTAAAATAAACAGTTACTGCCTAAATCTCAAATGGACCAGTCCCTAGGTTACTTATTGTAGCCCCTCCTTGATTCTGGGCCCCAGAAAGCTTTATGCTGCGTTCCCTTAACCTCGAAACTGGGAACTGGTGTGCTAGCGACGTCATCTCCGACTTATCGGCGTTCCAATTGAAGTCGGAAAAATACTTACCGATCAATCAGGCTATTGTTAGCCGTTGTTAGCATGCCCTGCGTTGTTGTTCACAAATATCACATGGAGAATGTGATTATCACTATGGCAGCATTTTTATAAATATAAGTCTAACACTACTATGTGTACAGCTGATTTAGAGCGACACACCCCAGTCAGAAGTGCTAATAACTTGACTATTACAGGGGCTCAATAACTGCTTACACTGGGGGCATCCATCATCCATTGTCAACTCGGGGCTGGTGAGGTTCCCCAAGTTCCCAGTAGGAAATTCAGACCCCAGGGGGCGTTCCAGTTGCAGTTTCCTACTCGGAACTCGGAAATTCCTACTTCTGACTACAACTGGAACACACTATTACGCATTATTAGGGGTGCACTATATTACCAGTATGATAACATCTGCAGATAATTGTTTAAAAAGCTAAATAACAATATGTTGGACTGTTATATTTGCATCAAGATTGTGTAGATTTTACAAATTCATTACAAAATGAAATTCGAAGCTCCAAAATAGGCTGATTTTCTTTGAGCAGTTAAGCTATTCAGTTTTGTAGCTTTTAAAATGGTTATTTAAAATCTATTGTAATGTTATCGAACTTAAAATAATCTTTAGTCATATGTTCAATCTAAACAGAGGGTAGTGCCTAAAATGACTGAACATGTTGGCAACAAAATTGAGAAGAATTTGTGAGGGAAAACCAACTTTTCCAAGTTCTCAACCTATTTTCGTCATTCAGACTGTAAAAGCTGATCTGCAATTTAGGTCCCCAACAGTTTAACCCATGTTTCCAAATGTTGCTACAATACCTGTGCCATTTGGACAATAAATTGAACAAATGCATGGGCAACATACTCACATATTGAGGTTTTTAAACCACTTGTCCATTTGTTGCCACCATTGTGGCAAAAAAGACAAAAATACAAATGTCCTTACCCTTAAATCACCATTTCTTTTTCAACAAATAAATTCTCAATGCGTTGTGAGAGAGATGGTATTAAAATGTCCATCCATCCATCTTCTGCCAGGTCATGGGGGCAGCCAGCCAACCAGACTTTCCTTGCCTCTAATACAAGTTCCAGTTGCTATTGGAGGCTTTCAAGGCATTCCCTGGCCACATGGGATATATAATCCCTCCAGAAAATTCTGGGTATGCTCTGTGGTCTCTTCTCAGTTGGATGTGCCCGGAAACCCTCAGGAAGGCGACCAGGAGTCATCTTAGTAAGTCTCCTGAACTACCTTAACTGACTCCTTTCAATGCAAAGAAGCAGTGGCTCTCTTTATCCTGTCTCTAAAGGTGTGCGTACAAGACAATCACTTGACTCGTCGCGCGATGTCAAAGTAAAAAAAAAGTTGATCTATTCAGGCGATGTCGTGTGTGGCTGTGCGGCAACAGCCAATCAGCGGTGTGTGTACGTATGACGGTACCCGAGACAGAAAGTTATTCTTCCGGACTACAGGGCGGATGAGTTCCGTCTAGGCGGAACTAATGTCAGTGAGGACATTAGTTCCGCCTAGACGGACCGCGGTAAACTGACAGATGCTGCTGCTGCACGGCATCAGCAGTGTTTCGTGTTTGATAAGTGAGTGAAAACGATACAGCTGGAATAATGTCCGCTTATACATCCTATTATATGATATATGATATGATTGTGCCGAAACTAAAACGGACTTGACGTCACTGAGCGACGGCCGACGGCAGTGGTTACCAAAAGAGGTATTTATGGACGCGCGACGCTACGCCAGTGGGCGACTCGACTTTGGTAGCTGGGTCGCTTGCGGTGTGAACGCAGCGTAAGACTGAGCCCAGCCACCCTCTGGAGGAATCTCATTTCAACCACATGCATCCACAATCTCATACCTTTGCTCATTTCCCAGAGCTTATTTCAATTTGTGAAGGATGGAACAAAGATGGACCAATATGTTTGCAACCACTGAAAGTTTTGGGATATCTGTGAGTTTCCCACTCATAGGTTGTTGCAAATATTTCCAAATGTCTACGTCTGTTTGGGGTTTCAGACTGAATTCACCTTTAATACCCAAATTTGAGATGGCTCACTGAGCTTCTCTGAGAAGTCAGTAATAATTGAAGCATAACATTCAACCAATAGAATTATGTTTATTATTTGGGAATGCACGTAAATAACTATAATTTAATGAATTAATCATTAAATTAATGATGGAATCAAGAAATAATAATGTGCTTTTGTAAAACATTTAATCTAAAAATTAATGGATAACAATAATAAATTTATTTTTTTCTCCATACAGGTGAATAACCATAACAGAAGCATAACAATTATCTTGGTAATTACTAATGCTATTAATTTAGGCAGCTTAGACATTAACCTTATTTTGAGTGGTGGAGTAATAAATCTAAGCGCTGTATTCCACTACTCAGTCCATTCTGTTGTATTGTTCATCCTGTTTTTACACCATGCTGTCAGTCTCTAGTAGAAATAAGCTCCTCAAAATAACCCACACAGCATCCAAAGTCGTCCGTTTGCCCACACCTAATATTTCAGAACTGAACGACAGAGCAATAGCCCGGCTTGCCAAGTCAATAGTCTCGGACACTGATCATCCTCTCCATCACTTCTTCCAGCTCCTTCCCTCTGGACGCAGGTACAGGACTCTTAAATACAGAAGGGCCCGTTTTAAGAGGAGTTTTGTTCCATCTGCTCTTGCTGTACTGAACAATTTACCTTCTTGACTTAACCTAATTGCCAGACATTGACAATGCTAAGTGCTGTCTTGCTCTGTATTTGTTTGTGATTGTCCATTGTTCTGTTCATGTTCTGTGTGATGGTGTGCTTTGGCAACATGATATGGGAAGCTGTGGAAACAAATTTCCCTTTTCTGGGCCAATAAAGGTTCATCTATCTATCTACTCGAGACAGTGAATATTCTGTTTGGAAGCTAAGGGCTTCTGTTCTTGTTGTTGTCTTTGTCCAATATCAATATTGGATGCTTTTGAAGAATTTAACATTAAGGTTTTTTTTTATATCGAACAAATTATTTAAAAAAAAGACCTTGGTCAAGTTTTAAATGTTTATTTGATATTGTTAATAAGAATGCTTGTTGTTGGTAGTTCTTATTGCATTAGGCCTGTTTTTTTTTTTCCCTCAAAGCAATTCCTTCTTTCATTTCCTGTGTCCAAAAGTCATTTGACATTTTCCTGATATTTGTTTGTTCTATCTATGTGATTGATTAACCATATGTTCCTCAAAAATGATCAAAGTTTCTTATAAAAAGTCGATAAATTGCCCAGCTCTATGTTTTATTTCGTCTGTTTGATGCTTTTTGCCACGTCTGCTCACCGTACAGCCCCTCTTCATTGTGAAGAGAAACAGATGTGGGCAGTCACAGCGACCAAAAACGAGCCATATTTAATAACACATAACTGAAACACGAGTGCAGAATGATTTGGAGTAGCTTTCTGTAAACTGTGGTGACTCTGGAGCCCCAGCTGGACCGTCATTCCTCACACAGAGGTGATTTCGTCGATAAAAAACGAGTCTCTCTCTCCTCGCAGCTCGTGATTGGTGCATTTCCTCTTTCACGAGCTCGAATTTCTGCCCTTTGTCCGCGTGAATACACAAGACTTATGAATGAAGCCTCGGTTCCTCTCCGCGAGCCAATCACAGGCACGGAAGCCGAGCTCCTGGCAACCGTGGGCGGAGCTCGCGCCACACGAGCCAATCATGTCCCTGCGGGCTTTATTCTGGATTTTCCAGTTGTTTTTCATTCACAAAAAAGAGAGAGAGGGAGGGAAAGTTGGAGAGGAAAAAAACTTCCATTCATAAAAACCTGCCCTGGCACGAAAGACATGACATGTTTTTCTTTCTTTGCCCGGACAAACTCAAGAACTTGTTTACCTCAGTCTATGTCTCTGCCTCTGTGTTTGACAAGAGGGGGGGGGGAGTGGCTTTACTGCCTCTGCAGGAGACTTTAACAATAAAAGTAAGCACCAAAACTGACGTAAATCAAAGATGGGATGTATGCACTCTTGAATTTTTGTGGTTTTGAGTCCACATTGCACCAAAAACCACAGGATGTAGGGCTGAAGTACTCCTTAAGGCCTGGTACAAAAGACCAGCAGAAGGGGGAATCTTAAGCTATGCAACGGGATGTGAGTTTTTGTGTCAAGATTTGAGGCAGTCAGAGAGAAAATACACCCACTTTCATCCTCTTTGCTCAGATGATATATCACTGCCACAGCATGTGCTCTTCTGCATGTTACTTCCTGCTTAATGATGTTTAGATGCACATTTGGATGAACTCAACAGTCTATAAATGTTGCATCAGCCGTGCAGGCAGCTCTGAGCAGCTCCACAGAGCAGGACAGACTGAAAGTAAAAGAAATGAAGGGTGATAAATTGCTAAATTTGGTCAGTAAATCATTCTAACCATAATTTACCATGCTTTTGTTTTGTTATTTCCCATTCCAAACCACATTTTAAATCCACATTGACCTCATGAGACAATCCTTACCAGCTTTTTGATGGGGGTATGAAATGAATGCAGCTTTAAAATGCCTACTCACAGTGTTCCATAAGGATGATAGTATCAATGTTGAGTATAAAAGCCGTTTTTACACATACTTTTCTGGTACTGATTACTCCCATAAAGTATCTGTAAAGTTCTATGGTGAGTTTTCTCTCTCTCTTCAGCTCCACTTTCCATGTCATGTGACTGTGGAGAACATCAGACATATCGATCAGTTCTCAGCTGCACTTGCCAGCTTACACACAGACGTATAATAAAGATTTATAGCACACCAATATAAGAATGACAGAAAGAAAATACAATTTCATGCACTGATGCTCTCCAAAAACATGTTAACGTCACTTTAAATTATATTTTGTTTCAAAAGATTTATAAATTGAGCAACATAATCTTAAAGGAGACGTATCATGCTGATGCATGATTTAATACTTACATATAATAAAATTGAAAACAAGACCTTACACCCCCTTAATTTTCAAAAAATGAGATATTGTATTTTTTGTGATATCCTAGAACGCGATTTGATGCCTCTGAAAATAGGTCATTGTGAGATGTCTGCGAGATTTAAATCGGCGTGACGACATGAGGTACCTTTCTTTTTATTGGAGTAATCAGATAAAACACTTCCTCCCCTGTGATGTCCGTTAGCCACAAAACCGTCACCGAGGAACACATTCGTCCAGCAGCAGCTTATAGATCCCTAGCTCACACTCACTCATTACCAGCTCTGGCCTGTAGGGGGACTCAATACGCGCTCGCTGCATTGAGCCTACCGGAAAATACAGTAGGAGAAGAAGGACAGGCTGGCTCAACCCCTGATAGAACTGACCAATCAGAGCACAAAGGGCTGTGACGTTGCAAGGTAACTGTAGGTCATCCTGAGATCCTCGTGTTTCAGTGAGAGCTTCATAGTGGCTTAAAATGAGGATTTTGAGAACGCTATTGTGGGGCAATGAAGGAACTAAATGACTTGTACTGAGGGCAGAAATGCTTTACAGGCATCCTAGTCTGGTATAGTGAAAAGGAGAAACAAACATGATATGTCCTCTTTAACTTTTACAGCATCAGAGCGACTATTTTTTTTATTTTTGGAGGTCAAATTTGTTGTATTTATTATATGCTTGAGAAAAAGCCATGATTCTGAGATTAAATTCTTTTAATGTCACTTTAAATTATATTTTGTTTCAAAAAAATTGTAAATTAAGGGAACATAGTCTTAAATTTTACAGTATTAGAGCGACTATTTTTTTTATTTTTGGAGGTCAAATTCGTTTAATCTATTATATGCTTGAGAAAAAGCCGTGATTCAGAGATTAAATTCTTTTAATGCCACCTTAAATTAGATTTTGTTTCAAAAGATTTGTAAATTTAGGGAACATAGTCTTCAATTTTACAGTATTAGAGACACTGATTTTTTGTTTTTGGAGGTCAAATTTGTTTCATTTTTTTTATACATCTGAAAGTAAGCCATGATTCTGAGATTGAATTCTTACTTTTATACCATTTTTAGAGTTTTTTTTGTGACTGTGAAAAAAGTCAATCATGTCTTTTTCACAGATGTAAACCTGTGAGGCATACTGAGACACAACAGTGTGCTCCGTCACACCATTAGAGAACCACTGGTAAAGTCTGCATGTTTTCTTTCTGTACTTTTGGTCAATGATAAAAAAAAAATCACAAACATTATGTATTATTGTTGGAGATGATATATATCATCATCTCTCAGTTACTGTAACATGAAAAATACATACAAAGTATTGGTATCTTATTGTTTTAAAAATGTCTGTTAATGCCCATCACCAGTGTTTCCCACAGAGTTTAGGCTTCTTTCCAATCACAGCTAGTGCTGCCTTTGAGTATTTGATAAGTGATGATCAGGTCATAATCCTACAATGCAGACTAAGAATGAGCTACCACGGTGCCAAACAAAGAAACATGTTGGCCTTTTATAATCCTACAGGACGACATGGTTTATCATAATCTCAGACATCTGAACTAAACTTCTATCTAATGTGTAAGAAACTACATTCAATAATGTGTAGTAATGTTTTGCTGCAAATGCCATTTATCATTTAAAGTACAATACGAAGATAAAATGTGCTCCCGTACATCTTTGGTATGACCTCTGAAGATGAGGAAATGGAGGATCAACTTGGCCCCCCATTTCACTCCTAAGCTAAAGTTCATCTTAATAAAGGTTAATAACAAACTGAACTTAGACACAAATGAAACTGTGCTGTGCTCACATTAACTCTGTTCCTCATTTCATCTTAGAAGTCAAACATGACTAAACATTATGTTGAAACCGAGGACGACTAATAAATGATTTCAAAGTGAGTGAACTTTGGACATAAATGTCTTAATGATTACATAAATTTGATCTATAACTCTGGTGACACATCACACTTTCCCAGTTTATTCAAATAATCCTTTACTGTCATGTCAGTGCAATAGTCGGATTCAAAGTTAAGAGAACTTACAGAACATTATGAATTTTAAATGTCTAGACAAAGAAAAACGACCTGAGCTTCATATTTTGTTAAAAACAACTCTTTGTAAATTTACATGAGACACAGGCTACATTTATTGACCTTATACAAAAGATACATCAGATGTTGAGGAGGTAAGTTAGCTAAATGCTAACATTACTTACAACAAGCACTTATCAACTGACTGTTTACATGAGCAAACGTAGCAATGAAAGGTTACTAAGTCAGTTGTTTCTGTTATAATGGTGTCTCTCCATTGATACCAATTCAACTTGGCTCAACTTGTAATTTCTCAACATTGGTGAAATCGTAAAGTAACATTACAACCACATTTACTGCTGAGACCTCTCTGAGAAGTCTGATCATAATTAGAGAAGATCATTTGTGTATCAATAAAGACACCAGTGCCAATCATTGTGTGCTTCATTAAACCATTATCAGAATATCTTTTTCCGTCATCTTCATTGAGAAATTTTAGCTAAGAGACATATCCTGTCTTTAAGTAAAAGTGGATTTTATAATTTCAACTAGAAAAGCACTCGGAGAGCGCAGACCTCCACCAAGCAGCACAATTCCCTATCTCCCAATGATAAAGAATCCTTTGAACAATTCCTGGATCCAGACGGTGATCCGGATCAACACCAAAATTGAATTATGTCTTCCTTTTTCCACACTGAACATTTCCTGAAAATTTCACCAAAATCCATCCATAACTTTTTGAGTTATTTTGTTCACAGACAGACAGACAAAAAAACTCTCCCGAAAACATAACCTCCTTGGCGGAGGTAATTACAGAATAAATACTAATAAATGATTGAGCAAAAATATTTCCATTTAGCTGAACTGCAGTGTCCCTTTTCTATGAATGAATTTGCCTAAACATGCTTAAACTAACAAATGTTACCATGCATGCTGACAAGCACATCTTAATAGATGAAGACTAGAGCTTAGCACATCTTTAATTGAGGTGAGTTTTCTCAGAAAGAGTTTGCTGCTGCTATTGTCTCCAATCTCAGCACCATTTTATGTCACCAGGAAAAGTAATCAACAACAAGCTTTGGGGATTGCCATGCTCGTATCATTCATTTGTTAAGGCTGAAAGTAAAAGGGATAGTTTGTACTGGTGGTTGGATACTGTTACTTTATAACCCCTGATTTTGAAGCATGACTCAACATTTTGAAGTTCCTTCCGCACAGGATGGAAACACCTGACACTGCAAAAACAGATGCACATGACTACTCATGTGACAAAAAAATACAAGTTGGTGGAAATGTTTTCCAAACTTTCCCACATTTAGGATGTGAAACACATTTTCTTCTTTTTGGTGACTTATAAAAACACTGTAAAACTAAATATTGCAACATGTCTGACATCATTGTCAGTGTAAAAGTCTACAGATACACAGGTGGTTTTATGTATTTTGTTGGTGTGACTGAAGCTACAATTCGGCTGTTTGAACTTCTTCATCATCAGTACCACACAAGAACTGACTGGGCCCCAGGAAAGTCCAGTAGGAGCTTTTACCAAATGTGATGTAGTTATGTGAACTGTTGCTCTGGATCAGTAATGCTAGTGCCTAGCCATGGGCATCATGTGCCTTATTTGCCTGGCTTTAAACAGCCTGTTGTTGGAGTGCTATCCCCTAACTGGTTCCCACTTCTTTTCTCCTATATTTGTAGCTCAACTTTTGTTCTGGACCTCAAATGATACACAGACCAACTTTGAGGGCCCAACAGTCATGTACAACTGACCTTGCAAGATGCAAATACTTTGGATAAAGGGTAGTCGCATTTTATTCATAGTGTGGGTTATGTCTCGAAACTAGCTACACTTTGCAGGAGAACCCAAATAAATATGTATTTTTGTTTAATGGCTAGAAAATGTGAGTACTTGGGTTAAAAGTAATTTTTAAAAATGATTATGAACAGGTTTTTAGTCTTTATGCCCTCCCCGTGAGGCTGGGACACACAGTGCTTTCCCTTTTTGTTCATCGGTACAATGGTGAGTAACAAGCTAACATTAGCATAGCGCCAGTCTCATTATTGTCCAAAAGAATATTCAATATTTTCACGTCTATGGTTGTCTCCTAGATGGAACTCTTCAGACATGTATTATCATTCGTCAGTGCATAACATGGAGTGGTACAGTAATGAGTCAAAAAGGCAGATGTGAGTTATTAGTTAGCACATCCTGGTTCTCAAGACCCCGAGAAAATTGGAGTAGGAATACAGGTTTTGTATGAATACCTGAGATAAGGTTTTGGATGAAAACACACACAAGATTTTAATGTTAAATCTGAAATAATGTGCATTATAAGGGTGCACTCTAAAATTTCAAACCATTGTTGTGTTTAAAAGGTCAGTAGCTCACAGATAGCTAACAATGCCAACACAAATGGACAGGGACCCTACTGCAACATTCCTTATCGTTTTTTATAACAATAAATCGAACACTTTTGCCTTGAGGACCAACTTAATCGGTCTTTTGATTAAGGGGAAGCTCTGAAACGAGAGGTCACATTAAGATGCTATGCATTAGATATTGTAACTGCTCCATGTTGTGGTTTTATAATAGCTCAAGGATAGCTGTTTACTTCCACCAAAGACATTAAACTACAATAGCTAATGAATTGAACATGAGTTTCATCATTTTTTGTTTGCCACAGAACGTGTTTTCATCAGTGATCCAAGAACACAGTAAAGTATCTTATAGGCTTGCAATCGATAGAACCAGCAGGATATACCATCCCTGAAAAATGACTCTTTATATCAAAAATGAATGATTATAACACATAGTTGGACACATAGGCTGTCAACTTCTCCATAGTGTAAAGCAGAGAGAAGGCTTTTTTTAACAAGCTATCAATAGGCTATATGCTTCCATTAAGAGTGTCGATGGACATAAAATATACAGTCAATCAAAAAAGGATCATTTGACATGTTCAGAGTGTAAAAATATAAAGGTCCACTTAGTACAGGGGTGGGCAACTGGCGGCCCAGGGGCCATATGTGGCCCTTCATCTTGCTCAATGCGGCCCACCAGTCATTTCCACAAAAAACCAAAACAAACTGAAAAAATGAAAAAAACAAACAAAAAAAAAAAAACAACAGATGCTAAATATGATATATCACGAGTAACCAGTACCATATAATACATAATTTTGGATAGGTGATAAAATATTTTACTAACCTTAGATTGCTGATACATGTTTTGTTTTTTACAAGTCTTTTAAGTTCCTACTTAGCTATGATTGTGTCTCTAAATATATTTTATGGGGCATTAAAACATAATTTATAGTATTGGTAAAAAAAAATATTTGGAATAAATAATAATGGTAATATATTTGAGCTTTAAAAACTGGTAAACATTCGTTCTTTTATTGCATTAAAAGGAAGCTTAAATTAGCTTTAAATATGTGTCATGTTCATATAGATCATTTTTAAATTTTAATTGTGTTAGCGTTAGAATATTTAAATGTTGGTATAATCCTTGGTTAAGCTTTATGTTTGTAATTTTTTGTTCATTCATATATTTTTCTTCGTTGACAGTGCCAACGATATGTAACAGTGTGGCCCTCGGGCACTTAAGAAAAATGAATGTGGCCCCTTTGGTACTGATATTTGCCCACCCCTGACTTAGTAGAACACCTACATTTGCTCTTGCATTGATAACACATATCACTCAAGCAACTGAGGTGAATTAAATTAGTTCAAACAAAGGCTGTTTCCGTAGATTTCCTTGATGAAGGTCTATTTCATTGACACAATACAGAGCACAAATGCACTGTGAAACCTCGTGTAACATTCATTCTCATCCCTGAGAGTAATATGGCTTTGTCAGCAGAGAGATAAGTACTGACAGAGACAGACAGGAGACGTTTTAAGTTCAGTGTGGTGCTGTGGGGTGGGCTCAAAGTGCTTATTGATCAAAGCTGGTGGTGCTTGATGGATGGACCAAATGTTGTTAAAGCCTCAGCTGTTGCAGTTGTAGAGAGATGTAGATTTGTGGAAATGGAGGTATACTGAAAAGAATATGTAGAGTGAGATATTTCAGAGGAGAGAAATTATATGATGAGAAAAGTCAGAATGAAGAAGATGAGGCGGAGTGCGAGAAAACATGAGGCCTAAATATGGAGTCAGGCTTAGGCTGGGGTATCTGTGGGGGATGGTGTTTTTTAGAGGGCTTGTTGACACCACCTCTCTGTCTTTCCTCTTGTTCGTCTCTCTGGGGTTTCATCTTTCTCTCTCCCTCTCCTCTCTTGCTCCTGATAAGGCTGATGGTGCCTGATTAACGAATTAAGATTTGTGATAATACAAGGACATCACACGGGGACATGAATAAAACATTTCATTTTCTTGAAACACAGTAAAACCTTAGTGTAAGTATATTCATTTAATACCAAGTTTTTGGAATGAATTTATAGATATAATCATAATCTCAGTCAAATGATCACAGATTATATTGAAGCTAGAAAGCACTCAGAGAGCGCAAACCTCCACCAAGAAAGCTCATATATTGCTGTTACATCTATAAGCAATAGTTCCATAATAAATTTACCAGTATAATGTGATTCATTGACCCTGGAAACCCACACCTTGCACTCAAAATAATTTTGATATATTTTTTAGCTAGACAGTTATTGAGCATACGAATTTTCACTAATGGCGGTTGTCTGGATCACCACTAAAATCTGACAATTCCTTAGTTGGGCCATTACCAACATCTGAAAATTTCAGCTAAATACGTAGTAGTTTTGCATTGTTTTGCAAACTGACAAAAAATAAACAAACACATTTTGACAAAATTATAACCTCATTGGCAGAGATGAAAACAAAATAGAAAAAAGAAGGATGTCTTGAGCTCTTTCTAGCAGATTGGTAGGAGCTATTTTTCTGCACATTAATTAACATTCTTTTCTGCATGATATGCAACACATCCACATGTTTTTAAAATTAGTCCATAATTAACTATAAAATAATCCAAAAACTGCCATTAATATAATGGCTTAAAAACTCTGTCAGTCTCTCTCTGTCTGCATGCAGCTGTGCAGGTGACACTTCTCACAACTGCTCTTCAAAATATTGATCTAAATAATGGTGTTGGTGGGCTGTATTTGAACAAAATGGCTCAAAATATGTCACAAAAAGTTCATTTCTTGCTTGCGTGCTTATGCAGCTGGAGCAGTGTGAGTGCAGACCAAAGCAGGACTATTGGGGGTTTTATGCTGAAGCATTGCACAGCAACTTGCACTTTTGTTAGTGTACCCGAATTACATTTTTTGACTAGTCTGCCTGAAAAATGTGTTAAAACTCAGTTTGTTGATAGCATTAGAAAAACAGTTTCTGGTTCATCTTAACACAGATGTGGAAGTTGGAGCAAAATGGTTGGACCACTTTTCTAATCGGCCTGAAAGCCTGGTGCCCATTCTGGGGGCTTGGCTTGACATCACAGCACCATTGCAGCAAACACAAATACTGTTGGTTGGAGGTTGCCATGGTGTCCTGGTGTGTTTAGAGTGACGTAGAGTGTTTAAGAGGCGCCTCTCTTACCTGTCATGAAAATGGCAAAATGACTCCCTATGCAAACAATCATTGTGTGAAAGTAGGGCATGCTGTTTTTCTCATGTCCTTGTAAAGTACTTACGTATCTGTGCCCAGGGAACAGACTTTTTCCAATTTCTCTTTTAGCAATACCAAAAATAATACCAACTCTACGCAAGTTCTTTGATTTGTGTCACATCCTCATCACACCATGCTGCCAAATCTGGACTCCTCCCAAGGGCTGATCCGTGTCCTGCTTACGCAAAAACCAACCATTCCAATTTTTTCAAGTTGTGTATTTCCTAAGCAAAACAATACCTGCCTGAAATAACTCCAGACAAAATAGAGCCTGATGTTTTTGTTATATGATTTTTAGAGGCATGAAGCACTTCCTTTAAAGGTCATGCTGGATAGATTGAACTTGCAACCTTCCTGGAAATATCTCATTGTTTAGGGCGTTAAAGTTCTTCCTATCATGTTTCTTTTGGAGAGCTGCCCTTAAGAGACTTGCACAAGTGACTTGGTCTTGAACAGGTACCTAAGGAGCACTTACGCAAGACTCAGCGTACACTGGATGAGCATGTTTGACCCCTTAAAGTCCGTTAATTTGACATGAACAGGGATCATAACATTTGTACCAGGGCCAGTTTATTTAATGGATGCATTCTATAGAGGGTGCATCCAAAAGTAAGTAAAAATTATAAGAACATTTGTTTGAATATTTTTCACTCAAACTTTTTATTCTTTTTTCATATGTCTGCAATTTCACTTCCTTCAAAAGTGAGATTGCCCATACCTTACTGCACCTATCCACACAGGGCACCTGAGATGCTTAATTGACTTATTATACTGCAGCCACATTGTCGGTCTTTGGGTTGAATTCATATGCACTCTTACTCCTGGTTAAATATTTCTGCTGGTTATCGATGAAAGGTAGACTTTTGTTAAGCAGGTCAAACATGAACTCATTCCAGATAAAATTGTTACTATCTCACTTGCTTGAGGTCAGCCTCAACCTCAAATATTGTTCATATTCCACCTGAGACCCTTTTGGGACCTTTCCGAGGAGGTTCCGCATCCAGGACTAAGGCTTGGGGGTTGCTTCATAGCTGTGAGGATTCAACTAGAGAAAACTGACTTTTAAACAAACAGATAGGACTAGGGGGAGTTTGTGCTAAAGCAAGGTTCAGTTCCTTGGTTCTGGCTCAAACGTAGAAGGTGTAAGAGCCATATAAGCATGCAATATGAATATAGCATATTATCTGTATTTGGGGTAATAAGCTCTTCACTTTTTTACAAAAACAATGTAAAATTTCTTGCTTTGCAGATGATGTTGTATTTTACTTGCCACTTAAATTAACATGAAGGGTTCCTTGCAGTCCTTGCTTAATTACCATATAAACATGGATGAGTCTGTGCCCATCGTTGTCATTTCCAAGCACAAGCCTTCAAGGTTGTGGTGACAAAATGGAAATATGAGCTCCTCAATACCATTCTTAGATGTTTGATCCCTAACCTTGTTCCTCTATTCTTAATACCATTTGAGGATGTGAATTATTCCCTCTGCAAAGGAGGTATTTTTTTTGCCATCATTTGTTAGTCTTGTTAGTCAGTACTTTGTTTGTTTGGTAGATTTTTAACAAGATAACTCAAAAAGTTACAATCGGAAATAGATGAAATTTGCAGGATTGGTCAAAAATGGGCCAAGGACCAATTGATAACATTTTGGTGGTGATCTAAATCATGATGTGGATCAAGGCGTTCTTAAAAGAATTTGTTAACGGCGGGAGGCACAGTTTTCCACAAATTTGGCAGTATTGGGAATGCCTTTGCTGAGGTTTGTGCTCTAACTGCAGTTATTGACCTATTACCCTCTTACCTATTGCACTTTTGTTGACTTTCGTTATAAAAATATGACATACTGTATAAAAAAGTTGACTTATTTCAGTACTCAGAAGTTGCAGATTCATCAGTAAAATGGAATTGTGTACTTCTAGCAACTACAAGTACACTGCTACTCACAGTTCACAACAAACAACATTTTTTTAATGTTTCCCAACACAAAAATAAAGGTGATACTTGTTGAATGGACAACTTACCCATTTTGTTTCACTTTCCATGCTCTAATCGGACTTTCAAGCTCATTGCTGCACATACGGATAATCAGCCCACCTTGGACAAAAAAAAACCCTGGTATTACTTTGAGTAGTGACTAATGTTATTACTGTTGTAGAGACTGTAATTTCCATTAAACTTACAGTTTCCCAAAAAGCAAGATTATTACAATAGTAAAATACAAGTAGGCCTAACATGTTATTGCCCATCACTGGTAAATGCTTAATAGATAATAGTGATACACAATTTTGTGTTCAAGAGAACTCAATGCATGTAATTTGTATGATTAATCTAATTTGTAAGTCATTTCTGTTGACAGATTTTGATTTATACCTTCTAGTGTTGAGCTCCTGAGGCTGCAGCAGAGGAGTGTTGCTGCTTGTTGGCTTCAAACGCAGTAGGAGACACACCAGTGATTTCCCACCCGAGCACCACCCCATGTGGAATTCCTGGCAGTGATGTTCATTCAGCTCTCAGACAGGCTTCACTCCCCTCAGCTGATCTCTGCTCAAAGCACCAGATGAGCTTTAATGGAAGTGTGTGTGAAGAAAGAGCCTGAGATAGAAAGAGATCTTTATTAGTGTGTTTAACAGAGAGTGTGTGTCATGTTTAATGCATGTGTTTGCGTATTCTGCACTTTCATGCATCCCCTCCTCCCCCTTCTGTCTGGGTGTGCTGTAAAACCCGCCCAGGGCCTGTACTTCATTCCCCCAGGACGCTACACCGTTGCTGGGGTGCCTGCTTGTCTATAGCCATAGTCAGGAAATGTCACTGTTGGCATCTGATGAGGGCGAGTGCGCCAACCCGAGCGTGCCTCCTCGCCACCTGCGGCCCAACCTCCTCCGCTGTAGACACTGGCCTGCTTGTTTGTTCACCGTCCATTCCCCGCCAGCGCCCTCCAAACTCCGCCTGTCTGGCCTGTGAAAGATCAATCAGGTGAGCACAATAGCATTTATAGGGCTGTTTTTGAGCGGCAGCACTGAGGAGACGGAGCTGCCATGCAGCTGCACCGGCACAGCTGAGCTGCCAGATTAAACACAAAGCTGAGTCTAAATGCTCCCACACACTCAGCACTCAGCAAAAGACACAGTTTAATGAAACAGGCGGAAATATGTGGCATAATGATGTTAAAGATACCACCCTACATCACATTAATTCTAACAGAAAAAGTTGGGACTAAGTAAGAAAAGTCAGATTGTCAAATAATCACTTGGAATCTTCATTGCTGTATTTAATGAAGTCAGACGAATACACCTTGATAAAGCTTAGGCAAGACTGTTTTGGAGTAAATCCTCATGAGCTGTGTGCAACTCTGTCCCTCTCAGCAAGTGGACAGCTGTAGCTTTACAGTGATGTGCGATGATGTTTACTGTGGCTGTACCGATACTCCCAGATATGCACTTTAAAAGATAGTATGCCCTTAGTGTGTTATCATTGTTGTTGATAATATTTTAGACCAGATTTTGATTACCTAATAGCTGACAGAGCCTTTGGCGCAGACCCCAGGTTGGGAGCCAAGGACCTGGACCTTCTACCTCCAATATTTATTCAGTTAATTTATAAATAAGAGTGGTTGCTTGAGCGAAATTTCAACAAAATCCCTCAAAGCACTCATAAGATATCACATACAAGCCGAGGATGGACATAAAACCTAGTGACCTTGTAACTTGGCACACGAGGTAGACTGTTTGACATAAACAATCCAGAATATATTTCACTTTTCCATCTGGGCATTTCCACTTGGTGGTTGGACTATTGCTCTATCAGTCACACTCATTATGGGCCTATCAGATAATGGAGTAAGCAGGCACTGAAGTACAGGACATGAGCCACTTTTTAGATCAAACTCTCACTAAAACATGTCAGAAGTGGAGTGAAAATATCCTCTATACAGTGTTGTTTGTTGTTAGTGTTATAGAGAAATGCAGGCCAGGTCTAACAAAACTGCCACTGAAGCTGTTAGCATCTATGCTAATCTCTGTATGAGTAGCTACTCCCTCCTTTCATCTCGCTTGTAGCTTTCACCTCTTTCTACTTCATAGGATGCTTATAGTGCTGCACTACCACAGGCTAAGCACAGATCTTATAGATCGGGGCCTGGCAAGATGGATCTGCCTGAATACAGATATTGAATCAGGGATTCAGCTGCATTGCAAGATAAGTGACATTGAACTCTGGCCTCCCAAAGCTAAACAGCTAATTTTTTAAAACAGAGTGAAGTAAGTTTGAAGACCTTTTGTTCAAGAGAATAGAAGGACAAATGGAATGATCAACCCCAAAAACATGATGCTTTTGAATTTGTAGATGCCCGGACCATACAAACATAGCACTGATGCTGAAGGTTTTAGGCGATATAGGAGACAAATTTGAGACAAAGAGGCATTTTACACACTTGGGTGATGCCCTAATTTACAAAAAATGACCTTCTAAATAAGTAAGAATGTTATTTTTTACCAACTGTTTTGCACATTTTTGAGTCTGTATAGCTTGTGCATACTTTGACTTCTTGGTTCCAATTAAGTTAACATTTTTAAAGGCACATGCAGATCTGCTTGTATTCACATTCATGTTCATTCACACTCTGACTCCATAAAACCAGCTGCTCTTTTACTGCCAAGGGCATCTCATGGAGACCAACAAGTGTTGTGGGAGACATTGTTTTGTTCTGAGAGCAGGATGAGTTGAGGAGACACAGAGGAGCCTTGTTGACGTCTCTCTCTCTTTCTCTTTTACTCCTTCGCTGTCCACACAGCACTGCTTCTGTGTAAACCCTCCCATTGTTGCCACCAGCCTCCTCTTCACCCACATTTCCATTTATATCCCATTTTCCACTTCATTTCCATGCTAATTTGTGGGGACAAAAAAATCCCATGTTATGTCATTTATAGTGAGGCAGCTGGTTTATCCATCCATACAAGGGGGAAAACCAAAGGGGCTGGCCTGGGGGCACAGCCTCCATCAAAACTGCCTCTGTTGAATCAAAGACAGGATATTTACATGCTATGACTGTTTGGAATACTGACCATAAAGATGTCTCTCATGAATTCAACATAATGGGACACTTAGAGGTCAAAAATCAAACAAAGGCCGGATTAATAGCCAAGTTATTTTAGCATCTCCGTGCTCTGCTCTGCTGGGGTTTCATGGTTGGGAAATCCAGAATTGTAGTGTTTTCACAGGGGAGCCAGTGTAATTTTTGTTGAACTCCTGCTTTTAATGACTCTAAATCCTTGTAAACTTTGTGGTGTAAACAATGCCTCCAGATCTTTCCAGCAAAACAAAACACAAGTCTGTTTGGAAGCCTGAATGAGTGGGTGGTTGTGTTTAGTGTGGGTTTATCCGGTACTAAGAGACCTGATAACATGAGGTCACTCAGCTTGGCTGCATGTGTCCCACCATGAGTAATTTAGAATTAAAGAGATGTAAAGGTTAACAAAATAATAATTCAAAAAAACACCTTAAAAAACTATGTGTCACTTTCTCTGGTTTATTAATTGTTTTTTTTAATTTTGTCTTTTCAGTTGAGAACTTATATTAAGCAATATATCAACAGGGAGAAAAACAAAGTCAAGCAGCTGGAAAAGAAACTAAAGGAACTATACACCTCATAGAAGGTTGGAAAGATTATTTGGTCAGGCGCCCCGTGTGCGTGCTTCTGCCAGTCCAGGTTCGAGTCCGGCCTGTGACCGGTTTGCGGAGTGTCTTCCCCTGCTCTCTCACCCTCTTTCACGGGCCTATCCACTGTCTCTCTCCTATCAACAAAGGCACAATAATGCCCAAAAATATACATGAAAAAAAAAAAAAAAAAGAATTGTATTTGCATTTGTAAAAAAAGCAACACAGCGTGGTTTGGGTGTCATCCAAAAAGTGCTAAATTCCCCTGTAATCGGAAGCTGGTGTTCTAACACACAAAGTGGTAGCATTATTTGGTGTCCATGGTCCCATTTCCAAATGTAAATCCAAGATCCATGAGTCTGGTAGAGTCAAGGACAGACGTGAAGTGGGCGTCCCAGGAAGACAAAAGTGTAAGGCCCGTTTACATGACAATGAGAATGGCCAAAAACTGAGCGTTTTCATTGCGTTTTTGCCTCCCGTTTACATGAGAACGGTGTCCAGAGTGCCCGAATCCAAACTTTGGACACCAGGGTCTAGACTGAAAAGTTCTGAAACAATGCAGATCCATATTTGTGTAGACAAGATTCACCGTTTCAGCCTGAAACACTGACGTCACCACATGCGCATTACTCGCATTACTTACGCTGTGTGCACATCCCAGGAACAACGACAACACCAACAACAGCTTTGGCCATCTACCAAGCAACTTGTGTCCTGCTTATCGTGCGCGATTTGTTATCCAGACAAATTTGTTGTCCAGACAAGAAACTCCTGCATCTTTGTGCTTCCACTCACCATTTTTTGTCTATTAAAAGTTTGTCTTCATTGGAAAGCGTTAGTGCGAAAATGTGTGTTTTAACACAACTGTTTAACTACAAATCTACATCGTAACTGCTAGCCTGGCATAGAGGCTATGGCGTCATTCTTATGAATTGCAGATTGTTTTTGAAAATGCAAACCTTTCAGTTTCTGGGGAACACGTTGTTGTGCAAACGAGCCAAAGAAGCCTGCTCCCTCACCCTTGCTTCACCGAGAAATGGTAGGCTTTTTTTCTGGGGAAGAGGGGATTGTGGGACTTTTTTGTTTGTGTCACTAATTTCACAGATTAACAATCCTTAATAGCTGTAACTTGTTGTAAAGGTGACTAATCAGACTTTTCAACAATATCAAATAGAATACCAATTGGTACTATTAGAGGGAAAACATAATGAACCAAATCATTTCTCCAAACTTTCTTTAGGGGGAATACTGCATATCAAAGTTGTTAAAAGTAAAAAACGTTCAGATCGTAAATGGACTTCAAATCATTTGAATATATATATATAAAGGAAATACTTCAAGTGGCAGCAGTGTTTTGTAGACTGCTGACTCTATAAAATTAGTCTTTTTACTGTGTATCATTATGATGGTAGTTTTAGTCAGGTTCAAGGTGTTCAGAGTTTTCAAGATATTTGGATATAGCAGCTCTTTTAGATTGTGTACATATTTTGTAATTCTATGCTGATAAAGAGTTTTGCAGGGATGATGTATTTTTGTTGGCCTACCTGCAAGTTAGCATTGTGGTTTCCTTGACTAAAGCCTATGGTATTGTAAGATAATAGCTTATAAGGTCTTGGATTTAGTTCATCATGATAATCGTCACAACAATTTTGGTCTTTTAAACCAAGAGTAAAACGGGCTGGGAAAAAAAAGCTTTTGTCAGGCTTATATAAAACTTAAACATAGCTCAGAAACTGCTGTCACACTTCCAATGTTTGACCACACACTGTTACCTCTAGTTTGAGAATTTCCTTTAACTAAACAGCCTTATAAGGCTACGTTTACATGGACACTCCTGACTTAAAAACACAAAAAATGTTTTCATTGCGTTTTTAAAGTCGATCTGTATTCAGACGGAGAAGCTGGAGAGGAATTAAACCCCTGTAGAGTGCATGCCAGTTCAGTAAATGGTGGTGTAGGTCTGCAGAGAGGTGGCGCTGCTACAATACACGTACGAAGAAGAAAAACTTTTCACAAACAACAATGGCGAGTAGACGCACAGAGACGCAGGAGTTTCTTCTCTGGACAACAAATCAGTTCGGACAACAAATAGTTTTGGATAGTTTTGTCTGGATAACAAGCCGAGCACGGTAAGCAGCACACATGTTACTTGGTAGACGGCTGAAGCTGTTGTTGTTCCTGGTATGCGCGTGCAGCCTTCATGTAAAAGAGTACTGCGCATGCGGTGACGTCAGCCTTTCACCTTGAAACGCTCTGATTCAGGTTTACATGACGCTGCATGAAGAGCCTATTCAAAACTTTCCACTCTGGAGCAGTTTTCAAAAGTTACTGTTTTCGGACAAAACGCAAAGAGCTCCCATGTAAACCCAAGGCCTAACGCAATGAAAACTTATCAGATCTGACCGTATTCAGCCCCTTGTAAACGCAGCCTAGGTTTGATGCTATAGAGCTGTGGCAACTGTGTATGCATTATCCTCTAAGTGTGGATGAGGTTCAGGTAAAAAATACTTTACAGAGGCAGATATTTCTTTTCACTCCAGTTGTATACCCAGTGATTGTGCAGTCTTGTTTAAACTTTTTTCCACATTCCGATTACCATCATGAAAGGCACAATATATTATTTTGAATGGAAACTACCAAGAATGATTTGCTCTTTCGGCAGGTGTTCAAATTCGCAGGAAAGTTGCTAAAAGCACTGCCGCTGGTTTAACCCATGATCACAGAACACTTGATACATGCCATCACCACTCCTTTACCAAAATCCATTATCTGTTGAGAAGAAAGGACAAAAGTATAATCTCAAAAAAGAAATATTAAAATGGATTGAAAGGTGCTGGCTGTTACTATAATCCAATGATAGCTAATGGAACATACCAACATATCATCTGAGAAGACGGCCGTGTCATTACTACACAGAGGGCCTCTTTATCTGGACACACACAATCACATGAAGCGAAAGATGAAAGGTGACCTTCTACACCTGTAAGGCCCGGCTTAGGCCCCACATGCAGTCCTGTAACTCCAAGCTCTCTTTGAAGTGAGTAAACGGTCGGAAATGTATCTCAGACTGGCACCCATGCCATCCTGGGAGCATCTGGGATTTCAGAAGTCTAGATATGTTCCCAACTGCCCTTCATTGAGGGGCGTATGATGAACTATATGTAGGACTGATATCAGGGAGCAGGGAGGACTTAGTATAAATACAATTACTTTAAGCTGTGTCCTTGGGGGTGGAAATGCCAGTGGGCTTCTGGGATGAGGCTGTAATGAATAGTATCCTTTGACAGAAACTGGATGCCTGTCATTGATATTAGCGCTGTGTTTGTGATAATTGTGGGTTACTTTTAGAAGAGGCTGACAGCACAATTTGAGCCCTTTTTGCACACAGAGCTTTTCTTTTTAACTGTCCTCACATTAAATAAGGGTAGAAAAGAAGTTTGGTCAACTCAGAATAACCACAACTTTCCTGATCATGTCTTGTGTTTATTTAAGAACTTTAAGATTAAATGATATATGATTAATTTGCTCCTAAAGATGATATTTATCTTTGAGAAATGACACCAATGATTATTGAGTGCCCTCCTGCTTGATTTCAGTTCCATGGCTTGAATGTGAGAGCTGTCTAAACTGTTCTCATTCACTCTAAACTCTAAAAATGTTCTGTGTATTCACAGCTTTTTATAATACAACACACTTCAGGAAGAGCTAAACAGTTTGTCCCTGGAAATAGATGTTCTCCTTATGAAAGTTCGAGCCAAAAAAAAAGGCTTGGCAAGAGAATGTGCATGCAAGTTATATGTACATTTAAGAACAAACGTGTCATTTATCAACCCATTTATTGTTATCAAGTCAGAGGTTTCAGATTGGAAGTGCAAGCTCTGCATCTTAGGGGTGTCCTCTGTTTAAGAAATGTCAAGATTAGGTGGGCATGTTTTTCCACAAGTTGTCTGCATTTCTCGGCCGTAACAGACAGAAAATGACAAATGGAGAGTCACATCTCCTTTATCCAGCTGGCATGTACGTCCACAGTGTTAGAATATGACACAGAAAAGACAGAAAGCATCAAGTTACTCTCCCTATCTGTGCCTCTTTGAGTTAAAGCTCAGTTTGTCTCCTCTGCGGTGAAACTCCTTTCCTAAACTGTAAACAGAAGCTCATATTTTGGGTGATATATTTGGAAAGATAGAGATGTGACAAAGTGGTTTTCGTCCTGGTCATGGAACTGTGGACCAGCTCTATACCCTCCATAGTATCCTCAAGGTTGCATGGGAGTTTTTCAAGCCTACACGTGTTTTGTGGACCTGGAGAAGGCCATCGACCATGTCCCTCATGGGCTCCTGTGGGGGGTACTCTGAAAGTATGGGGTACCGGACCTCCTGATATCCGTCCGTTCTCTGTACGACCAGTGCCAAAGCCTGGTCCGCATTTCCAGCAGTACATCAGAGCCATTCCCAGTGAGGGCTGGACTCCACAAGTTCTGTTCATTACTTTCATGGACAGAATTTGTAGGTGCAGCCAGGGTGCTGAAGGGGTTCCGGTTTGGTGAACTCAAGATCAGGTCACTGCTTTTTGCAGATGATGTGGTCCTGTTGGCTTCATCGGACCGTGACCCACAGCTCTCGCTGGATCGGTTTGCAGCCAAGTGTTAAGCGGCTGAGATGAGAATCAACACCTCCAAATCTGAGTCTGTGGTGCCCCCTCTGGGTCAGGGATGAGATTCTACCCCAAGTGGAGGATCTCAAGTATTTTGGGGTCTTGTTCACAAGTGGAGGAAGAATGGACTGGGAGATCAATAGGCGTACCGGTGTGGCGTCGGCAGTGATGCGGACTCTGCACACTTCCAATGTCTTGAGGTGAAAGGGGAGCAGAGCCACAAGGCAAAGCTTTCGATTTACTGGTCGATCATCACCCCTATCCTCACATATTTTTTTCCGGTCATGAGCTGTGGGTTGTGACTGAAAAAAACTTGATCATGAGTGCAAGTGGCCAAAATGAGTTTCCTGCGCAGGGTGGCTGGGCTCTCCCATGGAGATAGGGTGAGAAGTTCGGTCATCCAGGAGGTGCTCGGAGTAGAGCTGCTACTTCTCCACATTGAGAGGAGCCAGATGAGGTGGCTCGGGCATCTGGGCAGGATGCCTCCTGGATGCGTCCCTGGTGAGGTGCTCCAGGTATTTCCCACCAACATGTGGCCCCGGGGAAGACCCAGGACACGCTGGAGAGACTATGTCTTGCAGCTGGCCTGGGAACGCCTTGGGATCCCCCGGGAAGAGCTGGACAAAGTAACTGGGAAGAGGGAAGTCTGGTTGTCCCTGCTCAGGCTGCTGCCCCCGACCACGGATGAGCGGAAGAAGATAAAGATGAAGATGAAGAGATGTGACACCAGGAGGATGAGGCTGAGGTTGCAGGACATTCTTGTGCCTGGTTTGAAAGCTGTGGTGGCGCATGCCAAATCTGACACATATCGCAAATGCATGGGAACAAAATGCCTGATTCAATGTTCATAGTCAGGTAGATCCATCTTGCCAAGCTCCAGTTTACAAAGACTCTGCTCAAAGCGGCCCGATAACCATCCTTTATAACTGAGAGAGATGAGAACTACCAGTGAGAACACTGCAGGAAGCAACTGCTTTGTCAGATTTTTCGGAGATTCTTACTGTCATACAAGAATTAGTCATCACCGCCAAGGATATAATTAATTTTGCTGGCACATGTTTGTCTATTTTTTGTCTGTTTATGAGCAAATTTACGCAAAAACTACTGGAATGATTTTGCTGAAATTTTCAGTCGATGTTAGTAATACCTAGAGCTGAAACGATTCCTCGAATAATCGCGAGTATTCGATTACAAAATATCCTTGAAGCAAATTTTGTGCCTCGAAGCCTCATTTCATATATAATTATACATGTAAAATATATATCTGGACTACTGTACAGCGCACGGTGTTTGACACGGACGGTAATTTCTGTGGCACAATGCGCCTGCTAGCTCCGCTGCTGCGCGGCTTGTAAAATCATGAAGGAAGAGAAAAGAGAGGAACAGAAAGGAGAGAGTCCACATTAGAAATTGCAGAGAGTGTCCCAAGTGTGTGGTCACTACAAGAAGGGACGAAAAGAAAACAGTGCAGTGTGTCTGATGTCAAACGGAGTTAGCTTAGCACGTAGCTTAGCATGATAACACGTCTTCAATGCTGCAGTAGTAAACATCCGGTCTGTTCATCGTCAGAGCGACACTGCAGGGTGACACTCGCGATACATCAGCAGAAGCAGCTAATATGATCAATAAACTGAGATATGGGCTAGTAAATAACCTACTGTGATTATGGCTCCGTGTAAAGGCTGGTTCAGAACGTAAATCAATGCGGAGGCTACTTGCCCTGAATCATCTGTATTTTGTTCAAATACTTTTCACATCCAATGACTTAACATTGAATTTGATTGCAGGGAGTAGAACAGGAAACTCTGACAGTGAGTAGATGAATCAGGTGTAGGGAATGTTTTCATATGTTGTAGAAATGTACATTAGCTAGTTAAATGATCTTAGTATCTAAGTATGATATAATTTGGTCCTAGAAATAAAGTAAACAAAATAAGATCATCAATATGGTACAGTAGGAAAGGCAATAATTTAGCAAAAAGAGACAGGCATGTATACAAATAAAATAAAAATAACCAAACTTAAAAAAAAATACTGAAAAAAGCAAGATATGGCCCAGAGTAAAAATAAAAGTATAGATTTTGATTTTGAGATCCCATTTATGCTCAGAATGTTCAAAATAAGAAAAGTAAGTTGTTAATTTAAGTGACCTGGCATTTCTGCTTTGTGTGTTGCTAATAATAATGTGTAGTGATTCAATGTAAAAAAAAAAAAAATTGCATTGAGCGCAATGTAACCATTATCCGATTACTCGATTACTCGACCAAAAAAAAAAAAAAAAAAAAAGGATAGAGTAATCGATTACAAAAATAATCGATAGCTGCAGCTCTAGTAATACCACAACTTAGGATTCAATTTTTGGTGGTGATCCAGTTAACTGCAATTAGTGAACAATCATTTCTGTTCAATAACTGTATAACTAATAATGACTGATCTATATGATTCTGAGTACTAGGTAAAAGTGTTCAGGGTCAAGGAATACTATTATGATGGTAACTTCATCATGGAACTATTGCTTGTATATTTAACAAGAATATGTGAGCTACCTGGGCGGCACAGTGGTGCAGCAGGTAGTGCGTG
The DNA here is from genome assembly GCA_036419115.1 of Scarus forsteni. Taxonomy (NCBI): domain Eukaryota; kingdom Metazoa; phylum Chordata; class Actinopteri; order Labriformes; family Labridae; genus Scarus; species Scarus forsteni. The sequence goes on from JAZDUH010000518.1 coordinate 9,838,767, forward strand.
TGCCTTAAAACAAGAAGGTACCTGGTTTGATTCCCAGGTCGGACAGGGGCTTTTCTGTGTGAAGTTTGCATGTTCTTCCCCTGATTGCGTGGGTTCCCTCCGGGCACTCCGGCTTCCTCCCACAGACCAAAAACATGCTCATTAGGTTAAGTGGTGACTCTAAATTGCCCTTAGGCAAGAGTGTGAGTGTGAATGGTTGTCTGTCTCTCTATGTGGCCCTGTGATCGACTGGCGACCAGTTCAGGGTGTACCCCACCTCTCGCCCAATGACAGCTGGAATAGAGGGATAAGGGGGGTATAGAAAATGAATGAATGAATGAATGAGAGCTACCTTGGCAGAGGTTTGTGCTCTGTGAGTGCTTTATAACTCTTATTTAAATTGTGGAGAGTATGGCTCAAAAGTCAAGGTCACTGTGTCTTATTGTTATTTCGGCAGTTTTGAGAAAAAAACAAACAAACTTTGAGGGCCTTTCCTCAAACTTTGCAAAAATTTCAACTTCGATGCAAAGATTGATTGATTGCATTTGAAAGTCAAGGATCAAGTTTTTTTTTCACTCATATACATTTTTGGGACTGTGATCTTTTCAGCATGAGCGACTCCTTTGTTGGGGAATAGTATTGCACCATCGTCTATCATATGGCTTGTAATTAGAACCAAGAAATTAAACCAAATTTGAAATAACCATGAAGTTTGCCTTTCTCAGATGTATGCTCAGTGCTGACATGGTGTGAGTGTTTCACTGTAACGTGGCACCTTGTTTTCCTCTCTCAGTTCATGTTATGAGGGCACAGCACCATGCAGCATGACATAATTAAAACAATATTCCTTTGAGAAACCTCTGGCCAGTATTGCGGGCAGTACTAAGTGACCACTCCCTCCTCATGTCATGCTTTATTTGCTCTTTGCAGGTAAAGCAGCCTGATGTCAGCCCCTTTCTCTGCCTCACATCAGGGGATGAAGTCAGCCGTGTTTGAAGGAGTGAGATCATTTTTCCATTGACTGCAGAGAGGGCCGCTGTAAGGGACACCTCTTGTGGCAATCAGGGAAATGTTGCCGCTCTGCCTGCCTGTCTATCAACCTGCCTGTCTATCTGCTTTTTGCAGAGTGTTAGCTCAACTGTCTGTCGTGCATTCCAAGGAAATGATGAACAAAACTGAAGAAGGATGTTTCCTTTTTGCTTTTGACTTCTCAATTTTGGCCTTTTTTCCATGCAAGGACTGAGCCCTGAGAACCTGAGGAAAATTTATCAAGCACTGCACTAATAATATTAGTCAGGGAAAGGTCCTGACAAGCAGGACCCTTTTGAAGATGTACCCAGAAAGTACAAAAAAAAAAACATTTCAAAAATAAGATCAACAACTTCTGTTATGTTTCCTCAAGGCTCATTTAAGGCATGTTTTTTGGTTGTCTATCTGCTCACTGATCAAGCTGCTTGTACATCCGCCTGCTGTCCATCAGGACAATTGTTGTAAATCAAATATATTTGTAGTGCTTTAAGAATTTTCTTGAAACTTTTGAGACTGTCCACTCTCACTCAACAATGGTTTGTATACAGTTGTGGCCCAAACCAACAGTTGAATGGTTTCAGGACCTGAAAATTGGTTGTCTCAAGGCTCATTGATGAAGCCTTGAGCCTGTCCTCCATTTTCTCGAGGTGTACCACCTGTTAGAAGTCAAGATAGGAAGGGACAGTTGGGTTGTGCTGAGAGTGCCCTCTGTTCAATCCAGGTATAATGGTGTAATGTGCTGTATTTGAAGGCTAATTACCAGTTTGTGAACAGATTTTTACAGATTTTACCACCCGTTTTTGAACAGGGGTTCAAATATTGAGTGGTTACAGCCCTACTGAAGAATGAACTTATGTTAATTGGAGGTCAAACATCAGGGTAAATCAGATCATGTGAGTAAAAGATTCCAGTTATCAGCATGGAGTGATTTTGGTCAAGTTTTTTTAAAAAAAGGCTCAGAGTAAACTGATAGATTTTAGGAGTCAGATGTCACTTTGAGACCAAGTTATCACATTAATAACCCCAGCTTGTCTTTTGTTTTGTAATTTTTTCTTGTATTTTTTTTCAAATAACAAATAAAACATAAAGATTAAAAATAAAAATTGGAACTATAAACATGAGGTAGTCATGTGTGTTACAGATATATCCTATTCTTACTTACCCACACAAGTTCTGCGGTTAAATTGTCCGACTTTTCTTACATTTGATTGCACATACTCCATTTTTCAAGCTCAAGTCTTAAAACAAAGGTAAGCCTTTCCATACAGTCAATTTCATTTTTTTTTATTTTTAGCCACTGGGCCTTTTTTTGAAGGGTCAATGTGCAACTATGGTCAGATAATGGCTTCCCTACTACATGCCAAAGTATCTTTAACAGGTTCTTACTTATGCATAGAGCAGTACCAGGTAATTTATCAAAATATAATGTTTTAAACTAGTCCAACTCAACTCTAGTTATATTATAAAGTTCTGCTTTAATCTCCATTTTTTTGGTTACACCCAGAGAATATGAAAACAGTTGGCATGAGATGAGTTCCGCATTGTCTCCAACAAAAGCCCTGGCTCTATAGACCTGTTTGTGATGCTGTCATCTTTAGGGTAATAAATAATCATACAAGGATTTTCCAACCCAACTCTCTAAGGGAACTTGAGTTTCCAGTGGTAGCCTGAGCCTCACATATCTCTCCAGTGCTCTAACTATTCTTATGATTCAGCTTCTTATTTTCAGAAAAAAGAGGTGCATTATAAAAGTGCAATTAGAAAGAGCATGACAAATCCCACCCCTGAACCGAACCCAACAGAGTCCTCTTCTTCCATAATCAGGATATCAAAAGCAATACACATACACACTTATTCATGTTATTCAAGCATGAAATAGTTACATAATATGAAATAAAAAGGCATATACGTTTATGTGCACATGTCATGTACCTGATCATCATTTATACATGTGTAAAAATATAAATAAATAGCCGCTCACGCATAGCAAGTTTAACAAACGCTCTGGGGCCTCAACAAAATGACAAGAACTGGGGGCCAGCTGGGCCCCTGTGCTTACATTCACACTCCTAAGGTTGCGTTTACACGGCGCCGAAAACGGTCAAATCCGATAAGTTTTTGTTGCGTTTTGGCCTTGTGTTTAGATGGAAATGCGTTGCGTTTCGTCTGAAAACGGAAACTTTTGAAAACAGGCTCAAGAGTGGAAGGCTTTGAATGCGCTCTCCATGCAGCTCTGTGTAAACCCGTATCAGAGCGTTTCAGGGTGAAACACTGACTTCACCGCATGCGCAGTACTCTTTCACATGAAGGCTGCCTGCGCATACCAGGAACAAGAACAGCTTCGGTCGTCTGCCTAGTAACATGTGAGCCTCTTACCGTGCTCAGTTTGTTATCCAGACAAAACTATCCAGACAGATTTGTTGTCTGAACTGATTTGTTGTCCAGAAAAGAAACTCCTGCGTCTCTGTGCGTCTATTCGCCATTGTTGTTTGTGAAAAGTTTTTCTTCTTCGTTTGTGTATTGTAACAGCGCTGCCTATCTGCAGACCTACACCGCCATCTACTGAACCAGCATGCATACTACAGTGGATTAACTCGTCTCAGAGCGTCATCGTCTGAACGCAGAAGAATTCTAAAACGCAAAGGACAAATCTTTGCGTCTTTAAGTCAGGAGTGTCTGTTTAAACGCAGCCTAAGTCACCCAAACAAGGAATCAATGTGGCCGTGTGGTGGGCAGGCACAAGAACAAGCACATTATGCTAGCACTGAAGAATGAAATTGGCTCTAACTATTTTTTGACCCTCAAGGAGAAGAAATTGAACTTGCAGAAGAAGACTTTTTAAAATTTATTACACATGGAGATGTTAGCTGCATGTTCTGGAACACTGCTGCATTAAAATGTGGACATACACATAGACATTTGACCCTCACAGAGGAAATGAATCTAAAAATTACTGTTGCCAGCCTTTATTTGTTTGTTTGTTCATCCGTCAGTCAGCAAAATAACTTCAGAAGTTCAGATTTTGATTACATTTTCAGGAATGTTGGTCATGGTACAAGAAAGAAGTGATAACATTTGGTGGGGATCCTCATCTGCATGCAAATCAAGAATTTTTAGAACAGGAATTTAAAACATTGAATGAGACAGGGTCATTTTAGACATTTTTGACAATTTTAGTGCATTATTGGCAGCTGTACTTCTCCGTCCATTTTCCCATGCAAACTAACAAGTATACACAGTCACATGAAAGTGTGAAACATACATGTAATTAGTAAGACACAACAGCTGTAAAGGCACGTAACACCTGAAAACAAACTGTAACTGAAAACACGAAACAAAACACTTCTGCCCACAAACAAATAGGACTACGCACACACACACACCTCCTCCCCCTGTTTCACCCATCTCGGCATGACATCAGCTCGTCCTGGGTTACTCGGCCTCCAGAGTGTCCTGATGGCAGCGATAAGGAGGAAAAGTCACTGATTAGCTGAGAATCTCGTTACACTCGAGGCAACAGATCCCTCCTCTCCTCCTCTTTACTCCTCAGCTCCTCTCTTCCATCAGTGATGCCATGCATGAGCAACCTAGAGGCCAAGTGATGGACTGATGAGGTGGAAACATGAAACAATAAACAAATTACCTCATTACAGAGCTGACTCATCACAACACCCCAGGGACTTGGATGAATCAGAAACAATTTTGTGTGAACTCAGTGTAAAGAAATGGACAGTAAATAGCTTTGAATTTCTGTCAGTGCTAACAGTACAAAGCTTGGCCGTCAAGATATTCATATCAGTCACCCTGTAGCATAGTAATGCTGTCCCCATTTCTCATTTATAGAGCGTTATGGTGCTACAGATACACAAGAGAGCACAACACAGTGAAACTTCACATTCTCACAGTGCTACATCACCTCACTGACTCAGCTGATCTTGTATTGCCTCTTTACTGCCTCTGCTGCCGCCTGTAAAACCAGCACAGAGAGGAGATCACTTTGTCGCTCTCAAACTGAAGGCCTTGGTATCCCATGTGATTTTGATTGACTATTAAAAAGACGAAATGGCTACTTTCATAAACAGTGCAGCTGTCCCTCTACACAAAAATTTGATCAAAGTGATTAGTCCAATACTGGCATTTGGGTCTCATCATATTCACAGTCAAAACTTTGGCGATACACTAATGTTTCGTCACAGTAAAGTGGAGCATTATGGCAAAGTCTCCAAGCACCAACCAAAACTAATAATCTAATTTCTCTTTGTTGAATAAATTAGCGTGAACACTGACAAAATTATAATCTCCTTGGTGGAGTCAATAGGGGTGTATAAAATAGTAAATTATTTGATAGTATCAAACTACAAAGTCGTTTATTTAGTGCAGTGTTCTGCATGGATAGCAATACTTCACAACAAATACTATTTACATGCTAAGATTGGACATAAGGAACATCATATGTGATAATCAATGAGGAATCATGTCCATCTGCATCACGATGCGTCAAGGAAAGGATTATATTGAACATTCCTTAATGTAATAAAATATAGAAGTAAAGGTAATTTGGGGCATTCATTATAACTAATGATATATTATTTAAATAGTACTATGATTGATTTGATTTTAAAATTTTAACAAAAGGTTTATGCCTGCTAACCTTGCAAAGGAGCCGAATTAGCCAGAATTCGTCTGTCATCAAGCAGATCTGTCTTGGCTTTTAGCGTCCTTTTAAGGACAAAGACGCTGCAGTACAAATCTGGTTTTGTTGTGCCAGTAGTGAGAAGAGACCTTTAGCCCCTGTCCTCTTCAAAATGAATGTGACAGAGAAAACATTAATGCATTTGCCCTCCAGTTTTTTTTTTTGAAAAGTCCTGCCTTTCCTAATCACTTTGAAGGATAGTTCACAGATGGATATAAAATATACCCCATGGACATGTGAAACAGTCCATTTTGTGTTTCGGATTACATGCTATCAACCATACCACCAATATTCTTTACTTTGTTTTGGAAAACCTCAATCAAAATGTTGTAACCCAACAAACAGCCTTGATCCTTTTTGATCCGAGTCCTGGTGGTACCAGTTGAACCATAAATCAGACTGAGGTTCACTGTGAATGGTTGTCTTGTTGACTTTTGTGCTCTTTTCTTCTGATGTTGCAACGTTTCCTGGTAATGTTGCGAGGGCGTTGTTGCTTTGCTTTGCAGCAGTTGGGCTCATTGTCTCGGGTACAAGGACAGCAAACGTATGCTTGACGGAGCCTCTTTTAAGACTCAATCAGTCCTTTAGTGGGGTCCACTGACCCAGAAAATGGGTTTCCACAGCCAGAGGAAATGATACTCAGTAATCACCTTACTGGCAACATTGGGGAAGGAATGCACTGATCTCACACATAGCTGCAAAACAGAAAGAAACACACTCGTGAATTTGACTTTAAGCCCAGAGAGCCCTTAGATGATTTATTGCTTGTAAATCAGGATTCAATGATAAGATTTCCTCTCAAACCAGTTTCTGTCTTGGCAGGTACTTCACGTCTTGTTATTGTATTATTTGCAGCTTTGTTTGCCGACGTCTTCACTCACATGTTTCCCACACATTCCTGTCATATACTTCTTATACAGGAGCATTCTCCTGAGCTGAGAGCAGGTGTATCATGTGTCTTTTTTCTTACTTTCTCATGGGAGATGGTGAGATGTAGAGAGGTGAATGATCATTCTCAGCACTAGTATTACAGCTCTTCTGTTGTCACGCTAAATATCAAGCACATTGGTCCTAAGATACACAGGATGGGTTAAAAGGTAGCTCTAAATTACAAGCCCCAATTTGAATGTAGTTGGGATGTTGTGTTAAATGTGGAAAAGAAAAAAAAATCCTTTTCAACCTAAATTGAGTTGAATACACTACAAAGACAAGATATGTAATGGTCAAGCTGATAAACTATATTCTTTTTGCAAATATTCGATCATTTTGATTTTAACAAACAATGCGCTCTGTATGTAGCACAATCATTCTTCTGTCTTCATAGTTTGTTTTTCCTTTGAAGTTCTGTAACTTTACAGAGCTCTTGGCCCCATCTGCTGCAATGTACAAACACATAACTTAAAAGTCGCATGTCAGTGTGTCTGACTATATACATCATATTTGGGGTGACTATCAAATACAATGATTTGATTTAAACTGAATGGAAGAATCAATATTCATGTCTCTGTAATTTACGTTCTCTGCTCCCAAAGCCCCTTCTATCAACATTAAAAGCAAGAAAAATGATTTGCAGGACATGGGACCTAAAGTTCTGTGTACTATCCTTGCATGGGGGCGGAGCTTATCAAAAACTCTGCTGTTCATGTATTCACCATTAAAATTAACTTTTTAGAACTCCACTTCTAAAATTCACAATAACCCCTTCAACATGACTTGAATGTGTCCTTGGAGAATAACATAACTACTTTTAAACTGAAAGTTAATCATGAAAATTGTCTTATGATTCAATTCTGCACACACTGATATTTAAAAACTATTGACTTGTCATTACTACATTATGTTCTAAGGTAACAGAAAAACATCTAAAAATGTGAGACAATTTCATGTTCTACTCATCTTAAGTATCTATAAAATAATTAGAAAATTATTGAAAATGTTCTGGGTGCTAATGTTAACATGATCAAATATTGATATTCTGAAACATTAGAAAACTAGCAATATGATCCATTTACAGCATTAATGCTGATCCATAAGGCCACTTGTAGGAACTGGCAAATGTGTTTAGTCCAACCCAAGCACATAGTTTATGTGCCTTTGACAACGTGGACATTAATGGCATCAGACACTGGAAATGTTTTACTGTTGTCCTTTGAGTTGAGAGATGTCCTCACGTAACCTGACATGCCAATATCGAAAATATTTCACGTATCCATCTGGGGAGGAGTTCTGCAAGAATATTTTCAGGGGAAGAGCCTTCAAAAACAAGCCCAGCTTGTGACTGGACGATCGTTTGGCTCATCACAGACCGATCCATATCAAGCAGCGCTGCTATGATGTAGCATATGTAGCGGCTAACAGCTACAGCTTACAAGGGCAAACAACAGTAAATGGCCATTAGCAGTAGGGGCTAATTTTTGTTAGCTAACAGCCGTTAACTGTTGTTTGCCCTTGTTAGCCATTAACCATAGCGGCTAATGGCTGCTAGCCAATAGCTCAACTGCCATAAGACTATCATTTCACATTAAATTATACCACACAGGTGTATCATTTAACACTTATATGTTACATGAACCTCGTCAAAGACAATCTCTATAAAGTAAACTTATGAGGAGAGCATATTTCGCCAAGTATAACTGAGTAACCATGATGACCACAGGCTAACCGACCTCAGTCGCCATTCCTGTTGTCGTCACGCTTGCAGCTCCTGCCTCTCTTTCCTGATTGGGCTGTTAAACATTTAGCTAAACCATTGAAAAATGGAGGCTGGCAAGACGGAGATGCATGATTTCAGAGTCAGGCAGGTCTGTCTGCTCTGCAAGGCTCGTCTTCACACTCCTGCAACATCTTTTTACTGTTGCCAAACCAGCATCCACCCTACTTACAAAGAGCTGAATCTCTTGAATCAGAAAGTTATAATGTGTTTTTAAATTAGTCAAATGTGAAGGAGCCAGCATCAAGAGATTTTGTCAAGCCTCGGAGATAAAAAACAGAGATCTGGTACAATGCCAGATTTTAATTCTTGCGACCCGGTGTAGATCACATGCAATGCATTAGCTCTTGGTTGGCAGTAGCTTTGTTTTGAGAAGACTGGGGTCCAAAGGCCAGAGCAAGTCCAAGTTAATCTTATGAGAGAGAAAGAGAGATGCCAGCTTACATCACAGGCATAGTCAATTTGTCCTTGAGCAAGGCACTGAACCCCAAAAAACTACACAGGCAGCACTTCTCAACTGCATTTATCACTCTATCATCTTATTAGGGCCCGAGCCTGACCGCAGGCCGGCGAAGGCCCTATTGTAATCGCTAAGATTATTATTAGGGCCCGAGCCGAATGGCCGGATCGGCCGGCGAAGGCCCTATTGTAATCGCTAGGATTATTAGGGCCCGAGCCGAAATGGCCGAATCGGCCGGCGAAGGCCCTATTGGAATCGCTAGGATTATTATTATTCTCCTTCTTCCGCCACTTTAACCCCAAATAGCGTGCCTTCAACTTGAGATAAACGCGACCATGCCTAGGCCAAAAAATTAGTCCCCCCGAAAAATTTATGAATCCAGTCATTGCACAAAAAAAAGTGCGCCATAGCGCCACCTTGTGGTCAGAACTGCACCCCCTCCGGCAACTTTCAAGTATCGACCTGAAATTTTTAGGGCATAACTATCATGCCAGGACCTACAAAAAAGTCTCTTACAACCATGGTCAATTCCAAACAGGAAGTTCGCAACTTAGCGTTAAATTTCGGATTTTCGCGATTCTAATGCTCGCATTTGAACGAACTCCTCCTAGGTTTTTCATCGGATCAACTCCCGATTTTGATTGTGTATATTAGACATATTGACGATGAAAAGTTATTAAAAGATTTTTTGTAAGTCAGTGGGCGTGGCCAGAAACCACGCCCAAATTTGGTGAATTTTTCACTAACTCCGAATTGCATGAAATTTTTTGGGCAAAATCCCCAGACCAGGACCTTCACAAATATATAAATTGTCATAGGGAATTCCGAACAGGAAGTTCGTAAATTAACGTTGAAATTCCGATTTTAGAGATTCTAAGGCTCGCATTTGAACAAACTCCTCCTACGTTTTTTATCGAATCAACTCCAGATTTGGATTGTGTATACTAGACACATTGATGATGAAAAGTTATTAAAAGATTTGTCGTAACTCAATGGGCGTGGCCAGGAAGGACGGCTAAATTTCACTATTTTTTGAAAACACGTTAACCTTAATAACTCACTTGTAAAATGTTAGATCCAGACCAAAACATGTACACATGTTCACTGTCCCTGCCTGAGTAAATCAATATGCTTTGTTTCACTCTCAAATATAGCGCCCCCTGCTGGTAACAGGAAGTATGATGTTTTACTTGAGCATTAATATCTCCTCCGTTTTTCAACATATTTTTTTTGAATATTCATACAAAGGGTCTTCACACCTTCATGAAGCATCAGTGTTGAGATCGTGTCCTTCTGTAAAAGTTTTGGCGATGGTGAAGTCTCAAACTTTATAAGGGCGAATGGCCCGAACGGTCAGGACGGCCCACCAATTTTAGGCCCAAATTGCGTGTATTGCACTTGAGATAAATGCAAACGCATCTATCCTCAAAATTCTGTCACGGCGAAAAATTTATGATTCCAGTGCCTGCAAAAAAATATGTGCTCCATAGCGCCCCCTAGTGGCTTAAAACTGCAGCCCCTCCAGCTACTTTAACCTACAGACTTGAAATTTTTAGGGCAAAACTATCATACCCGGACCTACAAAAAAGTCTCTTATGACCATGGTCAATTCCGAACAGGAAGTTTGCAAATTAGCGTTGAAAGTCGCATTTTGGTGATTTGCAGGGTACGCATTTGAACTAACGCCTTCTAGGGTTTTTATCGGATCAACTCCAGATTTGGATTGTGTATACTAGACACATTGATGATGAAAAGATATTTAAAAAATTTTCATAGGTCAATGGGCGTGGCCAGGAACCACACCCAAAGTTTACCATTTTTGGAAAATACGTAAACATTAATAACTCTCTTGTACAATGTTTGATCTGGACCAAAAAATGTACACATGTTCACTGTATGTGCCTGAGTTAATCCATATGCTTTGTTTCCCTCTCAAATATAGCACCCCCTGCTGTTTTATATCTCAAATACCTGCTTGTATGTGGTGGCAGCAACATGCAGCATTTGGGACATGTGGGGCCAACCACATTTAGCGGCACCTATTCGCCACAGCAGCATTTGTTGGAAGCAATATGTGGCGGTGATGACAAGGCCCAACGGGCGCATGGGGGCGAGGGCCCGATCATCGCCGCTTGCGGCTTTAATTATTATTATTTTTCTTGTTCTCCAGCCTCTTTAACCCCAAATTGTGTGCCTTCAACTTGAGATAAACGCGAACGCGCCTAGGCCCAAAGATTAGTCACGCCGAAAATCGGATTAATCCAGTGTTTGCACAAAAAAATGTGTGCCATAGCGCCCCCTAGTGGCCTTATACTGCAGCCCCTCTGGCAACTTTCACATATCCACCTGAAATTTTTGGGGGATAACTATCATGCCCGGGCCTACAAAAAAGTCTCTTATGACCATGGTCAATTCCGAACAGGAAGTTCGCAAATTAGCGTTGAGAATCGCGTTTTGGCGATTTATGTGTAATGATTTGAACGAACTCCTCCTTGGGTTTTAATTGGATCAACTCCAGATTTAGTCAGTCCAAACTAGTCACACTGACGATGAAAAGTTATTAAAAGATTTTTCGTAAGTCAATGGGCGTGGCCACAAACCACGCCCAAATTTGACGAATTTTTCACTAACTCCGATTTGCATGAAATTTTTTGGGCATAACCACCAGGCCAAGACCTTTTCAAAGATATATAATTGTCATCGGGAATTCCGAACAGGAAGTCCATAAATTAACGTTGAAATTCTGATTTTCGTGATTCTAAGGATCGCATTTGAACGAACTCCTCCTAGGGTTTTTATCGGATCAATTCCAGATTGGGTTTGTGTATACTAGACACATTGATGATGTAAAGTTATTAAAAGATTTTTTGTAAGTCAATGGGCCTGGCCAGGAAGGCCGCCCTAAGTTGACCATTTTTGGAAAACGCGTAAACCTTAATAACTCTCTAGCAATATGTTAGATCTGGACCAAAACATGTACACATGTTCACTGTCCGTGCCTGAGTAAATCTATATGCTTTATTTCACTCTCAAATATTGCCCCCCCTGCTGGTAACAGGAAGTCTGATCTTTATTTGAACCCGAGCCCAAAAGGCCAGATCATCCAGCGAATTCCCACCCATTTTAGCCCCAAATTGCGTGTATTGCACTTGAGATAAACATGAATGTGCCTAGTCCCAAAATTCAGTCACGGCAACAAATTTATGTATTCAGCATTTGCTCAAAAAAATGTACTCCATAGCGCCCCCTAGTGGCTTAAAACTGCAGCCCCTCCAGCTACTTTGACCTATTGATCTGAAATTTTTAGGGCATCACTGTCATGCCAGGACCTACAAAAAAGTCTCTTACGACCATCGTCAATTGTGGACAGGAAGTTTGCTAATTAGCGATAAAGGTTGCATTTTGGCGATTTGCAGGGTACGTATTTGAACAAACTCCTCCTCGGGTTTTTATCAGATCAACTCCAGATTTGGATTGTGTATACTAGACACACTGACAATGAAAAGTTATTAAAAGATTTTTCGTAAGTCAATGGGCGTGGCCAGGAAGTACGCCCAAAGTGGACCAGTTTTGGAAAACACGTAAACCTTAATAACTGTCTTGTACAATCTTAGATCCGAAACAAAACATGTACACATGTTCACTGTCCCTGCCTGAGTTAATCAACATGCTTTGTTTCACTCTCAAATATAGCGCCCCCTGCTGGTGAAAGGAAGTCTGATGTTTTACTCTATCATTAAAATCTCCTCCGTTATTCAGCATATTTTTTTCAAATATTCTCAGAAAGGGTCTTCACACCTTCATGAAGCATCAGTGTTCAGGTGGTGTCCAGAGGTGAAACGGTGTGGCCATGGCGAAGCCTCAAACTTCACCGATGGCCATGAACCTGGAAATCACTCTAACTCCTTCATTTAAGGTCCAATCTGCTTCAAAATTCACAAACATGATCAAGGTCCACCTCCCAACTTATCTATAAGCTCAATTTTCTGCTAATCCAATCACATTAAGCTTTAGATATGTCATACATTACATACATGTGATGGCAGCATCAAGCAGTGGTTGTGACATGTGGAGCCAGCAATGTCTAGCGGCACCAACGCTTCGCAACAGCATTTGGCAAAAGCCATGTGCGGCGGTAGCAACAGGGCCCAACGGCGCGTGTGGGGCGAGGGCCCGATCATCGCCGCTTGCGGCTTTAATTATTATTTTTTTTTTTCTCCCGCCACTTTAACCCCAAATTGCGTGCCTTCAACTTGAGATAAACGCGAACGCGCCTAGGCCCAAAAATTAGTCCCGGCGAAAAATTTATGAATCCAGTGTTTGCACAAAAAAAAGTGCACCATAGCGCCCCCTAGTGGCCGTAAACTGCAGCCCCTCCGGCAACTTTCACCTATAGGCATGAAATTTTTAGGGCATAACTTTCATGCCCGGACCTACAAAAAAGCCTCTTATGACCATCGTCAAATCCTAACAGGAAGTTCGCAAATTAGCGCTGAAAAACGCATTTTGGCGATTTGCAGAGTACGTATTTGAACGAACTCCTCCTAGGTTTTTTTTCCGATCAACTCCAGATTTGGATTGTGTATACTAGACACATTGATGATGAAAAGTTATTAAAAGATTTTTCATAAGTCAATGGGCGTGGCCAGAAACCACGCCCAAATTTGACCTATTTTTCACATACTCCAATCTGCACGAAATTTTTTGGGCATAACCACCAGGCCAAGACCTTTCCAAAGATATATAATTGTCATGGGAATTTGGAACAGGAAGTTCGTAAATTAACGTTGAAATTCCGATTTTGGCGATTCTAAGGCTTGCATTTGAACGAACTCCTCCTAGGTTTTTGATCGGATCAACTCCAGATTTGGATGGTGTATAGCAGATACATTGAGGATGAAAAGTTATTAAAAGATTTTTCGTAACTCAATGGGCGTGGCCAGGAAGGACGCCCAAAGTTGACCATTTTTGGAAAACACGTAAACCTTAATAACTCTCTAGTAAAATGTTAGATCCAGACCAAAACATGTACACATGTTCACTGTCTGGGCCTGAGTAAATCTATATGCTTTATTTCACTCTCAAATATAGCGCCCCCTGCTGGTAACAGGAAGTCTGATGTTTTACTCTCACATTAAAATCACCTCTGTTTTTCAACATAGTTTTTTCAAATATTCTCAGAAAGGGTCTTCACACCTTCATGAAGCATCAGTGTTCAGGTTGTGTCCTGAAGTTAAAGGGTGAGACGATGGCGAAGTCTCAAACTTTATTAGGGCCCGAGCCCAAAAGGCCGGATCATCCAGCAAATTCCCATCCATTTTAGCCCCAAATTGCGTGTATTGCACTTGAGATAAATGTGAATGTGCCTAGTCCCAAAATTCAGTCACGGCGACAAATTTATGAATCTAGTGTTTGCTCAGAAATATTTGCTCCATAGCGCCCCCTAGTGGCTTAAAACTGCAGCCCCTCCAGCTACTTTCACCTATGGATCTGAAATTTTTAGGGCATCACTGTCATGCCAGGACCTACAAAAAAGTCTCTTACGACCATCATCAATTGTGGACAGGAGTTTTGCAAATTAGCGTTAAAAATCACATTTTGGCGATTTGCAGGGTAATGCGTGTTTGAACAAACTCCTCCTAGGTTTATATCAGATCATCTCCAGATTTGGATTGTGTATACTAGACACATTGACGATGAAAACTCATTAAAAGATTTTTCGTAAGTCATTGAAAGAAAGTAGGCCCAAATTTGACCATTTTTGAAAAACAAGGTAACCTTAATAACTCTCTTGTAAAATGTTTGATCCAGACCAAAACATGTACACATGTTTACTGTCCATGCCTGAGTTAATCCATATGCTTTGTTTGCTTTGTTCAAATATAGCGCCCTGCTGGTAACAGGAAGTCTGATGTTTTACTCTATCATTAAAATCTCCTGTGTTCTATATGTTTTTCAAATTGTCTCAGAAAGGGTCTTCACACCTTCATGAAGCATCACTGTCTGCATGTTTGTGTGTGTGTGTGTGTGTGTGTGTGTGTGGCTATTTGCTGAGACAGGTATTGCTTGACATGAAGTGCCTGGGACAAAGGAACAGTGCCACCCAATGGGCATTAGCTGTTTTTTATATCTCAAATACCTGCTTGCATGTAGGGGCAGCATCATGCAGCTGTTGGGACATATGGTGCCAGCAAAATTTAGCGGCACCAAAGTTTCACAACCGCAGCATTTGCCACAGCAATATGTGGCGGTAGCGGCAAGGTCTTAATCGGGCGCAGGGGCGAGGGCCCCATCGCCGCTATGCTTTTACTAGCCCGAGCCTGACCGCAGGTCAGGCGAAGGCCCTATTGTAATCGCTTAAGATTATTATTTTTTTTTTTTTTTTTTTTTTCTCCCGCCCCTTTGACCCCAAATTGCGTGCCTTGGACTTGAGATAAACGCGAACGCGCCTAGGCCCAAAAATTAGTCACGCCGAAAAATTTATGAATCCAGTGTTTGCACAAAAAAAAGTGCGCCATAGCGCCCCCTAGTGGCCTTAAACTGCAGCCCCTCCGGCTACTTTCACGTATCGACCTGATATTTTTAAGGCTTAACTATCATGCCCAGACCTACAAAAAAGTCTCTTACGGCCATCGTCAATTTCAAACAGGAAGTTCGCAAATTAGCGTTGAGAGTCGCGTTTGGGCGTACGTATTTGAACGAACTCCTCCTAGAGTTTTTATCGGATCACCTCCAGATTTGGACTGTGTATACTAGACACATTGACAATCAAAAGTTATTAAAAGATTTTTCGTATCTCAATGGGCGTGGCCAGAAACCACGCCCAAATTTGGCAAATTTTTCACTAACTCCGAATTGAACGAAATTTTTTGGGCATAATCTCCAGGCCAAGACGATCACAAATATATAAATTGTCATGGGAAATTCCCAACAGGAAGTTCGGAATTTAACGTTGAAATTCCGATTTTGATTCTAACGCCGCATTTGAACGAACTCCTCCTAGGTTTTGTATCAGATCAACTCCAGATTTCGTTTGTCTATACTAGACACATTGACGATTAAAAGTTATTAAAAGATATTTGATAAGTCAATGGGCGTGGCCAGGAAGGACGCCCAAAGTTGACCATTTTTGGAAAACACATAAACCTTAATAACTCTCTAGCAATATCTTAGATCCGGACCAAAACAAGTACACATGTTCACTGTCCGTGCCTGAGTTAATCTATAAGCTTTATTTCACTCTCAAATATAGCGCCCTCTGCTGGTAACAGGAAGTCTGATGTTTTACTCTATCATTAAAATCTCCTCTATTTTTCAACATATTTTTTCAAATATTCTCAGAAAGGGCCTTCACACCTTCATGAAGCATCAGTGTTGAGTTCGTGTCCTCAGGTGAAAGGGTGTGGCCATGGCGATGCCTCAAACTTCACTGATCGCCATGAACCTGGAAATCACTCTAACTCCTTCATTTAAAGACCAATCTGCTTCAAAATCCACAAACATGATCAAGTTCTACCTCCTAACACATCTATAAGCTCAATTCTCTGCTACTGCAATCTCACCAAGCTCTAGAAAATACATTAATTGCATTTAATGTTATAAATAATCAAATCTTCCCCAAATTCAACTAATATGATCACAGTTCCACTCTGGATTTATTTTTTTAATTTAAACATAAATTTGGGTTATAGGAAAAGCACCATCTAACAGACACAAGCAGTGTTTATGTCATAAACACTTTTAAACATGCTTTAAATCTTCCTGATTGTGGACGAAAGCTTTCCCCCTTCCCCTCCCACTCCCCCTCAGACTGATCTGAGGATAGCTCACATACCAATTAACCCTTCCCCCACCTCACTCCACACCAACCTCAGAGATCTATCAGTTATGCTCCCACCTCCCTGCTTAGAGTGAGAAATTTTCTGATACTCAGGTTAAAAGTTCTGAAAATAAAATATTTCAAGAGACACTTGTGATCTTGGTCGCATCACATGGTCTGACATAATGCTCATAGGCTCTTTATGGTTCTGTTTTAAGTGGTGGAAGACATTTTCTCATGCTGGTGATCTGACACTGTTAATCCTAATTATTGAGCCATTACTTTTTTCTTTTATTGACCAACTCTTCGTGGCCCAGCTCTACAAACCAACCTCAGAGATCTATCAATCATGGTCCCACCTCCCTGCTTAGAGTGAGAAACTTTCTGATAGATTGTTGACATGTCATCATCTTTATTCACTGAGGTACACTGAGGTTAAAAGTGTTCAAGAGACATTTGTGATCTTGGTCGCATCACATGGTCTGACAAAATGCTCATAGGCTCCTTATGGTGCTGTTTTAAGTGGTGGAAGACATTTTCTCATGCTGGTGATCTGACACTGTTAATCCTAATTACTGAGCCATTATTTTTTTCTTTTATTGACCAACTCTTCTTGGCCCAGCTCTACACTGAATCATTGCCATCATTCATCGGTATGCTGTACAGGCCTAACCATATCTATGTTATGGCTACTTGCTGAGGCAGGTATTGCTGTGTTTTTTATCTCAAATACCTGCTTGCATGTGGGGGCAGCAACATGCAGCAGTTGGCACATGTAGTGCCAGCAAAATTTAGCGGCACCTATTCGCCAGAGCAGCATTTGTTGGAAGCAATATGTGGCGGTCGCGACAAGGCCAAACGGGCGCGTGGGGGCGAGGGCCCGATCATCGCCGCTTGCGGCTTTAATTTCTTGTTGGTGCTGTAATGCTAAGGCTTTTTTCATGCCAGGGTCACCTATATTGGGTGGGGATGTTGTGTTCTTGTGCAGTGCTGCTATGTACGTTTCTGTGTGTTTATCAAAGCATGTTGTAGATCTATGTTTTTAGAAGTGCTATATCAATGAAGGTATCACTAAAAGTATTGATTTCTATGTCAGTGCATGATTGTTGGACCTGTTTGTGCATGTGTATTTTAGCACACATATGTATTTCAGGAAGAGTGTAAACAATTGAATTTCCACACGGGATTAGTTAAGTTGTTCCATTTCTTTCTTCCATATTGATAACCAAAAGAATGTGTGTCCCTGTCGAGATATTAAGGCACAATCAACATTTTCCTCTCAAACCAACAGAAGTTTGTGTCACGGTGTTAAAGTCTCAACAACCAGAGCATGTGGTTGAACAGATAGTGTTACAGTTCAGTGTTGAATGACCAACCTTGTGAAACTCCAGTGTAACTTCTACTTGTGGAAAAAAAATTCTCTCTATATCCCAGAAGCTCCATATTATGACACCGAGGACATCCGATAGGGGAGGGTCTGGTTGAGTGAAAACATTTTCCCTGTGCTATTCTGTTTCACTAACCATTGCATAATCTAAAGTGATTGTAAATGGGTCATTCAGGCAGATTGTTATTTAAGATGTTTGGAGGACCTGTTGTGACAGCCAGAGGCATTGATCCAGCCTGGGGTCCAGTTACACATGAGGATTGATGATGTGATAAAGATAGAAAGATTGACTGACTTGATTCTGAAAAAACTGAAACATTCAGCTCAGTCACAGAGACCTGGAGCATGATGTACACCTACATTTGAAACAATTAAGAAAAAAATGATGTTTTTTTTCACAATGAAACATCACTTTTGCACAATTAATACATGCAGCAGTCAAAGATCAGTTATACATTGGAGAGGAATTTTACCTGTCTCTTTCTTCTTTGATAAACTTAAAGTTTTTAGTTAATTACAAAAAAGTCTCACTTTTAGATATATGCCTGTTCAAAATACGCACTTATCGATGAGTTTTGTAGCATCAAAATAGGTGATCTATACATGCTATTCCTTAGCTTCTTGGTCAGGTCGGACAGGACAGGGCTGGACTGGCCTGGATACTCAACCTCGGGAACAAGACAATTAAAACTAGAGCAAATTTATATTATTCAGACACGTCTTGGAGCACCGGGCTGTAATTAGCAACATATAGCCGGCTACAAAACTACGATACTACGTTTTTCAAAACTTGCTTGTTGTCACATGTCAAAAACTACCGCTATGTAACTAGAAAGAGATACATTACCTCATCGCTTTGCATCCTGTAAGTTGTTGAAAAAAGAAGCTGTAAATCAATGCAGAGTTCTGAGGAAGGAAACTGCAGCTGGAACGCCCCCCAAAGTCAGAATTTCCTACTGGGAACTCAGTGAAACCTCGTCACCCCCGAGTTGACAATCGAAGATGGATGCCCCCAGAGTGAACAGTTATTTAGCTCCTGTAATAACCAATTTATTTGCACTTCTGACTGGGGTGTGTCGCTCTAGATCGGCTGTATACATAGTATTGTTAGACTTATATTTACAAAAATGCTGCCATAGTGATAATCACATTCTTCATGTGATATTTGTGAACAACAACGTAGGGCGTGCTAACAACAGCTAACAATAGCCTGGTAGATTGGCATGTTTTTTTCAGACTTCAACTGGAATCGGATAAGTCAGAGATGATGTCACTCCCAGTTCCGAGGTTACTGGAACGCAGCATTACAACAGTCACCGCGCGTGCTCATGGGTAGCAGAGTCTTTATGTCGCCGGTAATAGATTCTCCTCACAGTCCCTTTAAAGTACTCTTAACACTACTCACTGTTCATAAACTGCTACACACACATCACATAATTTCCTAGGCCATGTCAGTACTTTAAGAAATCAAGAAGCAATGCAGCTGTAACATCAAGAATGCCACAATAAATGGATCAAGAACAGGGTCTAAATTAAGACAGGATTACCCTCAACCCTTTGCCAAATGACCCTCTTCACCAGACCAAAGTTTCTGTATTTATCCATGTGACTTGAGCTAGGACTGAAGTTTTTTGAAGTATACCACTAACTGACCGAGTAGAGAGCACTCCTCCTCTCCCCTTTTGCAGCAGCTACTCACAATGCCTGTTGGTTCTGACATTTTTGCTCTGTTTTTCAATTAAGTCATTCTTAGATGGCACGATGGATGAGACAAAAGTGAACTGCAACCTGTTAAAGCAATAATTTCACCCTTTTCTGCTCCACTGCTCCACTGTTATTCAGTATTGTTCTGTTTCCTTGATGGCTAAGCTAGCTAACTACCAGAGGTTTCTTCCCTTCCAAAATGAAGCAGGTTATTTGGACAGGAAGTACAGTAACCTTTGCTAAATTCAATAATCACAAAACCAAATCGGGATAAAGATGGATTTTACAAGAAAACGTACAATCTCTTTCGCTGCCTTGCATCCCTAAACCATTTTGTGAACACATTTTTTATATATTTCTGAATGAACTGTGGCATTAAATAGTGTGTTAGACAGAATTAGAGCCAAGAAAATGTCACATTTAGGTGACATTAGAGCACCAATTTGAATAGAAAATACCTTAAAGTTAACCACTTAAAATTAATTTAGTCTGCTCTTTGAATAGATTGGGTTAAATCACTGCACTTTGTCCATATTATGGCCATAATATGATACAAACAAATAAACAAAAACAATAACACAGTAATAAAACTCTAAATGAATTTGTGATTTAATGGTATTATTAACTTAGCTTTTAAAAGTCTGAGATTAATTTCAATTCAAAATGTCAATTGTTAAACCTCCCTGATTATGATAGATGAAAAGTTCTCACGTAGTAGAATAAAGATACATATTTTGAGTATATTTTAGACATTTACTCATTTATTTGTGCCTCTAGGCAACAGTTTATCTGTAATCATCTCAATTAAAGCACCTCTGTCAAAGATCCTCCACTATTTCCACTTCGTCGAAGATGTTCATCAGTCTCTCTGCCCATCTATCTGTGAGAAGGATAACTCAGAATGTCCTCAGTGGATTTTGATGACATTATCAATGAATGTTGTTTATTGCACAAGGAAGATGTGATTACATTTTTGAACAGAACATGTTGATTTTGGAATCAGAATGTGGAGCCAGAAATTTGTCAACATGGTGAAAAAGGCAGCTTTCCTTATTTTTTGAAAATAATTTGGATAAAAGTGTCAGATGTGCCATGGAGCTTCGAGCACTTAGAGTTCTTAAACTGCTGTTCCTCATAGATATCAGTTTCACATATACATTACATACAGGCGTCTGTTTGTTTTTTGTTTTGTATGGTTTGTTTGTTTCTCTGTTAGCAACATAACTAAAATAATTAAGGACAGATTTTGATCAAATTTTCAGGAAATGTCCAGATTGGGAAAAAGAACAAATGATTAGATTTGGGAGTGATCCAGATCAACGTCTGGATCCGCCATGATGAAAAATGTGATCTTCGTGAATAACTACTGAACAAAATAGATATCATTATGAATCCAATTGCACATGGTATGTTTTCATGGCCAAGGAATCTAAATATTTAGATGGAATAAAGGTAGCACTAATATTTATGGTGAAAAATCCCAATTTGGGTAAGAACTGTGACGCTGGTGGAGGTCTGCGCTCTCCGAGTGCTTTTGTAGTACTTTGAATGGTTATGTATTCTGTATTCACTCTGGTTGCTCCTTTTGTCTGTCTGTATTGTGTGAGAGCAACTGAACAGCACTTTCCAGATATAGCAACACATGATGGGATATTTGCCATTAAGTGACCATCGGTTGACACATTTTGCTATACAGTGAGTTCGCTACATAGACTCACTCCTAATATTTACTAACTACTTAGACGTACACTTGGAACTTAGATTCAAAATGGGGTTTTCATTTTTTCACATATTTAATTATTGCATTAATTGCTCAGTGTCTATGTATGTATGTATGTATGTATGTATGTATGTATGTATGTATGTATGTATGTATGTATGTATGTATGTATGTATGTATGTATGTATGTATGTATGTATCTATCTATCTATCTATCTATCTATCTATCTATCTATCTATCTATCTATCTATCTATCTATCTATCAGCATTTTCTTTGCACTTAAATTGCTGATTTTAGACACTGTGTCAAAATCCTCTGGAAATAAATTCTTTATTACTGGGAGAAAAGTAGCATAAACTCAAAGTCATAAAATAAGTCAAAACTAATTTTCTTTATCGGCAAAATAAAGATTAGCTTTTTGGAAATGTGTCTGTTAAGGGCTTGCATATCTTATTAATCTGTGAAACATTTTTCCAATTATTTATAAATACACTTGTATAAAATAGTTTGTTTGCCTTAGGTTCTTCTACTTTTTTGCCAACCAAGTCACAAAATAAGACAGCACGTCAAATAAAGAACTTTTCAAGATTTCATTTTTTCCAATAAAACTACACTCTAACTCAGTTCTGTGTACCTGTAGAAATGCTCTCTTTTGCTGACAGTAAGTGGGAGCAGATGGTCGATGTGATGAGCTCAGAGCAGATTAAGAATTTTATGGTGACGTCCCCAGGCAACATGGTGAGATGGCGATAAAATTCAGCTGCTGTGTTTGATTAGAGTAAATATTTGGAGGGTGTATGGTGGCAACCACTGGATTCATCTGTCATATTTGGTGCCACTGTTTATGAATGGAGCACAAAGAGGAATGAGAGGTACTCAGCTGCACTGAGGTGTTTAACTGAGGTGGTTGTTTGCGAAAGGATTTTAGTAATGTTTTTAAAAAAGAAAAAGAGGATTTTAGGGAGTTCATGGGGACTTTAGTCATGCTGCAGTCACTGACGCCACCTTGAGGTCACTGCTGGAGAAGCACAAAATCTGGACTGTAGATTCAGAGATTGCCCTGAACAAAACAAAACAAAAAATGCATATATCAGAAAGCCTTTATAGTTGTTTTAACTTAATAGAAGTGTTAAACTTCTGGTTGACATCAGTGGAAATGCAATTTCTTTTTTGTGTATTTTTAATGTAGTGTTGTAATCTTTACCTTTAACACATCAACAATAGTGGTTCAGATCTGGTCGAGCCTTAAGACCAACCACCGCCACCTCAAGCATAAAATTGCAAGATATATTTTCAAAAATGTTTAACGCCCTATTTCTTTATTTCTTTATTTAAACTGACGTGTATAAAAAGCAAATCAGTACAAAGGGCCCTGGAAGGTCACACATTATACATTAGGAATGGGCAACGTAATGTATCTTCGGTTGACTCATATTTGGTAGATCCTGTCTTATTGATTCTGCTTTTAACAATTTGCTGACTTTTGGAAATTGCCGTGGTGGAGGGCCTCGTCCTGGGCTGTCTACCAACCGCTGGATTCATCTGTCATATTTGGTGCCACTGTTTATGAATGGAGCACAAAGAGGAATGAGAGGTACTCAGCTGCACTGAGGTGTTTAACTGAGGTGGTTGTTTGCGAAAGGATTTTAGTAATGTTTTTAAAAAAGAAAAAGAGGATTTTAGGGAGTTCATGGGGACTTTAGTCACACTGCAGTCACTGACGCCACCTTGAGGTCACTGCTGGAGAAGCACAAAATCTGGACTGTAGATTCAGAGATTGCCCTGAACAAAACAAAACAAAAAATGCATATATCAGAAAGCCTTTATTGTTGTTTTAACTTAATAGAAGTGTTAAACTTCTGGTTGACATCAGTGGAAATGCAATTTGTTTTTGTGTATTTTTAATGTAGTGTTGTAATCTTTACCTTTAACACATCAACACTAGTGGTTCACATCTGGTCAGCCTTAAGACCAACCATCGCCAGCTCAAGGATAAAACTGCAAGATATATTTTCAAAAATGTTTAACGCCCTATTTCTTTATTTCTTTATTTAAACTGACGTGTATAAAAAGCAAATCAGTACAAAGGGCCCTGGAAGGTCACACATTATACATTAGGAATGGGCAACATAATGTATCTTCGGTTGTCTCATATTTGGTAGATCCTGTCTTATTGATTCTGCTTTTAACAATTTGTTGACTTTTGGAAATTGCCGTGGTGGAGGGCCTCGTCCTGGGCTGTCTGCCAACCGCTGTTATACATTTATTTTTCTTCTGTGATAGTTAATTTTGATCACTTTATGAGATTAGAACATTAGAAAACAGATTAATATGAGAAATAAGAGGGGATGTTTTTACACCAAGATATTGGGGTAAAACAGTTTTGGCATGCAAAATAAAACTTAATAATGGATTTATGTTAAGTTTGGGTCACTGTACATTAGAGGCTCTTCATAGCATATGTAGCCAGCAGCTAACCTAAAAAAGGCCACAAAATAATAAAAACTATCAAATAATCAAACCTGATTTCAATACAATGACTGCACAAGTTAGAATATGATATGGTATTATTTCTACTCACTCTTTTGAAGAATACACTAATGCTGTTTTTGTTGCTGCATTTTTTTATATTTAAAACTAATTGAACATTATTTTTTTAATGTGAAACATCAGTAAATACTTTGGAGTAAAAATGTTGGTAAAATGTTTTACTTGCAAACACTCTTTGTTTCATTGGCTTGAAAAAGTTGCCTTAAAAAGCTTCAGTTCTGTTTTGAATTCATTGGACAATTATTTTTATATACTTCTGTGAGCAACATATGAATTCTGATTTAATTAGCTATAATGAGCTATGTATTTACTTCTGATCTTTAACTATTTTTTATTCGAGCGTATCTGAATATAAATAACACTGTGGCCCTCAAGTGGTAAACACAGGATTCATGTGGCCCTGTCTTAAGTATGTGTGCATTTACACTGTGATAAATTCCAACAAAAGTTTACAGTCAAACGTACTTTATACAGCTGTTAAATCCTCAGTATTGGAGGAGCAGTGTTCTTTTTGACCACTTGGTGGCGTTAATGTCACACTTTTGTACTTAAAAATCACCAGTCAGGCTGAGTAAAGAATGTGAGAAGAGCACAGGACAACGGGAAGTCTTGTCATTTTAAACATGTATAAATAGAGTCTATTATTAAAAACTTAAGAAAAGCATAAATTATGTTCAGTTATGGGGGCCAGGAAGTGCATATAACTGAATTAACCTATACCTTTAGTTATAAAACAAACCTATTATAACCTATTCGATCAGGCTATCAATGCACAAATCAGAAACATGATGGGCAGCTAAAGTTATTAAAATATTTAAAATAATTATGAGAGAATGCACACAATATAAATTATCAAGGTGATGTGGTTAAAGTGACAAATTAGACACACTTTTAAAGAAAATGTTCAAGTCCAAAACAAAGTAGAAAACATTAAACAAACCTAAACAACCTCACCTCAGCCATTTTATCCACAATAGAATCAGCTTTTTTGACCATACAAACTAACTATTGCAGCATGATGTTACAAATTTGATATGTATTGATATGTATTTTTTGAACAAATAACATATTTGTAATGTGAATAGACAAATCAAACATCAATAACAATCACATTAGTTTAAATTTCAGGCCTCAGAGCAGCAGTAGCACAAACAAGATGACTAAATAATTGGCAAGAATTCTACTTAAGGCTGCAAAATCATTGAATTGATAGTATTTTTGGCCATTGCTGCTAATAGAGTGGTGCAGGGATCACATATTTTGTATACCAAACCCAAAGTTAGCATTGCACTGGTTCCTTCAACTGCTATCTTATGGGATTTTTTTTTTACTTTCTTTGGATAATGATTCAGCTCTGTGGTGAGCAAGAAAATGTGAAACTTGCATTTTCAGGTCATTGCGGTAATCTTGATAAACAAACCTCCTTTTCATGATGTTTTAAGATTAAACTTGATTGAAAGCTATGAAGAAACTTTAAAATGGTTGTTCAACTTAGAAGCAACTACAATATTTCCAATTTATCAAGTTGGTCCTTATAGCTGTGGCAGTATTGCATGAATATCTGATAGACAGGAAACAATAAGAAATGCTTGCCATCAGGTCCCTGGTCATTTTTAAAGACCTTGTTAGCAGCTAGTTAGCCACTATTGTTCAAGCATACAAAAAGAGTTTATGATTCAAAGGAGGCGACATCAGCTGATTTTATTGTTTTAAATTAAACATTAAAATTATTATGTGCATGTGCACCCTGTACCTCATTTCAGGCTCTTACCTTAAACTGATATTCTAAATCCCATTTACTCAGGAGTGTTGGGAATCAGGAGGTGCTAACTCACTTTCACGTTTTTGGACTCAGTCCTGCGCCACTCTATGGTGTGCCTTGGTCCTTTGACAATGGAGGTCTCCTCGCACACATCCCAGAGATATTCGATTACTTTGGTACCACAGTACTGTAATCACTGTGAGGACGCCAATTTAATACTGTGGTGAGACTAATATGAATCTCTCTATATGTAGAGCAGTGTGAAAAGGGATCTTGAAGATAATACGTCAGATTTACATACAGCACAGAATGATAAAAATGTAATGTAAGAATTTTCAAACAAAAGAACATGCATGAAAGAATAACAGCCAATCCAGTAATGAAAAAACGCCCTAAATTCCTGATAAAGAAAAGTGTTGAAACAGTTCTGATGAAAATAGCTTGAGGCTGATTTTTCTGGCAGTTTGGTTTGTATTCTTAACTGATGAGAACAGGAAAGTTAGTAGAATTGCATCAGATCGGAAATGTGTTTTGGCACAAAACTTTCAGTACTCTGTATGAATTCAGAGCCAAATCTTTGACATTCAGGAAGTCTGTGTAAACATTCAAATACTGAATTAATGGGAGACACTTTCCTGGTCTTAATGAGAACTTATGTGTGAGCGTCAACACTAAATTCATACAAAAAAATCATATGGATTTCACTTCCTGTCTGCCTTTTTTTCCCTTTTTTTTCTCCTTGTCCTACAAATGTGTCCTGCAACATAATCCTGAAATTACAGCAGCTCTGCCTGATTTTACTCTGTAAGTGCTTTCAATCTTCTATCATGTGTTAAATTCTCTCCTTATCAAACCGGAGTCTTTACATTTGGCTCAGAATAAATGATGTAACTGAAGCTGAGGTTGCGTAGCGTCTGGATGGTTTCTCTTTCTCTGACTTTAAGATGTTTAAGATAACATTTTTATTCTGTCACTCCAGTCTGGGTAAGTTCAAGATTGAAATAAATGACACACATATATATGGCCACTGGTCTCTGCACCGTCAGAGTCAGTTACACTCAGAGATGGAATCAGGGCTGGTTTTAGTCATTTTGAGGCCTTTAGGTAAAGGCTAATATGAGGCCCATTCACCAGAATCCATGTGAAGCATGCCAGCAGAGTAGTCTTCCATCTTGGTAGTGTCAAGAGTTTATTTAGGGTTTAAATAATATTTTGACTTGCTTATTTGCTATAACTGCTGATAAAACTGCCATAAATATGTTCAAGTATTGAGTCCATGCAGCTGATTATGTCTGAAGGAGTTTGCTACATTTCCCTTAACCCTTTAAAGTCTGAAAACACAAATTATACCCAGAAAATTGTCATTTTTGGGATATATTTTTTTTACATTCTACTGAAATCCTAAAAGAACCAATTACACATTAAACATATACATTTTTTTAAAATCTCATTTGATACATTAGGTGTTTTTTAACTGCAAATGGATTTGAGGACATTTCTAGCATTTATCTGATTGTATTCAGATGTTTTTTTAGTTCTGTGTTGATCGTATTGGCTAGATAAAGATATCATAAAAGCATGTATCAAATATGACACCACAGGTGTTAGAGGGTTAGAATAGACTAATAGGACCAGGGTGCATTCTGGGAAACTGACAAAGGAACTGCACTTTTTCAACAAATAGAAACAAATGTGAATAACTAATTTATAATACGTGGCAGGGTCATTTTTTCCACCATAACCTTCACCATAAAACACATATTGGAACTGAAATAAACACATTATATTCAAAAAGTAATAATACAAAACGTTGTATTGCCCTTTATTTTAGATACTCATGAAGAATGACTTTAACACGAGGCCTCTTGTGTTTCTCTGCCCACCGTTAAACTGGCTCTGGATTGAGGTCTGATAGCAGCAGACGAGAGAATATCTGTTTCCTTCCCCGCTTCTGGAAGCCGTCCTGCCCTCCCGCCTGACCTCGCAGGGAAATCCAGACGATCTGGTCATGATGTCACTTTTCCAAGCCTATCAAAAGCAATTAGCGTATGACACAAGGACACATGCACACGGGTGCAGACAGACATACGCAAACACACACTCACGTGCACATACACAGCTTATAATTAAGAAACAGATCTACATAAACAGAGAAACACTATATCTTAAAACCCATTTCGAGGCAGAACTGAAATAAACTTTAGCTTTATTACATTTGTCAGCTCACTCAAACTGATTGGTCCTCGGCTCGCAGACTCTCGTTCCTGCAGACTGATGAAATATGGTGCAGGAGATGAGTGAAATCTTGCCTCAGACTGTTAGAGGCAGGTCTGGGAGGAAGTCTACCGGCCGGGGAGAGGAGAAGCAGGTCAGCATGGTGGGATTTTTTTGGATGGGACGCCGGCTGGAGCAGGTTTCATTAAGGTGCTCTCTTTTTTCCCCTACCAGAGAGCGTGTGGGTGTAGAATAACAGCGCTGCGACCCCGCTGTCTCTTCCACATGACAGATTGACACAAACACTATTTCTCTTCGTCGTTTGGATACAAATCTTTCTTTTCTTTTAATGAGAAAGTGAAAAGGAAGGAGAGATCTGCTGGGATGGAGGCCAGCAGAGTCAAGTTAACATTGGACAATATTTTATTTGTATCAAATAAAGCAGATATTTGTGGTTGTACTTTTGGAGTCCAGAACTTTCCACTAATAAATTAAAGGGGCTAAATGTTTGGTCTGCAGCGTATCAGAGAAATCTTTGCTAAGCAGACTCAGATGAATGTAAACACATGAATATACAATAGTATGTGCAGTCAGTAAAGAGACATCCTATATGCAGAAGGATTTGTGGGCTAAATACTAGAGTGAGTCGTTTACTGCACTATTGATATATATGTCTAATCACCCCACACAGACCAACACCCTCACACGTGAACACAGCTCATAGTCTCAATGCTCAGTGACAGGTCTAGCCAGAGGCCCAGTGTCATCAGGCTGTACGTCGGAGCCATTCTTGTTGATGCAATAGTTCAGGGGTTTTCTTCAGAGTTTGCTCAAATGTTGACTCTTAGTCAGGAATATAGTATTTTGATTTATGAAGTTGAATGTCAAAATTGTTGATCTAAATGATTGACCCTTATATGTGAATCCAATATCTCAAGAAGTCTTTCAGGCTTTGTAATCAAACTTAGTTCAAATTTCTACTGTACAGAGTGCTGCAGGGGTGATACATTTTGAAGTAAGTTAGCATCCCACCAATCCTCCAAAAAACTAAAATTTTGTGGGATTTTTCACTGTGTTTTTGATCATTGCTGATAACAAGGTCTGTCCAAAACCAAAAATTATAAACCTTGGATGGTCTGTTTTTTTTTTTCTTTAATCTTAAAGGGACTTAAAGGAGAATCTTTTACCGGCGACATAAAGACTCTGCTACCCATGAGCACGCGTGGCGACTGCCGTAATGCTGCGTTCCAGTAACCTCGGAACTGGGAGTGACATCATCTGCGACTTATCGGCGTTCCAGTTGAATTCTGAAAAAAACATGACGATCTACCAGGCTATAGTTAGCACGCCCTGCGTTGTTGTTCACAAATATCACATGAAGAATGTGATTATCACTATGGCAGCATTTTTGTAAATATAAGTCTAACAATACTATACAGCTGATCTAGAGCGATACACCCCAGTCAGAAGTGCAAATAAATTGTTTATTACAGGAGCTAAATAACTGTTCACTCTGGGGGCATCCATCTTCGATTGTCAACTCGGGGGTGACGAGGTTTCACCGAGTTCCCAGTAGGAAATTCCTACCTCGTTCCGGCGTCCCAGTTACAGTTTCCTACTTGTAACTCGGAAATTCCTACTTCTGACAACAACTGGAACGCACCAAAAGACGTGTGCAAGCCAAAGCCTGTGTTTGTTGTGATGCTAATAAATGTAGCTCGGACCCTCCTCAGAACTCTGCATTGCTTTAAAACTTCTTTTTTCAGCAACTTACAGGATGCAAAGCGACGAGGTAATGTATCCCTTTCTAGTAACGTAGCGGTAGTTTTTGATGTGTGACAACAAGCAATTTTTGAAAAACTTATTAGCGTAGTTTTGTAGCCGGCTATATATTGCTACTTACAGCCAGGTGCTCTAAGACGTGTCTGAATAATATAAATTTGCTCTACTTTTAATTGTCTTGTTACTGAGGTTGAGTATCCAGGCCAGTCCAGCCCTGTCCGACCCGACTGGAAGGCTAAGGAATAGCATTTATAGATAAACTATTTTGATGCTATAAAACTCATCTTAAAGTGTGTATTTCCATCAGGCATATATCCAAAAGTGAGACTTTTTTGTAATTACTTAGAAACTCCTCACAGCCCCTTTAAACAACCAACTTTTCACTTTTTTAAAAAGCTTGAACATAATCAGTGAAAGTACAAAACTACTTCTGAGCCACTATGGAGAAACAACATGGTGGTTCAACTGGAGTTATAATATTTCCATTGTATAGTATCAGGTTGTGCCATCTTGTTCAAGAGTTTCCCCATAACCTAATGGCTTGATCAAGTTGGTCCTCATGGCTCATGCTCATAATCGATACATCTGGTCATGTTGGTCCAATCAGTAATGATTACAGAAGCCATTGTTGTTGTCATTGTAAGTAGTTTGTAAGCAACCATCCTTTCAGACACACAACAATGCTTTAAAATTTAGGAGTGGGCAGTATCAGATGCTTTTTATTATTGCAGATAAAGCATTAGATCTAAATTCTAAATCCCACATACTCTTCGCCTGCAAGAACCAGGAAGTGGGAAATGCTCATTCCCTTCTGTATTTTTGGACTCATTCCTGCTCCACTCTATACTGCAACAATTAGTCATATTTTGAAAGTTGATGGTCTATTTTTTTATGTTAAAACATAAGCTTGTCTGGCAGAGTCTGTTGTATGAGGTTATTTTTGATTTTAGATGTTTTCAAAAGAAAAAGGCACATTTCTTCATTCTTTTTATTTTTCTCTTCTCTGACTAATTATAATCAATTTGCATTGGATTTTATGAGCCTGAGCATTTGTTTCATGTAATATTTATATTATTTTAACAACCCTAGACTTCATTTTGCTCATTGTTAAGATGGGTCAATGTTCTGTCTCATAAATTCCAGCTCAAGAACTTATTGAGAGCATGTCCTCATCATGAAAGAGTTAATACACTGGTTTGTGCTTCTTCTTTTATTGTTACTGAATGCTGGTAAGGCTGTTACATAATACTGGATATTTGTATATCCATTTAAACACGCTAGAAAAAATACTCAAATCCTAAAAACATAATTAAATTGAAAATATGTTGTTCTGCAGCAAATTAGGGTGCCTGTAAAATTATCAGTAAAGTCAAACATGGAATGAACATGCAGTTAAACTTTAGGAGTAGTGATATGATTTTGATGGTCATAGGTTTTTCCAACATTTACTGTCAACATCAATAGTCATGAAGGATACGTTTTACAGACACAGTTCACTGTCTATGGAAGTACAACGTGATTTTTGTTTCATTTGATCACCAGCTGTTAGATGTTTCCCTCTTATGGTGCTTTTCCATTTGTGGTATCTGCTGAACTTGCCATAACTTGCCATAACTGCACATTTTGGAGACTACCTTGCTCTGATTTCTATTACAATATTCTGTCAACTGTTAAAGGTCGGAGGGACCATCACAGCATGGCTGCGGGAAACTATGGCAACATCCTCAATAAACAAAGGAGGAAATAGAGGGGATAGAGCCGCCAGCCCCTTTGTGGTTTTGTGTCAATTAGGAGATAAGTTTAATTCCAAAGACTGTTGAAGTTGGAAAAGAAAGCCATTTAAGCAGAGGAGAGTTCAGGAAGTTATTCATGGCATTATGGAGCATACAAAGGGGGCGGTTTTTATTTTATACTTTGACCATTCAGAGGCAAGCAGTGTCTCCAAGTCATGTTTAGTCTTGGCTCTATTAGAACCCTTCTAACTGTGCCAAGGAGAAGGTACAGTCCCTTGTGGAAAACCAACTCCATTGAGTAAAGCCAAGCTGCATCCAGCTGACACCACACAGTGGAAAGGCCTCATTACCTGCATATCAAATATAATGTTATGATTTTGCCAGCAATTTTCTGCATTTATTCACTGACCATGATTTCAAGAAATATGAGCTCTCTTAGACCATGAGGTGCCTTTGCTGTAACTGCATGTGTAATGGATCAGCTTCAATCTTTTAAGTTAGTCTTCAAACAATCTCCGTCATAGGAAGACTTAAAGAGTGGGAGTTTCATGTGATATTTCATTCTGTTCTTTCTGCCCCTGAAGCAAAGCCACCTCAAGTCAACAACATTTGGGTAAATGTGAGTCTTGATTTTAAATTTTATTCATAAGGCTGAAGCTATTTTGGGGGAAAATGGGCTTTTAAATTCAGGTTTGGTTTGCTTTAGTGTGGAGGAGCCTGTGGCATGAATTGTTAAAGTTTACATCTCACTCAAATAAATCTGTTGCAGTTTTCAAGAGGAAATCTGCAGATCCATGCTCATAAATGTACACATAATTTGGCTCCATAAATGAAATGCACAACAATACAACAGTGTGTGGAGAACTGGCCTTGAGTTCATGCACTTGTATCGGGCGTCTGTTTGCATCCGGCCAGACCAGGAATGTAGATTTACAAGCCTGCGTGGCCATGCAGATGTGGAACCAAAGAGCAAGTGTTATGGTGTATCCCCTGGTGTGTGAGTCCACCGTCTCCTCTCCTCTCCTCATGGCCCTCCGCGCCCCTTCCACCCCCTCTGCCTCCCCCACCCCCCAAGCAGCACCAGGAGCTGCAGCATCCCTGCTGGGCCTGGCCTGTTTATCTCTTCCGAAGCAGCCATGATTAATGAGGCCCTGAACACATCCTCTCTTTCCCCTGGACCCGGGGAGCCCCACAGCTGAGTAAACAGGCCCCGCCGCTGTTCCACCCCACTGCCGCGATCCCGGGCCTGAGGTGAGTCGACAGGGAACCCCCTTACTGCAGGTAGCAAAGTCACGAGATCTGTATGAGCTCTGTGGAGAGTCCAGATATATCATGAGTGGTGTAAGAGATCCAAAGAAAAGCCATGTGGATATCAGTGGGTGAAAAAGTAAAAGAAAACAGAAAAAAAACTTCCCTGAAACCTTCTTAGCAATCACTCTAACGTGTGGCATGCATGGATGTTCATAGGGGCTTCTCACCATCAGGTAGTTCATGAAAGACTGTGCTGCTTTAAATTTGTTACTTATTTTTGTTTTCTCATGAAATGTCTGCAACGACATGAGTACTGTAGCTCCTGAAGCTGTTACAGATTACTATAAATCAATTTTGTCTAAGCAGACTTTAATAATTTCCTTGATAAAAGCTATAAAATTAGCTGACTTAAGGCCAAGTTGTGGTTAAACGTTACGATAAGGTGCAGAACCGTAGCTTGTGATTGTGACATATTAACTAGATCAATTATGCATTGTAGAAGAAAAAGAGAAGTGATTTGGTATAGCAGTATACCAAATCACTTCCCCTTTTTTAACATTGTCCACAGTATAGGCACTCATGGAATGCCTCTTGTCCAATCTGATTGCATAGAGGAGTTTGCTCCTAGAGATTAAAAAATATATTAAAAGATAAATATTAGTTCTGTTGAAATGAAGAATGAGTAAATTCTAAAGCACTCTTGATGCTTCTTATCTTTTGACAAATAGAAATGCACACAAACCTTGCTAGATTCACCAGATTACTTTTCTGTCAGGACCTCTTTGTCAAGAAAAAACTCTAGAGCAGTTCACAGAATTAGCTTTAGCTGCATTTATTTTCATTTTTTTAATTTGGAGGTATGGCTCTGATGGGTCTCTCCCTGACTTTCCACATTTTAGAATAAAAATAGAGATCCGAACTATGAAATATGGTTCATTCCTGCAAGGTTTAAGGGTGTGACTGGCACTGTTTCAAAATTCTGTTACCTTAATCTCTCGAAATGCATGCTCGGAGCCATGTGAATTTCAAGGAGGATAAACATTTCTCCTTATCATGAGGATCTCCTCTAAGTGATGCCAGTATTTCACTGATACTTTTTATTGGCTGTATTTTTCCAGGCTGATCCGTTGATCCGTGCACTCTGACAGGTTGTCTAATCTAAACAGATACCTCAATGACAAAGGCATTACTTGCGGGCAGAAAACAACATAATTGCACCCAGCAGAATATGGAAACACGAACAGCCTTATTTTGCAGCGGTAGCCCCCGGAACACAAGCACGCAAAATACTTTCCACGTCCAGAAATACAGCCTGTCAGAAATAATCCCTAATGATGACAAATATTTCTTGCCTTGTTTCTGTTTTTTATCAGGCTTTTTGCCTCCTGTTGTGTCCAGCAGAGCTCTCAGTTTGTTTAGGACAGACGCTGGTGCCAAAAGTTTGTTTCTCATGTCAGGCTGTGGTGTCAAATGTTATGCTGCAGAGTCAGCAGGGGAGCCTTCCGCTCCAGCAGCTCCTGAACTGGGTTTAACAACTTTAACGCTCTCCATCGTTCTGTTTTTCACAAGTGATGTGAGAGGAGACGCGCTATATTACGGTCACTTCACTTTTGGGACCATTTGTTGAGGCATTTCCTCTTTTGGGTGTGTTTGTCTTTGGAAGTGTTGAACGTAACACCCTGCAGCTCAACACAGAGCTGCAGATGGAACAAACGGCTTTATGACACCTTTTGACAACTTAACCCTGATATTTGTTTAAGTCCATCATGGAAGCGCAGCATTGTTTTTCCTCTTTGGTAATGTCCGGTGAATTAAACAAAAGGCATGTGTGAAATTTTCTTGCAGAAAGAGCATGATTATGGTTTCAAATAAGTTGGAATTTACAAAAAATGCATGATGAGTTAATTATTCAACTACATACCAACTTACATTTATTTCAATAACATATATTTAAAATGCAAAAAGCTGAAACAATTACATCAAAGAAAGCAGCAAAATAACAACAAAAAACATTTTGTGAAACTCTCCTAAACATGTATTTTTTTAATGTATGTTTTAGATCACATTTTTGCATTCCCTAAATGTTATAGTGTCTGTATATTTGTTCATACATATTTGTGTTTAGTGTTTTTTCCTAAAAATTATATATATCAAGCCCTATTTTGCTGGTATGATGCATGC
Organism: Scarus forsteni; assembly: GCA_036419115.1. Lineage (NCBI taxonomy): Eukaryota > Metazoa > Chordata > Actinopteri > Labriformes > Labridae > Scarus > Scarus forsteni. Next base: position 9,873,743 of record JAZDUH010000518.1, read on the forward strand.
TGTTGTGGCAACTGCTGAAATAGCCAGATACAGAATGCAAAGAAGATGGAGTATGTGCCTTGGTCGTCTATCAATGTTATTTGGACATACAGTAGCATGAATTAAACCAATGACAACACTCATTCTAGTTTAAAGCTGTGCATGCTTTCAAACTAGCATTTTGTATTTATTGCAGCTAATTGAATTGTTTGGTCTAAACTCCAGCAGGATCATTTGATTAATCTCTTTTCATTGTGCCATCAAACACATGGAACACAGAGGGCTGTATAAAATATGATGATGCTCAGGTTCAAGTTATATTTCTCTGATACATTCTCACAATCACAATCAGTAAGATAAAAATGTACACCAGACACTGTCATAAAACCTCAACCTAACCTCGGAGAGTACAAAACATCTGCCAAGGTAGCTCACATACTGCTGTTACACTCATAAGTAATAATTCCATGATGAAGTAACCCTCATAATACGATTCCTTGACCCTAAAAACCTACCCTGAAAAGTTGGAATTGTGTTGATATCATTGTAGGTTTGACCAAAAATATGATTGTTCATTAATGGCTGCTATCAGGATCACACAAAAACCAAATACTTTTTTTTAGCTAGGCCATTAAAGACAACTTCTAAAAATTTTGGTGAAATCCATCTGGTTGCTTTTGTGCTGTCTAACAAACAGACAGACGCATGATGGCAAAATCATAACCTCCCTAATGAATTAATTTGGACCAAATGCGATCAGACAGATTTATGTTCATTAAAAGCGCATGAGCTACGATCAAATAAATATTGGTTGACTTTCTTTTCTACTTATTGTATTTGCAGTTCTTAACTCTATTTTCTCATGCATATGTAAAACAAAACCAATATTTACATCTTTTCTCATAATTATCAGTGCCATTCAAAATTATAAAAACAAACATAAATGTAACTCTTTTTCTGCATGCACGTATTTGATAGTGTGTGCTGCTGCTTGTTTCTGGGTGTTTCATGTACTGGAGAGCACACAGAGTGCTTGAAGAAAAAGAGACACATTGCCTCTTCAATCTCTGTTTTCTTGAGAAATATTCTGAAATCATTATTTAAAGGAATACTTTGACGATTTTGGACCCACGCCCTTTCCCTATCATTGACAGAGTGAGACAAGCTCAGAAATACCTTTTTTGTGTCTCTGCGTCCAGTGGCTGGCTCCCAGCTGTTAACTTCGTAGGTAGCTTAGCTCAATGGCTGGAGGTCAATAGGAGTCAGAGCCGGACTGACGAAAGTGGACAAAATACTCCTTACAGTGGTCCAGGGGATGGCATATTAGCACGTGAAGTAAATCCGAATGGTTATAAAACATTTTAAAAGACGTGTTTTCTTTTCAACCCGTTAAAATAACGTTTTGATACACACAGACCTGCGCATGCTGGTAGTAAATGAGCAGAATATTTTGCTGTCTATGCCATGACAAGCTCAGTAGCTTCTGCAGCACAACATTGTACACCACTGTTGTTTCTATTGCTGTTGGGTAATGTATGCTGTTTAAGGGAGCATGATTTTGCTCCATGTCTTCCTCTTTGTGTCTGTGGCAGCTTTCTAGTGGCACTTAGAGGCATTGGTTGCTTTAACACTGCAGCGTTTTTACTGTTTTTGGGAAATGAAAAATGTCATGTTTACAGAACTTTTTCAATAAGCAAAAATATAAATTTGATCTCAGTGTGGACAGAGTCTTGATCAGGTTAAAGATGGTTTGAGACACAGTCACTTGAGAGGCACATGCAATGCTTCAGACCGCTCCTCTTTTTAAGTGGACCCACCCCTAGGGCAATGCATGATCATTTACTTTTTTACCCATGGCAGCTCCATGTATAAGAATGACGGCTGCATTAGGTGAACAAACAGGAGAGACATCCAGGCTGCATAACAAAACTAGAAAAGCACTCGGAGAGTGCAGACCTCCGTCAGCGCCACAGTCCTCACCCATATTGTGATTTTCACCATAAATATTGGTCCTACCTTTATTTCATCAAAATCTTTAGATTCCTTGACCATGAAAACATACCATTAGCAATTGGATTCATAATGATATCTATTTTAGTTCAGTAGTTATTCACAAAATCACATTTTTCCTCATGGCAGCCAGACGCTGATCTGGATCAACACCAAAATTGAATCAGTTCTTTCTTTTCCCATGCTGAACATTTCCTGAAAATTTCATCAAAATCCATCCATTACTTTTTGAGCTATTTTGTTCACAGACGGACGGACGGACAGACAAACGAGCTCTCGAACATCTCCCGAAAACATAACCTCCTTGGCGGAGGTAAAAACATTTCATTTGGATTTATAACTGGGCCCCAACAAAAATAAAAAATGCCACGTCTTGTCATGGCTACTGCCAAAACAGCCACCTCAACATGACTCCTGTTTATGGTGATAAAGTCATTTCATATAACTGCTTTCTCCAGCCTTGTTCCTCCCTACCAGAACTATATTCAACTTTTCAGGTAAAATTGTTGTAGGTCTTCAGCTGATTGTTATTAAATTAAAAACAGGCTCTTTCATAAACCGCTGAAACATTTCTGTAACTGACACGTCCTGCTGTTAGTCTCCTATAAGAAGTTCTTCATGTGCACCATCCAGACCTCCTTAAAGTGATGAAAGGTAGATGTGTCCCTATCAGTTCTCATACTGCTTGATGGGTGTTTGGAGGATGTGCGTGTACAGTTTGCACATGTGTGAGTGTGTGTTTGTGTGTCTGTGTGAGTGTTAAGGAATCCCCTGGTAGTTCATACCTCTGCACAGGCTTTAGGAACTCCTGTGTAATGGATACAGTGGTCTTTAGGATCAGGGTCTCCTTATTCAGAACCAAATGACTGACTGGCTGGTTGGTTTACTGGTTGACTGGATGGCTGGGGGGGCGCCTGGCCTGTCTGTCCCCATGTCTACCCATCTGTCTCTGGGCTCAGCTTGGGAGGTGTGGGCTGAAGGATGGGGAGCTGGGCAGATGAACAGTCATTAAGTGGTGACATGAGACAGAAAGACTGTGGGAAAAGATGCTTTAACATTGTTAGGTAGCCTGGTAGACACTGATATTCATGTCTGAAGACCACACATTTGAATTTGTATGAAACCTAGGTTAAAAATGTTGGGATGTCACAAGAAATGCAAAATAAATAAATAAATAAATAAAAAAATACAGCACTAATAGTTTTTACAAGAATCAAAGAGATCCCTACAACCAACAGGTCCAAAAATCTGTCGACATCTCTGCAAATATAAGACAAGGCCAAAATCAGCATTAAATGCCTGTGACCTTAAATCCCTCCAGCAGCTCTGAAAAAAACCCAGCCATTATGGGTCCAAATCATTCCTATCTAGGTCCACATCACCAGTGGCTAGGTATTAATTATCAATCTCATGGTCTGGCTATTACTATCTCTGTAAAGACCATGAGTCAAGGTCATCTAATTTCTCATCCAGATGACTAATGTCTGAGTCTATATAATCACGTCAATAGTCAGCTAATTTTGAGAGTCTAGATTATCATTGTCAAAGCTCAGATAACCCGGTTCAGATCAACAGTTTAAATGTCTGGATCATTCTGTCAAATGTCAAGAAATGTGAGTCTAGTTTCAGATTGTAAGTGTCCAAGCTAATTTTGCATCAATACAACCAGTGTTGGGGTCTGGACGACTTGTTTCTTAATCTTGATCACCTATGACTAGGTCTAGGTAATACTAGCCTGGGTTCAGATCATTAAAGGATAAGTTCGGTTTCTGCAGCTTTCACATTGTTTATAGAATGAAGTAGAACAATATACTCACCCAGAAGGCTTTCCTGATCCAAACAGTGCTTCGGGAGATATTTAGATCCAAAATCGAGCGGCGGACATCCGTATAATGGTAGCACACAGGGCATGAATAGCGCCGCTCCTAAAACTGCATTAATCGTCCAAAAACTCATTAGTTTCACCAATATTTCATCACTAACATGCCCCGTGTGCTACTATTATATGGATGTCTGCCGCTCGATTTTGGATCTAAATATCTCGCACTTTCAGGTCATTTTTTTGTCCAGATCAGTGATGTTAAGGTCAAGATCATCACTTTAAAGATCTGGATCATCAGTGCGCGATCTATCTTATCAGCGTGTTTGTCAAAGTGCAACACACTTCTGGTTAAGATAATCACTGCCCATTTCGATATCTTAGATTGTCTCCTGGCACTAATTCCTGCACATCTTTAATCAACAGCACAACCAGTGTCTGAACTCCATGAGGGGATTTTTCAACCTACTTAAGGTCTCACTACACCTTTGAATTTACACTCAACAAAAAAGTAAATGCACGGAACAGTGTGAATGAATAAACAGAATGAAAATGTGCTGCAATTGCCCTTACTGACATTCCAGCACTTATCTTGCCAGTGGCACGCTTCCTCATATTTGCCGTCATCTGTGGCATATTGACAATGCCAAAAATCCACCTTTTGGGTGGACCTTTTAGTGTGCCAGCTGTAAGGAGTAGCTGGGTACTGGTTGCACTGACTGACCACCACTTGGGCAAGCAGCATGAGTCTCATGAATGGATTTTACACTCTGGGAGTGATCAACTGAAACTATGATTTGTTCTGTACACAAATAAATAATAATTTGGGGCATGTTAAGGGAAAGGTCATTTTATCTTAACACTTGTGAGTTTGTATTTTTGTTAAGTATATTAAGCCAACCTATTAGCGATTAACCAATTCTGATTGAAAACTGTGCCTCACTCTTATAACACATCTAATTTTGAGAACTATTCACAGAAAAGTTAATGGATCTTCCAAAAGTCCATCCAAAAGGAAATAGGCTTTTCAAAGTTCAATCTTTTTAACAGTTGTTTTTGTTGCCTTTAGTTTTTGTGAAACATCTGTAGTCTCCACTGCAGTGAGTTGGTGGACACATTAGCCTCATTACAACAAATGTCAAATCTTGTGCAAATACATATACAGTATACAGTATTTGCATATCTAACTGGAAGAGTTGGATTTGATACTTTCATCTTTAGTCCTTAAAATCAGGAACCATTTTGAACCTAAAACTTTAATGCGATACACCAACATTTTATATGTCTTTGTGTTGTGCCTCACAGGTCCTTGACAAGCAAATAGACAGCATTCTTTCGACTGTGCATGCAGTAACAAGGAAAAGGCATACAGAGGTTGCCAACTGCTAATTAGCTTAGCTCAAACACACTCATGTAACTTCAGTCCAGCTGGTTCTCGCTGTATCTCACTGTAGATAGAAGGCACATGCTCATCCTTAAATCTAAAGAGATACACCAGCATTTTTTCACGTCTTGCCGCACTCCCAAGTCCCTGACAAGCAGCTAGACATCATTCTTTGACTGTGTGTGGAGCACACAAGAAAGAGACGGGCAAAGGTTGCCCACCACTAATTAGCTCAGCTCACACACTGGGAGTAGATAGGTAGCTTTAGCCCTTCCTCTTGCTGCATTCATCAGATAAACTTTTCAGCAAATCAAAACAGTCCTGTGTGCTGGTTGTGATTTTTTCTTTTATAGCATTATGTTACGTTTTTTATTTTTAGCACTTTATGTAATTTTCTAAATAAATATAAACAAAACGAAATTGCAAGGCACATGCACAAACAACCTGGGATGAGCTTATAGGTCAACAAAACAAAGTTTGTCTGCAGGGGTGTACGAATGCTCCCTGCAGTTGAATTTTGTATTTATTTATTTTGAAAATGACATAAAGTGATAAAAGTAGACAACATAACATAAAGAGGTATAAAAAAAGAATCACAACCAGCACAAAACACCATTTAGATTTGCTGAAGAGTTTATCTGATAACTGTTGACAAAGGCAGGCTAACGCTACCCACTGACTCCCAGTGTGTGAGCTGAGCTAATTAGCAGTAGGCGACCTTTGCCCGTCTCTTTCAAGTGTGCCCCACACACAGTCAAAGAATGATGTCTAGCTGCTTGTCAGGGACTTGGGAGTGTGGCAAGACTCGGAAAATGTTGGTGTATCCCTTTAGATTCAAGGATGAGCATGTGTCTTCTATCTACAGTGAGATACAGCGAGAACCAGCTGGGTGACTGTCTGTGCAGCAGTGGCTGTAGTGATGCACTGATGATATGTGTGCACATGAATATGTTTATATCTGAGAGCATGTGGATGTTTTCAGCACCTTGGTTTGTTAATATGAGCATCAGTCTGTATCTGTTTTGGTTGAATGCAGAGTCATGTACTTCTGAGGTTAAATGATCACGGCCTGTCTGAGCTCTGGCCTCAGTCCTCCCCCCCGAGACTCGCGCTGCTCTCTGGAAAACGCTCTCTGACGCTCTTCCTCTGTCTGTCCGTCTTTCTCTCCATCTGTCTGTCTCCCTGTCTGTCTGAGCACAGAGGTGCTGCCTTCGTGAGGCACAAATCCCCACTTCCTCTGAAACTTCCAGTGCTGCTTTTTTCCTGTCCAAATTCCAGAGCCATTAAACTTTCCTGGCAGGCATTCAGAAAACAACTCAGAAGAGAGACGATGGAAGGGGGGGGGGGGGCACCCTCCTATACGCTCCCTCCTTCCCCTCCCTTGCCTCCTCTCCTTTGGATATCACAGCTCCTGCCGACTACCTTAAATGAAGATCTGACTTCAGGCTTGTTTTCGTTGCTGATCAGGTTTCCTCAAAGGTGTCTACTGGTTTTCACAGAGGGTCAAAGTGAGGTGTCTGGGTCCCCCTTTCCTCGCCCCTCATCCCCCTCACTCATGTCAGTTTTCATCCTCTCACAGAGCCAGGGTGATATAAACCATGGTCAGATTAGTCTTAAGTAAATATCCAACTCCAGCCTGTGATTTTTCCCCCAGCTTTATCACTGCCGCCACTTTGGTTCACCAGAGGTAGCTTCAACAGCACAAACAACATGGCCGCCCACTCAGCGAGACAGCTGAGCGAGAGGTGGTGCTACCGTGTTGGACGGCTTCTCACTTTCTCACTTTGGGTGGATTGTGTTGGAGGGAAATTACACAGAGCTTAGGTGACTTTATGGTCATTTGCAGCGCTACAGCTGGTGTTGGGAGAATAAAAAAAGAAAGTGGCGTCAAAACTGCACACACATAAAAATAATTTGACATTTTTATGTTTTTATGGGTCTGTTGTGTTGCTATAAGTTCTACTAACCTGACAAACAACTGTGGAAAAAAAGACTTCTCTGTCAAATTAAACCTGCTGTCAAAAATGGATGTTTTCTTTAACTGTTTTACTGCCACAGAACATTTCCTTTTGGAGAAGTGAAGCAAACACGGTTCAAGAGGTTGGAATAAGTTATTCAGTGATAGCAGTTTGCTGCCTCTGTTAGGATGACTGGATGTACTGCTAACCTCTGAGTGATTGGAGAATAATCTCGAGTCAGGGTAAAAAGTGAGATGAACTATTTCTGTAGGCCCAAACAGAGGTTAGAACTGTGTAAGCTCTGTTGCAAACAAAAAATAATGAACCTGACACGCTCTGTTCTTTGTGATGTGAACAAACATAGCTACTTTTTATGATGTTTTAAGCTTAAACCTATTCAGCTAGAGTGAAAAGCCATTGTTATGCAACTATGAAACCACAGCATCACAGTTTAACTTAGAGGAAACTGTGATATTTGCATTTGTATAACATCATGATGTAACCTCTTGTTTGAAAAGTTCCCTATAATTGAATGACCTTATCAAGATTCCCTCATGGCTGTTGCAAAAGTGTATGAATAGTTAGGAAATGCTAGTATTCAGGTTCCCTGCCATTTTTGTTGTCCTTGTAAACAGGTAGCTAGCAACCATCATTTTAAACACACAACTAGACTTTAAAATTTAAGAGCAGACAACATCAGATGCATTTTCTTGTTTCATTAATGTCTGTTATCTAACACTGGTAATAGAAATCCTATTTACTCTGCAGGGTCGGGAACCAGAAAGCACTAAATGCTAGCTCACTTCCATGTTTTTTGGCTATACCTGCAACCACTATATTGAAAATGAAACAGCTCTTGTTATCTGCTCCATAATGATGTAGGACTTCAAAAACCCTCTTCTTAAGATTTTTTTAATGCACAATGAGTAAGAAAAGACAAACAACAAAGACAACAGCACTTCTTCATTAAAAAATGAAATCATACAGTCTTGAAATTCCCTGAGCTGTTTAAATTTTATAAGATTATATTCTAAAAAATGATATTAAAACAAGACATTTTCAGATAAACTGCTTTAAAGTGAGGCTGTATGACTTTCATAGCTTCTCCCTTAGACTGAGCAACAGTCACAGGACCAGAGATCAGCTCTGCATCTGTACAGAAAGAGCTGGTATGTCCATTTCACACTCAAAGTGTTTTACTTATGTGACCACAGCAGAGCACTGAAAATCTCGAGAATAGGAGGTTTTTTTGAAATATTTTGCCTGTTGTCTGTTTTTTTCTTGAGGTTCATGCAAGGCTATGGGGTCAACCCGTGGATAATAATCACTTCACTGGAATCAACGTATGGTAAATCCTGTCATGTTAAAGGACTTCATTGGAGAGGAAATATGCACTTATTCTGAACATATTATGGTGCTATAGGATGGTGCTGTGGTTTCTTTGTGAATCTGACCTTTTGTGACAGAACTGTGTATCAAACATGAACACTTGAAATATGTATCACCATAAAACATTAAAAAACAACTCTTCTTTGAAGGGATCGCATCATTATTCTGGGGCATCTCACAAACACAGCAACATATCACACAGACCACTCTTTGATGCTTGAAGCTTTTTATTTTGCAAAGATAAAGAACAGCTGATGAAGAAGAGGTTTTTGCTGAAAGCCATCTTTCCATTACAACTTCACTTTGACTTTATTACAGGAACAGCAGACACCTGTTTTGTCACTTGTCATACCATTGCTTATGTAGCATTATAGAGATAGAAAGAAATAAAGAAAGAAGAGATTTATGGCATTCAGGGTTCAATAGAAGACTGCACATCAATCTTTCAAGCCTTTGTGTCAAATGAGGAACTACCACCTATTGGTCCTCACACAGACGGAAGGAAGTCTGATCCAGCATTGAGCATCATCCCAGCATTTGTGAGCTGTAAATATCAGAAACACAGGACATGAGGTGGGTGCTCGGTATTAAACAATAGTGTAGGAATTAAGAGTGTTTCACACCCAACACATTTGGTCAGGACAAAACCAACTCTGGTTTGCTTTTTTGGAAAGTTTGTTGACTGATTTGGTGCAGTGTGAAGTTCATAAAATCCCCAGTTCAGACCAAAGAACCAAACTCTGGTCCATCTGGCTTCGCTTCCAAGAAGGCCAGACTTAAAAAAGGGATTGAATTGTGCTAGCATCACCAGCGTCATGGTCCACTTAACAGGTTAACGTCTACAAAACCATGCAAGATATAATTGCACATCACTCCAGTCAACATGCAAGAACCACCTTATATTATGTAATGGCACAGAATACTAACAAACTGCTTCAAGCTAAACAATGTTCTTATCCAAAGCCAGTTGTGTATTTCTTGGTCATATAACAGGACAATGGGCTGGGGGCAGGAACAAAGACTGCAGCTACAGTACTAATAGCGGGATGCTAGATTACTCAACATTTTATAGGCTTTGGTCTGCCTGACTAGGTGCAATGTGACAGCAAACCAAACCAGACTCTTTAAGAACTTAAAATCACATCGCTAAAGTGAGTTTAGTGCAAACAAAATGGGAAAAATCAAGTAATTGAAGCTAAACAAATCTGTTGGACAGCCTCCATAGACTGCTGTCCAGCAATTTAAGTCCAGTTCCTCTGTTTGTTGGTTCAGTTTTGTTGCTGTATTGACATCTTGCAATAGGTGAACATCTTGGCCCTCCATTTCTAACACCTATAGGTCTCTTTCACATATCAACTATGACAGACTATCTTCTGGGCTTTTAGCTGCATCATTGGAGCATTTTTCATTCGATCAAAATATTTAAAAATATATTTCTATTTCTTCTGCTCTGCCTGAAAAAAAAACAACATCTATGAATGTAATTTGTGATTTACCACTGAAGTTGATCTGCAGACAGTCCTGATCGCCCACATTGTTTGGCTCCCCACAGCACCAGTTTTTGTAGTTGAAACAGGTATTGTCACTCCATTTCCAATGACCCTCCTAGAGAATAGAAGAGATGACATTAGAGCAGATTCACACAGAAACATTATGGAAGACAACCTCCACATACATTAGAAATTCACAGGAGGTTGGATTTAACACTACCTGTCTATATGTCTATATGTAAGCACTGTGATTGACTGTTGATCAGTAAAATTCTCGTCCAGATGGTATCTATGTCTTTAGACTCATCATAGATATATTTAAGGTTTAAATGAAAAAATATGTGAAACTAGGAACTTTTTTGACATATAAATGGATCTCTTTTTATCTGTGGGGACTTTAACAAGAACAAACAGATGAGGTGTGGTCCTTCTGAGTGAAGTATTTAACCTTGACATCCTTTAGCTTTCCTAAAAAATACTCGGCATAACCAAAATCTTTCACATTCAGGCTGAGCTGCAGCTGAAATTTTAACAGTTCAAGTGTTCCACCCTGAAACTTTGTCTTGATTGCTCTCAAATGAAATTATGCAGAAAGTCAAAATGTATACATATGATACTGGTGGCGAGGAACAAGCATGATCATCCTTTGGGGTGGACAACAGTGGTTGCAATAAGGTTCCACTATTGTTCTCTTGGTTTCAGATCACTAATTGATACAAATAAGAGAAACTATTCAAAAGATGAACAAAAATACTTGTAAACTGTAAAATGGACCAAAGCTTGACCCAAATAAGACACTTAAACTTCCCTTAAAAACCTTCTCGATACGGACCTTTATATCGGAATCAAAAAAAGAGTCATTCTTCTGTAAATTTTTAAAGGACTTACGCATTGTTGGTCAGTGCCTCCAATCCAAACTTGAGGTTGAAGAAAGTTGTTCCTTGCTACCAGAGCTCGGATTTGTTGATACTCCCTAGCTGAGTGAACAGATGCCAGGTGTCCACCCAGGCAGCGACAATTATGCTAGAGGATAAAAGGACAAAAGCCAATAGAGGGTGGAAAAAATTAAATAGATGAGGATGATTGGTTACCAAAGAATGTCAGTCCATCAAAACAGCAAAAGTACCTCAGCCTGATGCCAGGTCAGAAGCTGCTTAACATAGTAGAAATGGCGATGGCCAATCTTGGTCCAACCCCAAAAGCATGTTCTCTTGGCAACAGCAGCATCTTTTAGAAGGTAAAAGACAGAATATTTGTTCAGTTAAACAGCAACTGCAACCAACACCACGGTAGTGCTGTCAAAAATGCTGCAATAAAATTTAACTTTGAAGTACTTTAATGCCACTGATTTTTGGACACACAAATAACATACACTCATAGAATTTTTAACCTTCAACCCTGTGCATCAGGAAGTCAGGGAGGTAAGCAGAAGAAATGCCAATGGATTTAATAAAGAAAGGGATCTTATACATGACAGTATCAGCTTCAAAGCTCTGCCAGATGACTCTACACAGACCAAAGTTTCTGTTAGTAATTAATCTCACTACTCCATGTGACCTGGGCTACAACTGGAGTGTGTTTAGTGTCATATATCTCTAACTGACTGAACTGCCCCTTACCCAGATGAGGATTACAAACATTAAGCAGCGTCTTCAAAAACCTGTTGCTTCTATGTTGATGTAAAGTAAGACACTTTTACACCTTTTAAATGTTTTTGGAGTTAGTGGAGATCTCCATACTGATAATTGACAGAGAGCAGCATTTGTTTACAGACATGAAGTTGCAACCTGTCAATCATTTCATCCTGTTCTCCTCTTGATTACTGTTGTCACTTTATGATCCATTTTTGCTCTGCTGTTAACGAACAACAGAATGAAACCCTAACAAAGACACATTTCATAACAAATTCTCTTTTTTAAACGATAACCTTTCCTGGTCTTCTCACACAGAGAAATCTTCTAAAGATGAACTTCTGAAAAGTGTCCGTTCTGTCACATCAAGAGAATCACTGGCCATCACTGAGTCATTTTGTCGATGAACTTAAGCACACTTCTGAGTGAGCAACAGAATCAAATTTGAAAGGACAAGGACTTTGAATCAGTCACCAACCTTTAAGTCTTTTAGTTTATATTTATGCTTAATTGAGCAGTAATTTAAACAAATTTAGAAATAAACAACATGTACACAATAACACATGTATTTTCTTTCACCTCATTCATACCTTGATAAACTGTAAAGAATTACAGGACTTTATAATGTACTCCACTATAAAACAAGATAAAGTGCAGATATTTAACATGTGAAATTAAAATTGATTATTTATGACTTAACTATAAAAGGCTAAAGATTAAAAATAATAACAACTGAAAATGTATTGACAGCTCATATATATATATATACATATATATACAGTACAGGCCAAACGTTTGGACACACCTTCTCATTCAATGTGTTTTCTTTATTTTCATCACTATTTACATTCTAGATTCTCACTGAAGGTATCAAAACTATGAATGAACATGTGTGGAATTATGTACTTAAAAAGTGTGAAATAAATGAAAACATGTCTTATATTCTAGTTTCTTCGAAGTAGTCACCCTTTGCTCTGATTACTGCTTTGCGCACTCTTGTCATTCTCTTTATGAGCTTCAAGAGGTAGTCACCTGAAATGGTTTTTACTTCTCAGGTGAGCCTTTCCAGGGTTAATTAATGGAATTTTGTGCCTTATTAATGGGATTGGGACCACCATTTGTGTTGTTCAGAAGTCCGGCTGTTCACAGTCGACAGCCCTGTTAGACACTTTTAAAATTAATATTATGGTAAGAATCAATCAGATAAATTAAGAGAAACAAGTGGCCATCATTACTTCAGTGAGAATCTACAATGTAATTAGTGATAAAAATAAAGAAAACACATTGAATGAGAAGGTGTGTCCAAACTTTTGGCCTGTACTGTATATAAGTATAGGGGAGCTTAATCAGAGGGGAACTGACCTTTTGCTTCCTCAGGCACAGCTTCTGGCTCAACAGCATCTGTAACATTTAACACTGAAGTTACCGACCTGTATCATCACTGATTTCACATGAATGTGACTGTTACACTCTCCTCAGTCATAAAACTCACCAGCAGCACTAGCCAGAGCGATCATGGCACAAAGAAGAGCAGAGAGAGTTAGGAGCTTCATGTTGAAGATGATGCTGTGAAAAACACAGTAACACAGATGTACAAGAACAGACGGCACAAAGATCAATTGAACACAATGACAAACATTTTCATCAGAATTACCTTCTTGTCTTTCCTCTCAGCGTAGCTTCTACTTCTCAGGGTGTGGGTACTCAGCAAGAGAGGCAGCATCTTATATACAACTTAATATCAAACAATCTCCCAAAAACAAGGAACACAACACAGGATTACCAAATGGCCACAGAGGAACATCGCCACCCGATGACTCAGGACAGACTTAAGTAATACTGTTCAATCAGATTAGAAGAACAGGATGGATTAACATGCTTTTTTTTGATAACCTGACACTGACCTCAAGTTTTTGATGACTTTTCTTTAAGGTACACAAGCAGATGAATTGATGGATAAAAAAGGATGAACATATAAATACCTGATGGATTAACAGATGAATAGATGTTTGGATTAAACAATGACTTAATGGATGGATGTTAAATGAACAGACGGACTTATGAATGGAAAGGCTGATGGATGAGTAGATGAGTGGATGAACTGATAGCTAATTGATTAAAGGAATAATAGAGAAATATCAAGTCTGTGCAGTAAAAAAATAATACAGTGATATATTGTATTGCACTTGTTGCTGATATATGTACATATAAAGATTTTACAGAATCAACACAGCTAAATGTTGTGACAGCAGTATTTAAATACATCTTGGGTAATATTTTCCATGGTGTAGTTAAAAGATGGCAAGGAAAACTCCATGATGTAGAGCTCATTTTGAATTTCAAGCAATTTCTAAGATCACCAAAGATCTCATGCACTAAATGTTGAATTTCCTTATAATATTTTTGTTTTTACGAGTAAAACAAAGCAAAAAAACATTAAGAACTCTGTAAAGGTGTATAAGGAAACGTTTCTTATCATGGTCTCTGTACCAGGATTTATATTTTAATGTGATGTTGTTTGAAACTGTGAGTATGTACATGATATCACATTTGGCAATCACAAGCAAATGAAACATCACACACTAAATGGTAAGGAGCGCATACTGACTTCAGTGATCAGGTGGAAGTAAAGTCTAACACTTTAATCCAGCTCAGAAAATGCAAGATTTCTTGCGGTTAGTGTTTCATGATGTTCATCATGCACAGTGTAGATCCTCAGTTGATGTTGTTGAAACATCTGAAGCTGTAGCATCAGGTTAATATCCAAGACAAAGCCATAATGTCACACCATCTGGTATCAAATCACCCAGCATAGAAAGGTGATTTTTTTCTTATTTGATCAAACATCAGTACCTTAAATGATGAGGCACTGAGGACAGAAGATCATGTTTCTGTGCTTGTAACCAACTTGAAACCAAGATCCTTAAAGTTGTAAATGTGAGTAATCAGGATTTCCAGTTTCTTTTTAATCAGAGCCCAATCCTTGCCGGCAAGCTAAATTTATACATCAACAGACAACCGATTCAACTGGTTCAGGAAGTGAAGTATCTCGGCTTTCTTTTTGAAATTCAATTCTTAAACTTGTGAAAATGTGAGCAGGGCTGCAAATGTCAATCTAAGCACATTTCAGAGACTGTTTACCTTTCCATTTTGCAAATGCCTTTATGCACTCAATGGTTTTGTCCCATTTACTATTGTAAGTTACCATGTGACCTCCAGGTCAGAAGCTGCACCTCCACACTGAGGCCTCTGATGATGATCTACAACTGAGCAATTAAAATCATAGACAGCAAACCAATCGGGTTGTCATGTACTGAAAAAATATAACATATTAAACTTTGATGATGTCATTAAATTTTCAATCTTAGGTTTATCCATACATGTTTGGTTTCATCAGTTTAACAGTGTCAGGGTCTGTGACACGAAGAACAGTCAATGGAGATTGCAATGTACTTTTTTTCTGTATCTTTATTGTGACAAACTGAATTCTCTGATCAAGGTGTAAACATGTGGAGCACTTTACCTTTAGAACTTAAAGTGGATCCAGACTAGAATCATTTTTAACTCGACCTGAATCGGTTTTTAAGAGGAATCAGATCTGTAGTCATGAATGATCAAGTGCTTTGTGTTTTTCTTTTAACTTTTTGTATTGTTGTATGTATTTGCTTTTTATTGTTCTTTTGTAATTTTTGAGTTTGTTCGCTGTTGTGTTTTATACAGTATATATTGTCACCTTTTACTATCTTTAAAGGTCCATCCAGGGACTGGCATTGCAAATGAAATGAGTTGCCGCAGTGTATGGCAATGCTGTTTTGCTTCGTATTGTCCCTGTACAAATAAACATTAAATAAAATAATATATACAACATAAAACTAATTGGTGTTATTAAAGGAAAGAATGGTCTGATGGATGGATTACAGGACGAATGTGGACGAATCAAAAAATGGATAGATGAAAGGGATGAATGGATGGATTAAGGATTTAGGGAAAGATGGATGTAATTGTGGATGCATGCTTGTAATGTTTATATGTACTTATGAATGTTTGTATTAGCAGATGGGTGGATGCATTAACTGATGGATATAACAGAGAATAAAAAGATAGTTATACATATTGGTTTATTTTTGTTCAGTCACTGACCGCTGTGCTGAATTAAAAAATGTATATTGAAGACAAAAAAAAAAAACTATAAATGGATATGTGGGTGCATGAATTGCCTAACTTGGTAAAATGCTATCATACATGACGCACTTGTGCAGTCAATCTTATAATCAATATCCAGCAAGATCCATTCATGCCCTGATGCTTGAAATATCACGAGTAACACTCTATTTGGAAGAAATGATTTCAGCTTTTCTGCTGAGTATACTTGGATCATTTGACAATAAACATTTAAAATTGAACACTAGAAACTATTGTTCATTTTTGAAAAATAATTATTACGCTGCTTTTGAATGTAACTGTTTGGAATTATATTTTTGTATTGTTCTTTGTACCCTGAGGGAACACCTTCAATGATAAGCTGAGATTAAATAAAGGTTGAATGAATGAATTGAAGAACTGATGCTCTTTATTTATGGATGTCTTTTTCTTGAATGTATGTTCTTGTGTATGTTTGTATGGTTAGACGGTTGAAATCAGCATTGGATGGCTATGTGGATGTACTTTAGGGATACATTGAACTATATTAACAACCTTTGTTTGGTTGAATATAACAATTATATATATAATTGTGCATCTCAGCCCAAATTTCCCACAACTACTGACCAGACTCCAGGTTGTTGAGCAAACATTTGTTAAAGTTGCACCTTGTCAAGTTCTGCAAATTCAAACGATAAAAATTTTGACATATGTAAATGAATGTTGCATAGCACTTTACACTAACATGATTTGTAGATTTCCTTGTCTTGATAATGAGTTAACCAACATCAGTTTCTGATATTTCACCATAAACATTTGATTCTTTTGAGAAGTTGAAACTTCTAAAGTAAATATTGCGATAGAGAAGTTGGGATAATTTCCTCCAGTGAGAGCAGTTTGCTCCATGACTGTCACTGTTTATCTGTCAAAAGAATATTTCAAAACCATATCTCTGTGTACAATCAGTACAGCAGTTTGTTTTACATAATCATAGCTGTTTTTTGTGTATGAGACACTACTGACCCCTAATTGGTTGGAGTTTCACAACAATGGCCAAAGCTCTGTTCTGCTGTAGAAAGCTCTTCCATTATTTGTTTTTTCATCATTGAGTTGGAAAAGAAAAAAATCATAGCACTTTTCATTAAAAAATGAAAACAGACATTCTTGACATTCCCTGAGCTGTTAAAATGATGTTACATTACATTAAAGGGATAGTTCAGGACTCTTAAAGTGGGGTTGTATGAGGTACAAAGCACTTGAGTCAACATTAGTTACAGTGAAAGGGATCAGCTCTGCATCTGTACAGAAAGAGCTGGCACAGAAGCTAAAGCTACTTTGTAAAGACCACTTAGGTCCTTACAGAGGCCTGTGTCACTCAGCAGGGGTGAAATTTATCTGTCACCATTTGTTGAGTGTAAAACTGGTCCATAATGTTAAAAATTATTAATTAAAGTACAAACTGTTTGCGTCAGTCTACATGGATACAGCTATTAACAGGACCGGGCGTGGTGTCGGAGCTGGAGTGGCGTCACACGTCGACTTGGATTCATGCCAATGCTGTCGAGGCTGTGGAGAAAACTTTTTTGTGGAATATGTCTGGGATTATAGTGCGTGTTCCGTGCGTTTGTGGATTAATACCCTCCGTGGAAGCTGCTGAGTACATGGATTGTCTCCAGGCGGATTGAGGTGTTTAATACGAGTTACTGTGAGTACAATTGTGTTGCAGCGCCCGACAAACTCCGACAAACAAAGAACTGTTTGCTTTGCGTGCAGAAACTTTGGGGATTTGTTGGGGAGGTGTGTGGGAATATGTTTTGTTTGAGTAGATGGTCACTTGGTTTTATTATATTGTAGACGGTGTGTAAAATTGGGGAAGCGCTCGAGCGTGGGGTGGTGACTATATTGTTGGCTTTCATTGGTACCGGCGTTGTGAATAAAAACCTGTTTTTTTGAGGCCAAAAGCATTTCACCCTCTCGTGACCAGATAGTTTAGTTGTAACTTTAATCCCCTTGAAAAGTAGGTGAATTGTTACAACTTGGTGATGCAGATGTGGCCACTATCTCCACCTAGTCTTAAGAGTTATGGGTGAAAAAAAGCTACTCACAGGCTAATGTGAGCGCACCCAAAGTTGAATTAGACCCAGGAGAAAAATGTCATTGACATCTGAAAGTAGGACTGATGAGTGGTTTTGAAGCTTCTTTTTGCACAAGGAAAACCAGAACCAACAAAATCTGAGGTAGGCCAAATTCATATGAATGAAAAATAGCCTTTATAAGCTACAGCATCTGGTTATTCTGGAAATGTTCATATACTAACCAATGAAAAGTCGATATCTAGAAGATTTTTTTGAACATTTGTGATTGTTTAATACTCTAGCAATCATCAAAACCAGGTAAATGGACCAGAGTTGACACAAAATTTGTTCTCTTTAATGTTTTGGCTAGAAGAGATAGGACACTGAATCGAGAGGGAAAGTGAGAGGATACAGAGAAACGACAAAAAGGAGCCCAATTTATATATTTATTCAAATACCCTACTTGTTTTATTCAAGACATGAAGGTAGAGGGATCTGAAATGGTCACAAGCTTGTCAACAGAGAGTCCATTGTTAACTTTCAAACAACTTTTCAAAATGAAAACATGTTTGTGTTAATCCAAGCATCATGCTGATAGACGTGTTTAAGGTGGAGGGGGTCATTTGGGGCAGAGAAGGTGGGAACAAGTCTCACTTTTCTTCAAACCTCTCACCACACAAACACCAGCCCCTGTAACATGCCTTTGGTGTTGAGCCTTGAACTTTCCCTCTGTCACCTTCCTCATGCTCTATCTTTTAAACTATCCCAAATCCCTGGAGATTTAGCAGCCAAACCAGCTGCTCCGACTTGTAAAACCACGAGGAGGATTGATGAAGAAAGGAGCAAATGTGTGTGGTGTGTGTGTGACAGACAGACAGAGAGACGGACAGCAGATAGCCAGCCCCGAGCTTAATGAGAAAAATCTGGACTGCCCGTGTGAGCCGACTAACGCAGAGAGGAAGAGGGAGAGAGTGAGGACAGAGCGTGGGAGGGAGTGAGTGAGGCTGGGTAATATTTAGAGTTTTTAAGATGGATTCATGAATTTTTAAACAAGATGTAGGGTGGAATAAAAATGCATCTACATTTTAGTTGATAATATAAAACGATAGTTTATCATAGTGTTTGCCATTAACCATGTTCAGTCTCAATTATTAGTGTTTAAAGTGGTTAAACCACATCTTATTGAGCTCAAAGGTTTTTGTTATTTATTACAAGCAAAAGAAGCCAAAAACTTTAGCATCCTTCCTCCCAACCCAGTTCTGACCTTTGGAAAAGACAGCAAGAGAAGGTCCAAGTCATGACTTAAGTCTCTGGATGGCGGCCCCAAGTTAGTCAAGTCTCTCATGGTTTGATTAATAATACTGAAATACCTAAAATGTATGCACATTTTTGGGTGTGAATCTCAAAGCCTCAACAATAAGACTGATCCTGTCATTTTTAATGGGTTGCTAATTTAATAATGATTTGTTGACACACAATTTCAGTTTACTGCAAACAAAACATTTTCAAACCTGATTTCAGGTGTTTTTTTAATTAAGTCTGAAGTCACCAAGTAATTACAAAAAAGTCTTACTTTTAGATATATGTCTGATCAAAATACACACTTTAAGATGAGTTTTATAGCATCAAAATAGATTACCTATAAATGCTGTTCCTGAGCTTCGCAGTCGACCTGGATACTCAACTTCGGGAACAAGACAATCAAACCTAGATCAAATTTATATTATTCGGATACGTCTTAGAGCACCGGGCTGTAAGTAGCGATATATAGCCATCTACAAAACTACGATACTAAGTTGTCCAAAAATTGCTTGTTGTCACACATCAAAAACTACCGCTACATAACTAGAAAGAGATACATTACCTCGTCGCATCCTGAAAGTTGTTGAAAAAAGAAGTTGTAAAGCAATGCAGAGGTCTGAGGAAGGTCCGAGCTGCATTTATTAGCATCATAACAAATGCACACTTTGGCTTGGGTCATGTCTTTACGACAGTAGCCGCGAGTGCTCATGGGTAGCAGAGTCTTTATGTCGCTGGAAATAGATTCTCCTCATAGCACTTTTAAATAAGACTCAAGTCAAAAATGGATTGCTTCCCAATCATTTTATTTTGAAGCGTTTTTTGACGTGGGCATTTTCCTTGGTCTGAGCCCCTCTTATGAGAGACTCAAAGAGGAAACACAGGAATAGAGGCAAAAAACTGAAGACTGAGGACAAAACATGAAAGAGAGAAAACCAACATAAAAACCATGAAACATACCCAGCAGATTTTAACCTGATAATAACCTTTAAACTCCTCCTTTGTTGAAGATTCATGAAAGTCGACTGTGTTGTATCATCCAATCAGTGATTGATATTCAGTATGGGGGAGTGACTATCAGTCAAATCACTTCCACAAACTCTGATCTGTTGTATCCTTGCTCATCAGTCCTCAGACGATGTTCCTCAATCCTCTGGCGATGGTCCCACAAGCAATTTAAGTCACATTGCACAGTCCTTAATATGGCAGGTGAGAAACTACATTTGGTTTGAGCGAAGACCCAAATACCCATCCCCTTAAATACATGACTTGGGTTACAGTCCAAGTCTCAAACATGAATCCCCATCTCTGGACTGAGAGAACATGAGACCTTATGACGTAATAAGTCAATATTTTATGGGGTTGTTCCATCGTCAAAATGGCTATGTATATAGATTTAAAGAAACTTCCCTTAAGCTGTTTGGAGATATCACATAAACGTGGGGTTTACTGACCTTTGGATCACTAAGATGTGATCAGCTAGGCTTGAGTCAGTGTGGATATTTGTCTGAAATTTGATAGAAATCCCAGCAACTTCTCTGAAGATATTACATTCAAATGTTAGCCATACGTCATTTCATCACAGCATTGTTGGTTTCCCTGACTAAAACTGCATTATGGGAAGAAAGCAGCAAGCTACACACAAAAGGATCATATAAATAACAATGATAGTATGCATACTGTATGTCTGCATACTGTAATATCCTTTGTATGCAGATGAGCATATTTATCAATGTGAAGCATGCCGTCTGATATAAATGAAAACAAACTTCCAAAGAAGGGGGTCGCTCACAATCGTGCAGACAGGATCATGGCAAGACAAATCTGTCTGGGCTGCTGCAAACGGTATGGTGTGTTGTGCCTGTGTACAGTGACTATAGGATCATAAACATCATTAGTGAGTCGTACGTTATCAACATGGTCGCTGTTTTGTCACTACTGCTGCTGAGAGATCTTTATCATGCATCACTCAGGTGGAAAAATACTGTTGTGAATTTAGGTCCATAACTTCAAAGTCAAAGCTGAAGACTAAAGGTGATCGAGCATTTTCTGTTTCAGCTTCTTGACTTTGGATTGCCTTGCCCGATGATATAAGGCGAGCTGAATCAGTGGCATCTTTTAAATTACATCTTAAAACCCACCTTTTTAGACTTGCTTTCACATGATCCTTTTTTAAGGTTTCTCATCATTTTAGTCCTGTTTTACTATCTTTATTCATTATTTATTATTATTATTATTTTCTCTTTTACCTGTCCGCCATCTGCCCTCTTCTTTTCTATCTTCTTGATGTGATGTTGTTAACCTTCAACAGTCTTTAATTTATCTATGTATCTGTAAATCTTTTATCTATTTACTGTCTTGTCATCTCTTTCTCATTATGCATTAAATGAAATAACTTCTCCACAAATGTTTTTCATCTGTACATGTTAACATGGAGAGCTATAGTGATTGGTTTGTTCCTAAATTACACCAGCTGTTTCAATCCTGCCAGTTAGAATTATTTTCTTTCATTTTGTTGCTTTAGCTAACAGGACCCTCTGTGTCTTTTTCCTTGACTCTCGTGGTCTCTGTTGAACTGATTGTTGAATTGATTGTGCCTTTTTCTGCTTTTTTTGTCTGTTAAAGCACTTTGTAAACTTCTGTTTTAAAGGTGCTGTAGAAATAAAAAGTTATTATAATGATCTTTAGCCCTAAAGGATAGTGAGACAAGAGGGAGGACAGGGGTTTAAAGCCCGCGTTGAAGCAGAGAGAGACTGACAGCAAAGGAGGAGAGAGTTTCAAACACCTGCGGCGGAAACCCTCAGTGCACTGTTTGGAGCTCAGAGCCCAGCGCCTGGACTGGACCAGACCAGAGCACACCAGGCTCTCCAACAGCCGCACTGTAATAACTCAGAGAACAGGGGGGCTGAAAGGTGATAGCCTGGCAGGAATTGGTTTACTGCCAAGCTAGCTGCCACTGGTGGACGCTGAGACTTTCCCCCACAGACGGAGGCAAACTTGAATGTAATCGCTGTAAGGTTAGCTTTCCTGTCTGCAAATGTTTGTGTGTACAGACCTGCGGTGAGTGGAAACGAGATGATGGAGGAGGACGGAGTGATGAAGACTAACTATGGGGTTATGAAAGCGCCCGATGATGAAGTACAGCAGGGAGGTGGCATTTTTGGACATTTGTTTCACCAGGTGTTTTGCAGAAAGATGAGGGTTTTGGACGGCCTCTGTGAGAGTTCCTGTCCTCTGAGAGCTGGGATTATCAGTATGGAGGGAATAGGATACAGGCGGTTAGTTTCACACCAGCTGGTACCAGAGATTGTAGCGTGTATTTGGTTTGTTTGCCTCTCTTTCTGATGTGGTGTTAAATAGCCATAAAATCGAGGCTTTCTGACAGTAGGAAGTGTTGAGACCTAAGGAGATTAAATTCAAGCCATAACTACAAACTGGACAAACTTTCCAGAAGACTTCCTCAGATACATTTCTGGTTTTATAGTCCTGAAAAGATTTCTTTCAAAGCGGTGACTGTACAGAGGCTGGTTTAACACAAAATGAATTAAAAAATTCAAATTTGAGCCTGCCAAAACATGACACCATGAACAATCTAGTCCTTGAATTTGAGTCTCAATAGGTCATGATTTTGCAGTTAAAATCGTTTTATTCACTACAGCCATCCAATTTTATTTAAAACATGACTACTGAATTATAGCAGTAAATAGGGGAACACAAAATTTTGTGTCAGTTTTACCCATTTCTTAATGTCTGGTGAATTTGAACATTTTTCTTTAGACTGGTAATAGGGACCCCACTTCCAATGAAGTTTTGACATTGTGTAAAATGTGAGAGAGAGAGCGCAGACCTCCGCCAACGCCACGGTCCTCACCCATATTGTGATTTTCACCATAAATATTAGTCCTACCTTAATTTCATGTAAATATTTAGATTCATTGACCATGAAAACATACCATTAGCAATTGGTTTCATAATGATATCTATTTTAGTTCAGTAGTTATTCACCAAAATCACATTTTTCGTCATGACGGATCCAGACGCTGATCCGGATCAACACTAAAATCGAATCAGTTCTTCCTTTTCCCATCCTGAACATTTCCTGAAAATTTCATCAAAATCCATCCATAAGTTTTTGAGTTATTTTGTTTACAGACAGACAAACAGACTCTCCCGAAAACATAACCTCCTTGGCGGAGGTCATAATGAAACATGGAAAAGACCATTTACGGATACTTCCAGCCATGAAACATAATATTTCTGTTTTCTTATTTAGCTAATTAACAGAGGATAACTTAACTCATCTTTGTTTTCTTTTTGGGCTCAATACCAAGTTGAAGTCTTGCCGAGTGCACTCAATAAGACCATTTAAATCAGGACAATTTGATGTAGAAGGCTGACTGAACTCAGGCCTAAAACATAATACAGCCCCCATGTAACCGAAATGCTCGTGTTTTACTGGATCTCCTTGGTGTTTTGAGAGCGGTAGGTCAACATTCACTCGTGTCCACAGATGGTCTGCAGCAACGGCTCGTGTTGCTGTCAGTGGGGAGGGAGAAGCTGGCCCAGAATAAACATCCAAACAAACACAGAGGTAATCCCTTGGTTGTTTAAATTAGGCTCAGATCGCCTGCAAGTAAGCCAAACATGCTGTCAGTTTACAAAGACAAGAATCCTGTGATGTACCAGCAATTACTGGTATTACTTAACCCACCTTTAGTAGCTTTGACAAGACTAACTGTTTTATATTTGGCACTTAAATCAATATGAATCAATAGAAATCCTTATCCATTACTTTTTTGACAAGCCATGCAGGGAAAATTGCATATCATCCATATTTTTTGATTAGAGGCATGGTTTACTAAACTAAAGATTCAATGTAATATGTTTTCTAAAGAGGACTTTGGAAGCATCCCTGTGGAACTCCAGCATTAAACAGTTGTTCTTAAGCAAAAGCAAAGGATGTACAGATTGAGCATACTACAGCTCAATGCATTACTTCTACAATAGGGCCTAATATCTTGTCATTAGCAGACTTTCCAATTTTGTTCATATGCAGGTGTTCACAGACAATTGTTGAAGAACTTCTTTTATGGCCCTTTTCCACTAGCACGCCCTTGGCCCTACTCTACTCGGCCCTACTTGATTTGCAGCATGTTTCCACTGGCCTGGTACCTCCTAAAACAAGCTAGTTTTCGTACCTACTCTGCTCTGGTTCCAAGAGAGCTGAGTCGATACTAAAAGATGATGTCACCGACTGCCAGCTACTGATTGGTCAGACAATGTCGTCATCGATGAGTCGACCCAGCATGCTAGCGGTAGCTACCATTAGCTTACCTCATACGTCTTTTCTTTGCTGCTGGATTGCTCTCGTCCTCGGCTTCATTCTGTTGTATAGCTTTCAAATCTCTCCTGTGCTTCTCAAGGGGTATTTCTTCTTGCCACCTGCAGCCTTCTCCTGCTTTCCTTTTTTACTCAGTTTGTGACAAAAAGACACAGATTGTTGTGCCGCACTCACCGCAGTGCCGCTCAGCTGTTCACAGCGACACTGAACCCCGTTGGGCAGGCGACTGGGGCTAATGGAAAAGGAGCACAAGGCGAGAAGAGTAGAGCTGGGTAGAGTCGAGTAGAGTAGAGTAGGGCTAATGGAAAAGGGACATTAGTTTCAAACACCAGTTTTAGGAAGTTATGCAATCTATTTAAGCTTGTATGGTTTTTCCATATTATTGGTCATTAAAAATTAACAGTGTATGGTTTACCAAAATATGGGATTGACAAATGTAAAGAAAAAAAGTTGGCTGTAAGGATAATTTCTACGACTTTGTTATTCCTTCACCTTGAGTTGGGCTTTCCCATTGCTCGTTATGTTTACGTGTAGAAACATTCCCACAGGTCCCCCCTACCCTTCTCTTGGGAGTATCTGAGGGTACTGACTCCCACTGAAACCAGAGGGTGTGGAGGCTACCAGCAACGCACAATGACCCTCGGCAGCTAACAATGACCACACACACATATTGTTTTGGTTTGGCTCAGCCGCCCCCCTCCTCCCCAGCTCCTTCCTTTCCTCCTTTGGACCTCTACTGATGGATTGCTTTCCTCACTCTCGATACTTGGCTTGTGTTCGGGCCTCGCTGGACTCCAGACGACCACTGGGAACTGCCCTGTTATTCCTCTCCCTGACTCGAAAACCTCCACACAGTCAGCAAGAACACTTATATCATCTAAACTGCCCACCATGCACCTTTGTGTTTTCCAAGTTATTTCTGACATTAGACAACTGGATTCTACTGTTAAATTCAGACAGGAATAAATCCAGTATCTGTTCTTTGGCAAGTATTCTTGGGCTATTAGGTTTTGTTTTACAAAACTTTATATTTTAACTTTAAATTTTAAAGAATAAAGAAATAGCATTAAGTCTATATTGACAACATGAACAAATTTTAACCAGTTTCTTGATTTGGAAGTAAAATGAATAAAAAACAATTAATGCAAAGATCTCTGACTTATGACCTGAGCTCTGCCACTTAGGGTAACAGAAATATGTCTGATATCTCCAAATTGAAGCACCAACGAAGAATAGTTAGGATCAATTATTTTAGCACTTTTCCCCAGTGAAATATTGATCACATGCAGACATTAACAGTTCTGAGGACAGCAGAAGTAACAATGGTGTCAATAGACTATAATGAATTTTAGTCGATAACTATTTGGAGATGCATTTTTGAGCCACGTCAGTAACAAAAAGTGTCATTACTACAAAACAAAAATGTCACTGAGTCCACGCAGTGAGTCTGGACACCTTCCCATTGTCATTGTTGGATCATTTGTTGTATAACCACGTCTTTAGGATCTCAGCTTTCCGCCAGTGTTTTAGATGTCTTTCTGTTTTTTGTTGAACTTTTTAGTGATTTTGATTTGTACTGTGTTGTTGAGGTTCTGAAGTTTTCTTTTTCTTTGCTCTCCTGTTTTATTTTGTTACTTCGATTGAGATTTTGTGTTGTAGTTACAAGTTTTTGCAGAATTAATTTTGAGTTGTTGATCGTTTTGTTAATCTAAAATAAAGTCTTTTCTTTTCATCTGCATTTGGGTCACTCGTATGTTTTGTTTTTCTTTGTTTATTTTGTAAAGGTCCTGACATTTATAGCTCATTTTCAGGGAAATAGAACCAAACCTTCTGCACCAGCATGTTTTTCTCCCTGAAAAGGTCACAAAAAGTTACTTTTTTGCAATTTTTTTGGTAGTCCTAAATGGCAGAAAAATAGCGCATCCTGTTTTTCAAAAAACTGACCTGAGGAGAAAAGGCTTAACTCATTTTTCCTGTGAGGTTTAAGGGTTTTTAGCATGCTATTGTCATTGTCAAAAGACCAAACAGCATGTTACTTTCCTAAGTCTGACCTGAGAGAAAAATGCTCAAAAGCCAAAATTTAAGTAAAATATGACCAGATCGTCAGCATCAGCATGTTGTGATGTCTGAAGATGTTCTAATTTTACTTTAAGCATATTTTTTTCAGGGTCTGAAATGGTGAAAGGTCAGATAATACCATGCCGATCTTTCTAAAAATCTGACACGAAAGAAAAAAGTTAAAAGCCTGTTTTTTTGCCATAAATGATCAAAACTTCTGCATCAGAATATTCTGTCTTACAGCTCCCAAAAAGGCACTTTTTAGAATTTTTTGTTTGGAATCTGTAATGGCAAATCAAATGTGTGCATGTTGTTATGTCTAAAATCTGACCCGAGGGAAATGACATATAAGCCATGTTTGAGCACTTTATTTTCAGAGTTAAAAAAAGTCATATGTTAGCATGTGTGTTTTTTTCGAAGCCCTCGCTGAGGCAAAAAGGTTCAATTTTTCAGCTAAATGTGATACAAACCGCCTCCATCAACATGTTTCGAGACCTGTTTAACACTCAAAAAGTCATGTCTGTTCATATTTATTTTGAAGTGGAAGACAACAAGTCATATGTTAGGATGTGTGCTTTTTCAAAGCCTGTAGTTGAGGCAAAAAGGCTCATGAATCCCGTTTTAGGCTAAATGTAACCAAACCGTCTGCATGTTTAACACCCAAAAAGTCATTTTGAGCTTGTTTTTTACAACTTCAAAAACAGAAAAAGTCCTTTGTTAGCATGTGTGTTTCTCTCAAAGCCAGAGCTGATATGAAAAGGCTTAAAGGTCCATTTTTAAGCCAAAAATGACCAAACCATCTATACCAGGATGTTTTTGCCACCTGTTAAGCACCCCAAAATCAAGTTTGAGCTTTTTATATTCAATGTCCAAAATGAAAAAAAAAGTCATATGTTAGCATGTGTGTTTTTTCAATAGCCTGAGCTGAGGGAAAAAGGCTTAAAAGTCCGTTTTTAAGACAAACAAGACCAATTTGTCTACACCAGCATGTTTTGAGACCTGTTTAACACCCAAAAAGTCATGTTTGAGCTTTTTTTCCCACAGTCCGAAACAGAAAACATGTCATATGTTAGCATGTGTGTTTTTTTCTCAGTCTGAGTTGAGGGAAAAAGGCTTAAAAGTCCATTTTAAGACAAATAAGACCAATCCGTCTGCACCATCATGTTTTGTGACCTGTTTAACACCCAAAAAAGTCATGTTTGAGCTTTTTTTTTTGTTGATGCCCAAAATAAAAAAAAAGGTCATATGTTAGCATGTGTGTTCTTTCCATAGCCTGTGTTAAGGAAAGAAAGGCTTAAAAGTCCATTTTTAATACAAATATTACCATTTTTTCTGCACCAGCATGTTTAACCACCTATTAAACACCCAAAATGTCATGTTTGAGCTTTTTTTTTTTTTTTTTTAGGAGTTCGAAATAGCGAAAAGTCAGATGTTAGCATGTATGTTTTTTAAAAGCCAGAGCTGTTGGGACAAAGGGTAAAACGTCCATGTTAAGCCAAATATCACCGATGTGTCTATACCAGCATGTTTTGAGACCTGTCTAACACCCAAAAAGTCATGTTTGAGCATTATTTTTGTCTGATGCCCAAAATAAAAAAAGGTCTTACGTTAGCCTGTGCCCCTAAGCTTACATAGCTTAGGGAAAAAATATTAAAGGTCCTTTTTTAAGACAAATAAAATCAAACCATCTATACCAGCATGTTTTGCAACCTGTTTAAAACCTAAAATTTCATGTTTGAGCTGGGTTTTTTTGGAGTCCGAAAAAAAAAAAAAGTAATATCTTACCATGTACAGTATGTTTGTTTTCATAGCCCGAGTTGACGGAAAATATTTAAAAGTACATTTTTAAGCCAGATATGGCCAAACAGTCTGCACCAGCATGTTTTACAACCTGTTTAACACCCAAAAAGTCGTGTTTGAGATTTTTTTTTGTTTGATGCCCGAGATCAGAAAAATGTCATATGTTAGCATGTGTTTTTTTCCATAGACTGAGCTTAGGGAAAAATTATTAAAGGTCCTTTTTTAAGACAAATAAAAGCAAACCATCTATACTAGCATGTTTTGCGACCTGTTTAACACTCAAAATGTCATGTTTGAGCTGGGGGTTTTTTTGGAGTCCGAAAAAAAAAGGCATATGTTAGCATGTATGTTTTTTTTCATTGCCTGAGTTGACAGATAAAGACTTAAAAGTACATTTTGAAGCCAAATATGACCAATCCGTCATCACCAGCATGTTTTACAATCTGTTTAACACTCAAAAAGTCGTGTTTGAGCTGGGTTTTTTTATTTATTTTGATGCTCAAAATAAAAAAAAAATGTCATATGTTAGCATGTTTTTTTTTTCATTGCCCGTGTTGACGGAATAAGACATAAAAGTACATTTTTAAGCCAAATATGACCAAACAGTCTGCACCACCATGTTTTACAACCTGTTTAACACCCAAAAAGTCGTGTTTGAGATTTTTTTTTTTTTTTGCTCAAAACTAAAAAAAATGTCATATGTTAGCATGTGTGTTTTTAAATAGCCTGAGATTTGGGAAAAATTATTAAAGGTCCTTTTTTAAGACAAATAAAAGCAAACCATCTATACTAGCATGTTTTGCGACCTGTTTAACACTCAAAATGTCATGTTTGAGATGGGTTTTTTTTTGGAGTCCGACAAAAAAATGTCATATGTTAGCATGTATGTTTTTTTTCATTGCCTGAGTTGACAGATAAAGACTTAAAAGTCCATTTTGAAGCCAAATATGACCAATCCATCATACTCCAGCATGTTTTGCAACCTGTTTAACACTCAAAAAGTCGTGTTTGAGCTTTTTTTTTTTTTTGATGCTCAAAATAAAAAAGAAATGTCATATGTTAGCATGTATGTTTTTTTTCATTGCCTGAGTTGACAGATAAAGACTTAAAAGACCATTTTGAAGCCAAATATGACCAATCCGTCATCACCAGCATGTTTTACAACCTTTTTAACACTCAAAAAGTCATGTTTGAGCTTTTTTTTTTTATGCTCAAAATAAAAAAAAAATGTCATATGTTAGCATGTGTGTTTTTTACATAGCCTGAGCGTATGGAAAAATTATTAAAGGTCCTTTTTTAAGACAAATAAAAGCAAACCATCTATACTAGCATGTTTTGCGACCTGTTTAACACTCAAAATGTCATGTTTGAGCTTTTTTTTTTAATGCTCAAAATAAAAAAAATGTCATATGTTAGCATGTGTGTTTTTTTACATAGCCTGAGCTTAGGGAAACATTTTTAAAGATCCTTTTTGAAGACAAATAAAAGTAAACCATCTATACTAGCATGTTTTACAACCTGTTTAACACTCAAAATGTTGTGTTTGAGCTGTGTTTTTTTTTTTGGAGTCGGAAAAAATGTCATATGTTAGCATGTATGTTTTTTTTCATTGCCTGAGTTGACAGATAAAGACTGAAATGTCCGTTTTGAAGCCAAATATGACCAATCCGTCATCACCAGCATGTTTTACAATCTGTTTAACACTCAAAAAGTTGTGCATGACCTTTTTTTTTTATGCTCAAAATTTCAAAAAATGTCATATGTTAGCATGTGTTTTTTTTACATAGCCTGAGCTGAGGGGAAAATTATTAAAGGTCCTTTTTTCAGACAAATAAAAGCAAATCATCTATACTAGCATGTTTTGCGACCTGTTTAACACTCAAAATGTCATGTTTGAGCTGGGGGTTTTTCTGGAGTCCGACAAAAAAATGTCATATGTTAGCATGTATGTTTTTTTTCATTGCCTGAGTTGACAGATAAAGACTTAAAAGTCCATTTTGAAGCCAAATATGACCAATCCGTCATCACCAGCATGTTTTACAATCTGTTTAACACTCAAAAAGTTGTGTTTGAGCTTTTTTTTTTTCTTGATGCTCAAAATAAAAAAATTATTATATGTTAGCAAGTGTGTTTTTGGCATAGCTGAGCTGAGGGAAAAATTGTTAAAGGTCCATTTTTAAGAGAAATAAAAGCAAACCATCTATACTAGCATGTTTTACAACCTGTTTAACACTCAAAATGTTGTGTTTGAGCTGTGTTTTTTTTTTTGGAGTCGGAAAAAATGTCATATGTTAGCATGTATGTTTTTTTTCATTGCCTGAGTTGACAGATAAAGACTTAAATGTCCATTTTGAAACCAAATATGACCAATCCGTCATCACCAGCATGTTTTACAATCTGTTTAACACTGAAAAAGTCGTGTTTGAGCTTTTTTTTTTTTTTTTTTTGATGCTCAAAATAAAAAAAATGTCATATGTTAGCATGTGTCTTTTTACATAGCCTGAGCATAGGGAAAAATTATTAAAGGTCCTTTTTTAAGACAAATTAAGCCAAACCATCTATACTAGCATGTTTTGCGACCTGTTTAACACACAAAATGTCATTTTTGAGCGGGTTTTTTTTTTTTGGAGTCCCAAAAAAAAAGTCACACATTAACATGTTTTTTTTTTTTTCCATTACCCTTGTTGATGGAAAAAGACTTAAAAGTCCATTTTGAAGCCAAATATGACCAATCCGTCATCACCAGCATGTTTTACAACCTGTTTAACACCCAAAAAGTCGTGTTTGAGTTTTGTTTTTTTATTTAATGCCCAAAATAAGAAAAATGTCATATGTTAGCATGTGTTTTTTTCCATAGACTGAGCTCAGGGAAAAATTATTAAAGGTCCTTTTTTAAGACAAATAAAAGCAAACCATCTATACTAGCATGTTTTGCGACCTGTTTAACACTCAAAATGTCATGTTTGAGCTGTTTGTTTTTTTTTGGAGTCTGAAAAAAAAAATGTCATATGTAAGCATGTATGTTTTTTTTCATTGCCTGAGTTGACAGAAAGGAACTCAAATGTCCATTTTGAAGCCAAATATGACCGATCTGTCATCACCAGCATGTTTTACAACTTGTTTAACACTCAAAAAGTCGTGTTTGAGCTTATTTATTTTTATGCCCAAAATAAGAAAAATGTCATACGTTATCATGTGTCTTTTCCATCGCCGGAAAAAGACTGAAAAGGACATTTTTAAGCCAAATATGACCAATCCGTAATCACCAGCATGTTTTCCAATCTGTTCAACACTCAAAAAGTCGTTTTTGAACTTTTTTTTTTTTTTGCTCAAAACTAAACAAAACGTCATATTTTAGCTTGTATGTTTTTTTTCATTGCCTCAGTTGACAGATAAAGACTGAAAAGTCCAATATGAGGCCAAATATGACCAATCCGTCATCACCAGCATGTTTTACAACCTGTTTAACACTGAAAAAGTCTTGTTTCTCCTTTTCACTATGCCAGACTAGGATGCCTGTAAAGCATTTCTGCCCTCAGTACAAGTCATTTAGTTCCTTCATTGCCCCACAGTTGCGTTCTCAAAATCCTCATTTTAGGCCATTATCAAGCTCTCGTTGAAACGCTCGGATCTCAGGATGACCTACAGTTACCTCCCAACGTCACAGCCCTTTGTGCTCTGATTGGTCAGTTCTGTCAGAGCTGCCGAGAGGGCTGAGCCAGCCTGTCCTTCTTCTTCTACTGTATTTTCTGGCTTGCTCAAAGCAGCGACCGCGTATTGAGTCCCCCTACAGGCCAGAGCTGGTAATGAGTGAGTGTGAGCTAGGGAGCTATTTCCTGCTGCTGGCGGATGTGTTCCTCGGTGACGGTTTTGTGGCTAACGGACATCACAGAGGAGGAAGTGTTTTATCAGATTACTCCAATAAAAAGAAAGGTACCCCGTGTCGTAACGACGTTTGAAATCTCATGGACATCTCGCAATGACCTATTTTCAGAGGCATCAAATCTCGTTCTAGGATATCAGAAAAAATACAATATCTCATTTTTTGAAAATTAAGGGGGTGTAAGGTCTTGTTTTCAAATTTATTATATTATATGTAAGTATTAAATCATGCATCAGCATGATATGTCTCCTTTAAGGTACAAAATACTCTGTCGCTCCAGCCATACCTCAATAGGAATACCAATTATGTACCTTCTTATGGGGTACATATTTGTACCATGGCATAAAGTTACATATTTGTCTCCTGGGGGTCAGTTAGAGGTACAGAGTAGAAGGTAATAAAATGTAACAATATTAAGGGGTAAGCTACATGTTTGAACCCTGCTAGGATACAGCTGGGGCGACAACGCCTTTTTACCTTTTCAAGTACAATCCTGTCCCCTGATTTCTTTGTGTGCAGGGGGCTCAACATAGGAAAAAACAACCACTGTCCAGCAAGATTGCTTGGCAATCTTTCCAGGGATTGTGACCACCTTTTGTTTTGGATACACGTGGGGACTTATGAACACAGAGTGCACACAGTAAAAATGTCTGCTGATGGAGGGTTACACAGTTTGAATGATAAACGTCAGAAACCTTCATGGAAACTGGAGGATATGAGAACATCCAGGTTACCCGTTGATGCAGGTATATACATTTTGGGCTTATGTTGTCAAATTCAGTGAAACAGCAGTTTGACTTGCAAAAATAAGTCAGGATGTGGCAGGATGAGAGGATACCAGCAGCTGATGTAAATTGCAGTCTGCGGCAGTCATCATGCAGATCCTCCTTGCAATAATGAACATGATACATGACCGGACCCAAACAATGTTTTTCAAACTCAAAAATCAACATAGAAGGGCCAAATGAAAGTTTATCCTCGAAGTAAGTTTTGGCTTACAGTGATTGTTAATGATAATTTTACTTGCCGAATGCTAGGATTAGCCAACGAAGCACTTCTGTTACATGGGCGATTCCACCAAAAGAGTGAAATTTCTGTCCCCAGCATATTGTTGTATATTAAATGCATAAACACAAGTAGTAATATATTACAAATTATATTTTACTATTATACTAAGCACCATACACATTAATATTTGTAGAAATTACAGATATATATTTTTTAATATTTTAAAATGGCATCCAAAACACTTATACATAGCATTTCTTGCCTGTCCCCACAGCCAAACGCTACACTTTACTACAATGCATCATGAACAAAATCCTTCCAAAGCAAAATTTCTTTTGCATTTAAGTGTGACTCCATATTCTATCTACACTTTTAAAACAAAAGTTTTACAAAAAAGTCATTATATTTTAGTTTAAAATTCACATTTAGTGCTGTCCCCCCCTTTAAAATTTTGGAACATTTCACCAGTGACATGTTCTGCAGGAACTGACATCATTTAGGTCTTCTTCAAGTCATGGGAAGACTAAAAGTTAGTTATCTCTTTTATTTTTCCTTAAATTTAATGATTTATTAGCTGTTTTAGAGATGGCCAATCTAAAAACTCAGTCCTGTTACTTAAGTTATCTCTAAGACAACATTTGTTGATATCAAAAGTAAAATATTCAGTTAAATCTTAAGAATTTGCTCCATGTGCTCAAGCTACTAGCATAGATGCTAAGCGGCTAGATTTCACACAATTGCCAATTTTATGCTAAAAACTCATTGCTGTTACTCAAATAAAGAGTAACAGCCAAAAAAAGTTGTTTTTTGTGATAAATATTAGTGTTTTTATCATGTAACCAACCATTTCTTCTAAATTAACTCTTTTTCCAAGGGAAAATATTGTGTGTGGTTGATATTCTTACTATAATTATACTTATTCATGGTTTCAAAATGGCATTTGAGTTCTGGTAACAGCAGAGAAAAAAAAAATAAAAAAAATAAATTATAATAAACTGTTGAAAGTTGCAAAAAATTAAACAAAGTAGCCTGAGACTGACAAGTACTAATTTTGAATGAGTAAATGTGTACATTACTAAATTCTATTTTGAAATTGAATGAAAAATGAAGTTTATTTTGAAGAGTTACGACAGGCAAATTTCACTCTTTTGGCGGAATGACCCACAAATTAAACAGTACATTATGATACACTTACGGGTCCCTACCGGAGCCGCGGCTGACCAAACCAAACGAATGTGCACTCTGCAATAACTAGGAGCGTAGAACAACAAATCCCACATTCTGCTGTGAGCGACAGAGCCGTGGACAGACACAAGAGGGGTCAGCAGAATGTGGGATTTCTTGTGTTCTTGTTTCTTGCTCTACGCTCCTAGTTATTGCAGAGTGCACATTCGTTTGGTTTATCAGCATGCCCCGTGAGGGCACCCGTAAGTGTATCATAGAAATGCCAAGTAGTACTGTTTAGGCTATAAACATGTGCTAAATGATGTCGTCTCGAGTTAATGGTGGACATTACCTGCTCAGGACACTTGGATTACAGCGCACGAGCAGTATGGAGGAATATTGCCGACTTTTTGTGGACTTTTAAGGACACTGTTTGTTCGGGCTCGTATCTAAGTCATGATATCAATGTCAGTGGACAGCGAGTATCCCCCCAGATCTCCGGCTGCATCCTAGATGTTCCAAAAGTACTCCACAGTGTTGTTCAGCATGAGGGTGAGTAGAAAATGAGGCCAAATTGTTGTTTGGGAGTAGTATTCCTTGAAAGCTTTGTTGGAATTGCCCACTTTACAGCAGCAGATAACTGTGGTTGAACATGTATGCTATTGTGTAATATGGCATGACAACCATGTACACTTTTCAGAAGTTTCAGTGTACTCGCTTTCTCTGGGAAAGAAATCCAGTCAGGTTTAACAGTTAAATAATTTTCCTATGATAAAGGTCCTTTTAAAAGTACAACTATGTAGTTCACTTGTGAAAGTCAGAGGCTTCTAGTTTCAATTTGGATAAAAGTGTACTTTTGTTCAGAAAGACAATGAGGACCTTGTTGTGGGTATTGACGTTAGCATACTCACAGAGGGTAGTACTTGCTACAGATAGAAAATTCACAGAAAATAGCCGAAAGGAACCGTGAAATAATGTGCCAGTGTGCTGATGAGCTGGTCTGTGTATGTCAGAACCAGCTGATCTTCTTGTATTTTCATGCACAACTATCTCTAGGGTTTATGGAGAATAATCCAAAAAGAGAGTTTTACCACTGAGTGTCAGCTTCCTGGATGAAAATGACATATTAACCCTTTGAGGCTAATTGTATCATAATTGATACATACTTTTATAATACCTCTTTCTACTCAATATGATCAACAAATTACAAAAAAAACCTCTGAATACAATCAGATAAATGATAAAAATGTCCTTAAATGGATTATCAGTCGCCAAAAACACCTAATGTATCAAATGAGATGCGAAAAATCTATATGTTGAATTTTATGGATATTTTTATTTTTAGGGATTTTAGCAGAAAGTGAAACAATGCTTCAAAAAATTAGAATTTTCTGGCTATAATCTATGGTCTTGGGCCTTAAAGGGTTAATGTCAGCGTGCTTTGAGGTGATAGAAAGGCAACAGAAACTCAAACAACCACTTGTTGCAACCAATGAAGAAAACCATTTCTGAATGCACAATGCGTCTACTCACGAAGCAAATGGGCTACGTAGTTGAGGACCACACCAGGTGCCACTCCTGACAACTAAGAACTGGAAACTTGACTACAATTTACTCAGTCCCACCAAAATTGGACAATAAAGAATAAAAAGAGGTTGCCAAGCCTGTTGAGTCTGGTGGTAGGGTCAGAAGTTGGTATAAGCAACATGAAAACATGAATTTGTCTTTCACTGTGTCCACAGTTCCTGGCTGCTGGTGGTGTAATGGTTTGGGGGGTAATTACTTGACACACTTTGGGCCCCCTTAGTATCCACTGAGCATTTATTAAACGCCACAGGCCACCTGAGTATTATTGCTGACCATGCCCATTACCAATCCTCTGATGTCTACTTCCAGCAGGATAATGCACTGTCCTAAAACTCAAATCACTCAAACTGGTTTCTTGAACATGTCAGTGAGTTCATTGTACTCCAGTGGCCACCAAATCTCAAAAGAGCACCTTTGAGGTGTGATGGAACAGGAGATTGGCATCATGGATATAACTGACAAATCTAGCAAATACAGTAAATGATGCTATCATGTCAATGTGGATGAAATTTTTCTGAGGAATGTTTCCAGCACCTTGTTGAATCCATAAACGGGTCAAGCCTGGTCCTATCAAGATGTATCTAAAGAACAGCTGTAGGACTTGAACCTGTCTTATTAGTCAAATTTGAAGAAACACAAAACCACGTTTGGTTAGGTTATGGCTGACAATGAGGTGCACCATTTGATATAAAAAGTAGTAGATATAGCTGACTTGGATTTTTTTTTTCCACAATAGTCATAACATGTCATTCAACGACTGAGCTTTGAAAAAACAAACAGAGAGCATAACAAATGTGTGCAGTAAACCTTCAGCTTGTTTCTACAGCAGGTTTGATGGATCTGGAACTTAGTCTGTAAACTCCACTGAGTGTTTACATCAGACTGTCCTCCTTCATTTTCCCCTCCAATCAACTAAATCTGTATAATTGTCTACATTTTATGCCCCATTTATCTTTTTTCAGTGATGTCATTGTTTCCCTAGATTTCTTCAAATACCCCGTGTAAGCCTCCACAATTACAGCTGATAGAAATGATTTCCAGAACTATACAAATAAGATGTTTTATTCTACGAGCATTGACTGTTACATTTTCAGGATCGCCTTGTGTCTACCAAGAAGATTTGTGATCATGTCTGTATACAAGCCTCCAGTGTGCGGATTTTTTTGTGTGTGCACCCTGTATGTACGAAATCCCACTTAAACCCCAGAGGATTAACCCTCATAGAGCAGCCGCTCTCCAGCTGCAGACCTCTCGCACGCCCAGCGGATAGCAATCTGACTTCCTGTGACACCTCAGCCTCCCTGAAAGTGAGAACCAGAACTCCTGCTCCACATGGGCAGAGACGGGTCTAATCATTGGCAAGTTGGTAGGCCTTGGGATTATAATGGTTTTATCATATTTGTCAGGTTTCTCTAGGCGAAACTGAGGGAACATATGTTTGGTGTTTCTGCAGAATGTAAAGTAAGGTTGTTGCAAATTCCTAGGATGTCTCATTTTCTTAAAAAAAAATTGCAAAGTGGACAAATAGCAAGGCAAAATGACTGGATAACAGGTCAGGTTTTTGGCCCAAGTCAGAAGAGGTGGGAGAAAAAAAACGATACACTGACTGTAGTAATATTTTGCATGGAGATATTATATAGATTCACTGCCATCAAGAATCTGTATTTTTGATGTAACAATTTCCAAGATTAAATAAGAAATTTCACACAATGATGCCGTCGAGCCAGGTCAAATGGTTGACGTTCATTGTATGAGTTAGATGTTCATTAACAAATATGGCTATGCAGGAGAGAGCAACAAAAGGAAATCACTGTTGGCATTTAACTCTGTAGTGTGGACTTGTTTGTAAGGAACGATACATAAGAGTTAAACAGATATGGGGAACATAAGGCTCAGTTGACTCGGCACCACCCAAGGACAGCAAAAGCCAAAGACAGCAGAGCTAATTCTAAGCTAATGCAACTGACAAATCAGCCCGCACTTGACCTGCTCAGCTTCTCAAAGCTAGCTTCCAATTCTTAGCAGTCTAAGAAAAAGCTCAATCCATTACTAACCTTATGCAGAAAAACTCGAGCCCTCACTGAAATGTGGGAGGCAATGCTTTTGTTATATGCTGGTTGGACTCCAGTGCCATCTCACTTCAGCAACAGCAGCACTGAGGCTCTTCAGAGCAGTGAAGCTAAAAACTGAAGAGGGCCTGAGCAGAGCAGATTGCATAAACTGGCCATATGTGGACATCAGTCTAATTTGTACTGCTGTTTGTAATAAAACTTAATCAATAAATGTTACATAATTCTTGCATTTGTTTCCTTTTTAAATGAAATAAAGACAAGAACATTCAGCTCCAACAAACTACAACTGTAGGACACAGACACACTCATGAGCAATCATGTGCCATCCAAAGGCCAAGAGAGTGCATCATATTTAAGGGCAGCACAAAGCTGTCATTGTCCAAAGGAACTTGACACTCAGGGTCAAACATGCTTGGGCACAGTTTAGATTACCAAAAGTAAGTGTGTTCTTCGGCCTTTTCACACCTACTGTTCGCTGCTTTGTCCCAGTTTAGTTGAAAAAAATGACATAAATTTGCATATTTCCTTTGGATGGTTTTGTCCTTACATAGCAGTGTTTTGTAGCGGCAAAGCAGTTCAAGCCAAGTCCCATAGAAGGCCTGAGCTGCCATCATAATGTCACAGCCAGTGTTGCTATGACTTGCTCATGCTGTGCTTTTAGGAAAAATGTTAGCACTCTAAACTACCCACAAAATGACTAACTGATGAACAAGAGAAAGAAGAGGGACCTTTAACAGTTGTTGGTCCCTACAGTGGATCACTGAGGACACCAGATGGAAGGCTTTTTCCATTGTAACAGCTGTAGAAGTGCCATCGATGCCTTCAATTGTCCAAGTTATAAGGACAAGTCTGACTGTAACAGTCAGGTCAGGCTGTCATTGTCCTTAACTCATGCAGTCTGACCCCACCATGGCTAGCCAGAGATGGCTAAAAATGCGGTCCAACTTTTAGCATAACCTGAATGGCCTCTGAACAAAGATCTGGACGAGGTTCATGGGTCTTTCCTATATTTCCCCAAGCTTATATCCTTGCACAGTAGGGTGGGATTAGGGGGGATTTGAGCTATCATGCAATAAAGTTTCTTGCACTGGTGGATGCTTCTGTATGCGTGCATGCGTGCCTCGGACTGCAAGCCAAGAGGGGCGGATGAAGCGTGGGTGGGTGTGAATGATTCTGACATCATCACCGCCTGCCGTCTCGTCCTCTTCCAGTGCCCTGATACTGACAGCTCCTCTATTGTTTCAGCGTTGCGTGGGCTCCCAAGGTTCCCATGTGTTAGAAATCATCCACCCACGTGCTGCTGCAGACAGGGGCCCAGACTGTGAAACTGTATACTGAGAGTCTGTGGGCCGCAGGACGGGCCCTGATGAAAGACAGTGTGACTGCAGAGAGAATAACAAACGCCAGGACACCGTATACTGCACACACATGCAAATACCTGCAGGGATGCAATGCATGCACACGCCAACATGCAGATATTGATGCAGGTACACACTCAAAAATCCAGACAAACACACACATGCTGTCACGATCTGGTCCTGCATGACCCAGACTGCAGGGCCAGTGGGAGTTTGAGTGGGTGGAGGGATGGGAGCAGGATGGATGGATGGTGGTGGAATGGATGATTCCATTTGAAGAATAGGATTGGGAAACATGGACCAAAAATCACACCTTGATATTTGTCTGCTAATGGCAGCTCTTGTCACAATATCCTGATTGTCTTTCTGTAAGTAAATAACAAATTCTTTCACAATGTTAGTATTCTAGATTTTGATAGCGCTTCAGTATATCAAATACTGATGCTTGTTTTCTACAACAGTTACAGAAATAGGAGTCATAATCGTATAATTTCATTTTCCAGTCTTTAATAATGAAGAAGAGAACACAAACTCCTGCACAGTCTAAATTAGTAGCAACTATGTGACATTTTGCCTCCATTGTGAACATACAGGAGGCAGAATGGGGAAAATGAGTTGATACCTTCTTGTTCCTTCTCAAGAGTAGTCACAGAGGCCTTATGTTGGAGAGAAGGAAGCAAGCAGACTCAACAGGAGACAGGAGCACTACGAGTGAGCATCTCTGCCTTTGTGTGTAGGTGGGGGCATGCAGCATGTCTTGTGAATGCCTGAAACAATGCCACGTGTAGAAAACTTTTTAGAAACGAATACAAAATATTATTAACAATTACTTTGTGAACTCTGATCTCTGAATTGTCTTCAGCTCTTTGGTTTTCCCTACAGCACAGGCTGGTTGTGCCCAGCCTTATGGAGGAGAATGTGGGGTTAAACAGCAAGTTTATCTCAGGGCTTACTTTTTGTCATCCCAGCTGTGGTAAAGACAGGTGTCCTCAATGTGTCAAATTTTGACAGTGAAAACACAAATAGATGTGACAGATTCTGGTTGTTTTTCAAAATAAACCACCAAACATGTAGACTATTTGCAGAGATAGGGTAGTAAAGCACAGTATTTACATCTTTGTGCAGCCTAATAAGAAATGATCTATGACTTGTTTGGAGGCCCCTGGTAAAGATTTTACAAAAATCTTGACATTCCCAGAATTTTGCACACTCTTTGGTGATTTTTGTTTCAAAATGTTAAAGGTACTATTTTCAGTTAAATAATGGTACAAAAGGTTTTAATCACTGCATTCTGTTTTTGTTAATGTTTTAAACAACATCCTGACTCTTTTGGGAATAGGGATTTCCCATCCACCCTTGACATAATGTGTTACCCTATGTCTTATTCAGGGGTGGACAGTAATTTTTTTATTTATTTTATTTATCTCAAACTTAAAAAACAGAAAACAAAAGGAAATAAAGAAATAACAAACAACAACCAAATCCAACAATTAATATGTAAACCAAACTGTACTGCTACAGTATATTAACAAATTAAGCATGTGAGTACAAACACATGCACAGCAACCAGTTTGGGTAGGAACAGAAAGAAGCAAAAAAGCTTATCTAGTCCTGCCCCTTCACAACTAGATAATGAACTAGATTTACTTGAGTAATGTACTTAAGTACATTTTTTGAGTATCTGTACTCTGCTAGAGATTTTTTTTTTGTGGAACTAATGGCTTTTACTTCACTACATTTAAAAGACAAATATTCTACTTCTAACTCCACTACATTTCTATAAATGGCCTCGTTACTCGTTACTTTTAGGTACAGGTATGAAGTCAGCGGACGAAATTTTTATTTTCTCTTCTAAAATGTGATTTGTTCAAGTGGTGTTATCTATAGTTCGTGCATCCTGTTTCACACTCCAGTCCAGTTGGTGGCAGTAATGCACTTTTGAGTTGGTTTGCCAACCGACATTAAACAACAAAGAAGAAGACGCACATGTGCTACTGCGATCGGGCAGGTAAAGGTTGAGCTAACATTGGTGATTACTTGGCAGTAATGATGGCTACTATGGCAGATAAAGACGACAATTCCACACCAGAGCACCCATGGCCATATCTGAAGTCCATGTTTGAGGTGATCGAAATGAAGAATAATTCTTGTCTATTCAAATGTGTGCTCTGTTTGCCGCACGCAAACTTCACCGCCTACAAAAACTCGCCGTCCAACCTGAGAAAGCATGTGGGGGTAAGGTAAAATGGTGTAAACATTTGTTTACTTTCAGATAAATATTAGTTTTATGTGCTTGTAGTAGTTGCAGTGTAATGTGACAGTCACTAACATTATTAAGTTAGTTGGGATTTTAATGTGATTTGGCAGCATTTCGCCGAACAGAAACGATGAATATAGAGATGGTAGTTGGGGCGGGGGGATTAACTGAAATGTGCTTTTACGTGCTTTTACACATTTCAGTTAATGCTTATAATATTAGCAGTAAGATTAACCTAGCCTACAACATTATTACTTACTTGAAATAAAAAGAGTTAAATAAAAAAAAAGAAAATGGACATGGTTGTCCTTTTGTTGATTCATTAGTGTTCAGTATGCATTTCCATGGGCTTTGTAGCATATTTTCAAACTTTTTATTCTACATGATCTATAAGCAGGTCAGTGCATTCTGTAGATTGTTTCAGTCATTACGTACTGTAAGGTCAACTGGAAAATGTACTTTTAATACTTGAGTATTTTCAAATGCAGGTACTCCAGTACTTTAACTTAAGTAAAAATTTGACTGAGCAACTTTCACTTGTATTGGAGTAGTATTTGAACATGAGTATCTACTTTGACTCGAGTACTGGCATTGAGTACTTTGTCCACCACTGGTCTTACTAGAAAAACAAAACAGATATCCAAAATAATCTTTTCATATTTCCCCTCCCTAGTTCAGGAAGGCTGATCCAGCTTCTGTTTCTCCTCATAGCCTCTCTGGCAGCGCTCCAGGCCGAGTGTGCTGGCACAGGTGATCACAGTCACACTCTTGGCTCCGAGTTGCTCCACAGATCATTAAAACACAGAGAGGACAGAGCTGCAGCGTCTGTGTATTTTCAACTGGAGCTGGACTCATTGTGTGGCTACATCTGCATTTATTGAAACCGGGATGAAATACTGTTTGCAAATATTTGGGTTGAACTTTTTTTCAAATTCTGCTCGAGGGCCAGATGGCTGGGAAACTTTACACTATGTGAAAATGAATTTAGCATTAACATGTGGTCTCACACAAAACCATTAATAGATTGTTGTGATCCTAGAGATAATTTTTTTACCTTAATGTCTCTTTAGATTCTGCTTGAAATGATAGCTACAACTTCTATTTGGTCGTTGATGTATACAATAGTCTGGACAGTGAATGCAGCATGGTGGGTCAAGTTGGAGGGCTGTGTGGTTTGTAGGGGTGGGAATCTAAAACAAATCCCAGTTGAGAAAGCCTCGTCTTTCGTGATTGGCATCTCTATTCTTATTAGACAGCCGAGACATAATGTAAACAGTTGACAAGGACATTAATAAATCAGGTCATCCTTGAGTGGACATTAATGCAAAGTCTGAATGTCTCATAAAGCAATCTTAACATGTTCAAGAGACTCTGAGATCTTAGTCTCTAACCAGATGACTCTGGTATCACAGAAAGAAATTGCTTGATGGGTTTCTGTGATTTTGTATTGGCAGCATCCCCTTCAGAAGCATAAGGCATCCGTGGTAAGAGAAATCCAAGTTTGATGGAAACACTTTGGTAAGATAATGGAGACTACAAGGCTTCATTACCTTGACCTGTTTACATCATTACCTGTGAAACTGTTTACAGAAAAACTACGACAATGAGGCCTAAATGACCTTAACCTTGCTTCTTCAATCTACAAAATCCCGATGTAAGAGTGGAAATGTGAGCAAAACTTGATATTCGGTGTTCTTGATGTATGGTATTCACAAGTAAATAATTACTTCAGGCTCTTTAACTTTAACCATTGACTCATGACCATCAAAACAGTGGATCCATTCTTGATTTAAAGTGGACCCTGGTGCAAAGGTCAAATAAATAAGCCTTGAAGTACTGTCTTCACAAACAAAGGATGATCATTAGCCAACTCAGTTCATCCTTGTGTCATTGTGGACAGTAGTTCACAGCTTCATGGAAATACCTTGTAGCTTTCTCAGGATGTTCTATTTACAGGTAAAGGATAAACCTGGGGTGTAATAACTTGCCCTTTGACCGAAGACAACTCAAAGGTAACCACTTTAGCCTAGAGTCAGACTGATTTGTTCAAAAGTGCAAAGAAAATCAGTTAAAATATCCTCGAGATATTTCATTGAAAAGATCGTTTTCACTAGCAAAGGGGCTCCACAAGTTTGATCTTTTATCCATGACCTCCAAGTCTGATAACTTCACCCTTGAATTAGTGTGAAAGGTGGCTCAAAGATTTTAAAAAAAATCCCTTAAAGTTTTTTAAGGATGAAAATGAGACTCCATGAACTTAACCTTTCTCCTATGACATTTGAAATTAAGGTACATTCTTGTAAGTGAGTAAAGTTTGAAGATCCTTTGTTTGAGTGTTCATAAACTTTGGCAACATCAATTCATACAGATTAACAACCTTCAAACATTAATTACAGGCTATCAACTTAGCTCATGTTAGCGCAAGAACATAATGAAGACAGGAATTAGTGTGAAGACTCAGAGCAAGGGCAGGTTTTGGGCCTTTGTAACAATGAAGTTAATTG
This sequence comes from Scarus forsteni, assembly GCA_036419115.1. Classification (NCBI taxonomy): domain Eukaryota; kingdom Metazoa; phylum Chordata; class Actinopteri; order Labriformes; family Labridae; genus Scarus; species Scarus forsteni. Next base: position 9,917,949 of record JAZDUH010000518.1, read on the forward strand.
CAGACATTCACATCTTTTCCACAAAGCTTTTACCAGAAAAATACACAACATGGAAAAAAAAATGAGCCATACTCCTCTTAAGCTAAAATTTCAACATAATCAGCCCTTTTTTCACCTATTTTGATGATGTTTGTAAGTAGTCATAAATATTTTCCTCTGTAAAATGTGCCCAAAATGATTTTGTTTCTACGTCACAGCAGCTGTGAGACCAGATAGAAAGAACTTGTGGTTATTCGAAGTTCAAAATGTCTGCAAGCTTGTCAATACGTCTGGATCAAAAGGCTTGGAAATTAGATTCCCCCTGATCCACAGCATCTCGGAAAACCTTGCTGGAGTCTTACATCAGCATTTTCCACCATCCCTAATCTTCAGATGCTTCTGTGAAACCAGACCTCAGAAGCAAAAACGAACTTCTGATCCTCATAATCAGGGGACATGGGTGTCTTTGTTGGTCCAGGTTTGTCTGTCTGGCAGCCATGACACCTTTATGACAGCAGTCTGATCCCCGTGCGTTTCTGTAGCCCTTGTGTTGATGGATGATTCCTCTACTGCCTGATGCCATTGGCCCTCCAGGAGAATTTCCCCAGAGCTGCTCGAGTCTGGGTTGTTTGGACAGGAGGACCTGTGAGGTACAGGGATGAATGCAGACCAGCTCACAATGGCTGAATGAGCTGTTGTGTAAGATAGAGAGGCTCTGTGGTCCGTCCAGAGGGTTAGAGGTTCGGGACATGGGATTAGCTTACCATGAGGACAAAGTCTACTGCTCTAAAAGGGGAGAAGTGAGAACCTGCTGATGTGTTTGATTGATCTGTTTTTCTGTATTTGAGCAGTTTCTCTGAAATAGAGACGAAGGTGTGGGCTTTGTCACAATGCTAAAGGACAAATAAGACTTGACTGGAGATTAGGTTTGCTTGCTTCTTTCCTTCAAGCCTGTGTAGTGTTAATAGTTTGACCAAAACATAGCATTGGACTCTGCTGCAGGTACTATTTATTGGGACACCAAAGTGAACCACTCCAAGCAGGTTAGGTCAAGTTTTACCATGCATTTAGAAACAATTGTCTAACAAAAAAAAAAGGTTATATTATGACAGCAGCTATCCGTGTTAGCTAATTTTGTAAAAGGAACATTGTCAGCTGCTGAACTCACTTATGAAAACTGTTCATTGTCACTTTAGCAAAGAAAAAAGTCCGTTATCAAGTAGTATCAGCTTAGCTTAGAGTTAGCTGTCCAGCTGTACCACTCATGGACAAGAATGATAAAATATAGCATTGGAGCACACGAAATGTACTTGTTAACCACCAGAAAAGGTTTGTGCAGAGAGTGGCAGTCCACAGTTTTCTGGATAAAGAGATATTGTAGTTATCAAACCTAACTAGATTGGCCTACAGGGTGTGGGTCAGCAAGAGCAGAGGGACAACTTCCGCTGTGAGTCTGCAACTCATCAATGTCTGTCTTCTCGTATAGTTACCTCCACCAAGGTTATGTTTTCGGGAGAGTTTATCTGTCTGTCTGTCCGTCCGACTGTGAACAAAATAACTCAAAAACTAATGGATGGATTTTGATGAAATTTTCAGGAAATGTTCAGCATGGGAAAAGGAAGAGCTGATTTGATTTTGGTGTTGATCCGGATCAGCGTCTGGCCGCCATGGTGAAAAATGTGATTTCTGTGAATAACTACTGAACTAAAATAGATATCATTATGAATCCAATTGCTAATGGTGTGTTTTCATAGTCAAGGAATCTAAATATTTTGATGCAATAAAGGTAGGACTAATATTTATGGTCAAAATTACAATATGGCTAAGGACTGTGGCGCTGGCAGAGGTCTGCACTCTCTGAGTGCTTTTTTAGTATAAAATGAACTCATAAAGCTGCAAAAAAAAAAAAAAAATCTCATTCATAAGACAATGACTTTGTGGCCCTCTGGCCGTCATCTTCAGATTTTTGAAGTTGGGTTGCATGAAATCATTGACAACAGTCAGTAAAATGGGTGAAAGGGATCCTGGCAGTGCTGCCCCTTTGAAAAGAATGGGCTGGGACCATCAGCAAGATAAACACTGCTGTTAACAGGTACAATTATTTTGTAATTGTGGGACATTTAAAAAAAATAAAAAATAAGCCACCTTGACCTGTTCTAAAAACAAATCATCCCATTCCCATTTTATAATAAACACTTATGTGAATTTAAAGAAAATTCCTCAAAGCATACTTTCTGCTGATGATACACTACAATTTTTTTTGTTTCTTATTTTACTCATTTTTCCTATGGCAAAGTCTGTACTAGTTTGTGGACAGTAGAAAGGTTACTTGGTACAAAATATGAATCACACAAATCTCCAAGTGTGTGAGGAAAACAGACCTGACCTGACATCGGTCCCAAACAAACATGTTTCATTTTTTTATAGCTGGATCTATCAATGTGAACTGGATATCAATTCAATTGCAAACAAGCCAAAGAAAAAGAGAGAGTGGGACAAAGGGAATAGCAGCAGAAGATGACAAGAAGTAGAAGAAATATTAATGCATTACTGGCCTTAAAACTGATGACCTCGTGAGAATTTTTTTTCAGATGACTTTAGTTTGTTTGACAAATCATGTAGCCTGCCTGTTGTCACACAAAAAAACTGCAACAAACAGTGTGTTTGAGTGTACGCCTAGTCTTTTCAAAATCTGAAAAGACTGAAATTTGACTATAGTGTCCATGACATGAGGCCCAATCACCTATGAAATCTACCCAGATAATCCTTGAGTCGGAGTGAACATTTGGTCTAAGCTTGATGGAAATGCTACAAAGGGGGGTGCAGATGTGGTGTGTGTGACCATACTCTAATCATATATTGAGGCTCTAGCCTCATGCAAGTGGCCAGGGTTAACCTCCACTCTCACCCTTTCCAAATGATCCATAGTTTTGAACACCATATGGCTGAACTTTTCCATATACAGTCATCCATTACAAACAACAAAATAGCAATGACTGAGTCAGCAGTAGAGGCTAAGATCCTCAAGAAATGCAACAAAGCCCCCCAAATCTTTAAAAAGTGAGAAAATCCCATTAGTTCATACTGTATGAGTCAGCTGGGATGTTTATGCAAACTAGGGGGAAAGTTGTTAGATGGTCTTGAACTATTGCATTGACAAGGAATATTAGCAGTTGGACGACTTACCCTGAGGTATATGTGGATGTGCAGGCACACAACAATCAAGACACATTCATATATGTAGTTTTTGCAAAGCTTGAGTCGGTCTGTATTGAGGTCAAAGTTTTTGTAAGATAAGCTGTAAGTGTGGGGACATTTTGCTGAAAGACCAAACAATCTTGCAGTATCAGAAACACCAATATGGAATTCATGATGTATGATTGTTTTCCTCCAGGTTTGGTTAATGTTTTTGAAGCAGACGGTGAGGCCTCACTCTTCACTTTCATGCTGTGTGAATTTTCTGTTTGCTTTCTGGTGAACAAGGCCTTCTATGTTCAGTCAGCAAACAGCCTGATGGAGTGCTCCTCTGTGTGATGACTCGCAGACCCAAACGGCTGCTTTCTGCTGGATTTCCTGGCTCCACACAATGTGGAACGCAGCAGGTCCAACGTACCAACCTGAGGGAGCCGAACCCTAGAGTCCCACGGCCTCGGCTTCTGCTATCCTCTGTGCTTGAAATCACAACATCCAAAAGAGCCTTTTTAGGAAGTCTGAGATAATTTAATGTTGTGCAGCTCCTCAACTTTGGCCCATCCTGGCTGATTGTGCAATGGAAATGGAAGATTTACAACCCCTAAAGGAGTCGCTAATCACCGGAGACGAGAGGTTTGAGGGGGGAAGGATGAGCAGAGGCGGTCTGCGTGAGTGTCCAGTGCTGGATACCTCAGAGCGACTGCTCACTCAAAGGGCCCGTTCACGTAGCAAGAGGTACGCAGACAAGCTCACACACATGCAAACATGCTCGCTGTGACAGGACACACATGCAAACACACGCTCCCTTGTATGCCTCCTTCAACACAACGGCCGTCTTGGGAGGATGTGCGGAAGACATTGCATATTTCCTCCTCCTCCTCCTCCTCCTCCCATTCTTGGTGTTTGTCGGTTTCTGTCTCGCATGTGTCTAGGATGAAAACAGACACACAAAACACAGAAGCTAGAAGAGGAATAGATTTACAGGTGGTGTCCAAAGAACAAGGATAAGAAGGAAGCAAATTTGAGAGTCTAGTCAAAATATGAGGAAGCAGACGAGAGACCATGGCGCCGCAGAGGACCAGATGGACGAGAAAACAGTCCAGGTCCATGAGGATCCTCATGGGTCCGTTCTAGTTGACAAAGCCCAGTGTACCAGCCTCAGGTGAGGTGAGGCAGACATGTTCAAGACAGACTGTTGCTGTAAGATTTCAAGAGCAGAATTAGCAAGAGGCAGGCTCCAAAAAGATTTCCAAGGTCAGGTCAGACAAGTCCATCAACATTCATCTTCATGCTGGCAACAGCTGAGGCCCGAGGAATCATGTTTTCCTGTTGTCCATTAGCCCATCTAGTCATCCGTCTGTCTATATAGTCTGATTCTTGTCAAAGCGATTCATGTTAAATTGCTGGGGTATGTTCGCAGTCATGAAGTTTAGAGTACCACTGCCTCTTTTCCTCCCCACGAGGGCCCACTCCGCTCTGACTTACAGGTCATCTCTGTGGTCAGTGCTGCTTGGCACCATTGATAACAACTCTGAATTCAATCTAACATCTACGCTTTACATTCTTGTTACTGCCAGCCAATGAGCTAAACTGAAGACAACGATAGGATGCCACACTGGTAGGTCTAATGGTAAACCTCTTAGGCTGCTGCTGGTGCCCATAAAGGGGAAAAAGAAGAGATCTTAATGTGTAGAACTTTTGCCTTGTTCATAAAGGTGCATTGAGGTGAGTCTTCTACCACTTATCCTGGGCCAGGTCACTGAGGCAGTAAACCAAGCAAGTCAGCCAAGATTTCCCTTTCTTCTGCAACATTTCCCAGTCCTTCTGGGGGTTTCCAAGGCATCCCCAGGCCAGGTGGGATATATAATCCCTCCAGAAAGTTTTGGGTCTGCCCTGGGGTCTTCTTCTGAAGGTTGTTATAATTATTCTTTGCTTGTAAATGCAATGTGTTAATAAGTGCGTTTCCATTACCCTTGGATATGCGCAAAATGTAAATAGTGCAATAAAAAACTGGTAATGGAAACACCACAAATTTTAAAAAAGCACTAAAATATTGCTAAAAAGTTTTTACCCTTTCATGAGGTGGTTTTCAGACTATTCGATATTCTAATATATCGTAAAAGCGCAATGGAAACACTTTTTCCGCAATTATACGTCACAGGACGTGACGTACCTGGTCACATGATCACTTCTCTCGGAGTAAACATGGCGCGGTACGTTTGGACAGAGGAGGAGATGGAGACTTTTCTTGCCATTATTCTCGAGAAAAACACAACTGCCACACTAGACAGCAAACAACAGAGGAATGCAGAGCGTTATAAGGAGATAGAAACGGAAATGAGGGAGAAAGGGTTCGACAAGCCTTGGCATATTCATGCGTCCGTCTTCCTGCAGTGAAATCTCGTGGGATGGTATTTCACGAGAGTTACAACGCTCCTGCCTAAAACAACCTTCAATGGAAACACGATCAAAGCGCAAATACACCTTGTCAAAATTTTAGGAATAACTCTTTCATTTTGTGAAAAAGTGTAATGGAAACCCAGCTAGTGATGATTTCCTTTTTTATAATCAAACTTTACACATCTGTTTACTCTGAATTTTAATGTTATCCGAATGCTCATGAGGGTTTTGTTAAACTACAACCGAGACTATGGAGACACACAGATTACCTTATAAGATTTTGTAAGTCAAAGATCAACGGTTATGAATTCCTATGTGTATTATGTGATTCAATACAACACAAATGCTTGAAGTCACAATAATGAAATAATGAAATGACTAAATTTTGAAAACCATTGGTAAAAGGTCAAGGTCATAGGGGCTCATGGTTATTCATTGCTTGTGAACACAATACTTAGCTTGTGAATTTGATTTAAACTTTGTTAATTTGTCCTCGTTGACCAAAAGATAGTCTGATTACATATTTGCGGGCATATGCAAACGGTTATCAGGCATTCCACTCGCCAGTTCAGGTTAATATTGTTTTCTGTTTTGTACCCCAAGTTCATAGAGAAACATTGGTGTTAATTCCCATCAGCTGCCTAAACATTTAAAACTCCACACAAGAGTTTTCTTGTTTCAAAGTTACACAGAATGACACGTTCTCATAAACACACTCTGATTTAAGTGCCGTACCTCCTCACTTTCCTCCCCCAGACGCACGTCCTGACATTATTCTTTCATTATGATGTTATCTTAACTCTCAGTATCTGAGGTTTTCACAGCAGTGTTCTTCAGTATCAGCCTGTCAGAGTCCTCAGAGAGAAGCCTTGATGTGACCAGTAGGCTGCCGTCTCAGCGCTCTATAACAATGTGCAGATGGAGCTCGCGCAGCACAGAAGCAGAGCGCCGTAGGAGGATGACATGCTTTAATTTCTACGCTCACCTCTTGAAGAGCTGACCCTCACACCTCCGGTCATCCATCAAGATCTTTCCCACTGAGAAAGAGTTTATGGAGCTCACGGAGGGTGCTGGGTTTTTGAATAAATGCATTTTTTGACTGTAGGAGCAAGGTGGATGATATGCATTCAAACTTAACAAGGGTGAAAGGGAGTTTGCAGCATGTCACCTTATTTTCTTACTATATGTATGGAACATGCTGTATATAATCATAGCAGACAGAGGGCAGAAGCGGTAAAATTGTTACTTGATTTCCCATATAAAGACATTTATTTTACGGTGAAAGAGATTGTGAGGAGTTTCTAAGTAATTACAAAAAAGTCTCACTTTTAGATATATGCCTGATCGAAATACGCACTTTAAGATGAGTTTTATAGCATCAAAATAGGTTATCTATAAATGCTATTCCTTAGCCTTCTGGTCGGGTCGGACAGGCTGGACTGGCCTGGATACTCAACTTCGGGAACAAGACAATTAAAACTAGAGCAAATTTATATTATTTTATTATTTATATTACACGTCTTAGAGCACCGGGCTGTAAGTAGCGATATATAGCCGGCTACAACTACGGTAATAAGTTTTCCAAAATTTGCTTGTTGTCACACATCAAAAACTACCGCTACGTAACTAGAAAGAGATACATTACCTCATCGCTTTGCAAAAAGAAGTTGTACAGCAATGCAGAGTTCTGGGGAAGGTCCGAGCTGCATTTACCACAACAAGCGCACGCTTTGGCCTCAGTCACGTCTTTGGTGCGTTCCAGTCGTAGTCAGAAGCAGGAATTTCTGGGTTCCGAGTAGGAAACTGCAACTGGAACGTTCCCCGAAGTCTGAATTTCCTACTGGGAACTCGGTGAAACCTCGTCACCCCCGAGAAGATGGATGCCCCCGGTGTGAACAGTTATTTAGCTCCTGTAATAATCAATTTATTTGCACTTCTGACTGGGGTGTGTCGCTCTAGATCAGCTGTATACATCGTATTGTTGGACTTATATTTACAAAAATGCTGCCATAGTGATAATCACATTCTTCATACAACAACACAGGGCGTGCTAACAGCAGCTAACAATAGCCTGGTAGATCGGCATGCTTTTTTTCTGACTTCAACTGGAACGCCAATAAGTCAGAGATGATGTCACTCCCATTTCCGAGGTTACTGGAACGCAGCATTACGACAGTCAGCATGCGTGCTCATGGGTAGCAGAGTCTTTACTCCGCCGGTAATAGATTCTCCTCATAGCACCTTTAATGGGTGGCAACACCAGGGACTTGTGAAACATTCATCTATGCAACAAGCCATAAAATACCTGGGGGAAATGTGTTTGACATTTTTGAGACTGAAAATCTGTGAAGACCAACTTCTGCCCACACATAACTGTCAAAGAACTGGATCTCTAAGCAGAATTGATTGAGAAATTGGTATGAATACAATCTTAGCAGTGTCCATCCCATATTAGGCTCACTAACTTGTTTTTAGATATTGTATTTCCACAAATATAGACCAGTCAATTAGTGACCATGCCCTATATTACAAATAGGGTCATGGTCCACACAAGAAAATAAAGGCTGGCACACATTCTAATGGTTTGGGTATTATCAGAGTTTTTTATGATTACTGCTTTGTGGTTTCATTTTTGAACTGTGTACCTTATTTGTCAAAGATTGCTTTTTTGAAAGGGCTTGTCTTTTTTTTATGGTGTTCACATGTGATGCTTCTCTGCCACACATATACTTTACTCTACAGATAAAATGAGGGAAAGCAAAGAAAAGTAGTTGAGGAAATGAGATGAGAAGAGAGAAAAAGCCTTCACTATACTCTTTCAAATCAGAAAGAAGACGAGGAAAAAGATTTAGTTCAGAATGTAGAAGACTCAGTATGTTCTTTCAGTTTAAGGTACTCCTTGCTATGTCCAACCATCAGCCCACCTTGACTGTACATGAAATATGAGCTGGTGGTCTTGTAAGAAAAGTTCTTTGCAAAATAGAAGTATATATGCATACACATAAATTCTGAAATACAGCTCTTTCTGAATGTTTAAGCAAGTTTTGAAGAGCTTTGTTCTGGTCTTTAAATGCTTTTTTTCACTGTTTTACAGTTTGTATAAAAATGAAAATGCACTGCAGCAAACTATTTTGGAGGTTTGTTGGACTATCCTCTGACAAGAATGATGAGTCTCCTTGTGTTTGAGTGACTTTACAGATGCACCAAGTTTGATCCAGGAGACTGATTGGACACACAAGAGGCTAATTAGAAGCTGGAAAGTCATCACAGATAGACGTATAACCCGAAAGCATTAACACATCCTTGTGCAAATACTGACACATGACATTTTAGCTTGTGAACTATAAATGGATTACTCTTTTTGAGGAATGAGGAATAATTCTAATTCTGAAATAACATGCTGATTATTGGTTATTGCGTCAGATGTAATACTTTAAAGGTTAACTGCATGCTAACCACTATTTCAGTATTTTTGTTCTATCCCAATGAATGACTCACATCTATAAATGCTCTAAATAAGGACACGGTGTGCTGCAGCTGTGACCACACTTTGCCATAAATGTTCCATATTTTTAGCCCTGCTCTGTTGACATGGCTTTCTCACTTTAATGGAGTATTTGGCTGGACTCTGGTAATATGCCCCTCTTTTAGCAGTGATAACTTCCCGTGTTTTGGGAATATTCCTGCGGAGGGTGAAGTCAGCGACTGCTTCGAACTCTGACGAATGTTTTCTTATTTCTCTTTGCCCGCAGAGACGCTTGTATTCGAAGCAAAGGAGTTATTTCAAGAATGTTTCCTGCTGTTGAATCTGCTTTTATAATCACAGCTCGGGGAGATGTTGTATGAATTAAAACCTTTTTCGACTTTTGGTGGCTGCGGCTGCTGCGATATTCTTAGTAACTTGTTCTCCTTACGCAAATCTGTTCATCTTACATTAATAGAAAAACAGGCGAGTTGTTGAAAGTTTACGCTGGGGCAAAAAAAGTGAAAGGGAGATCACTTTTTTGTTCCGTTGCGGCTGTTATTGCACGGTTTAAAACCCCACAATCACAACACCAGCAATTACACCTAATCCATTAATTTGGCCACCCCTGTGCTTTAAAAGCAGCCTATATGGTGAAAGAAAAACATTCCAGTTTCATTCGTTTACACTGCTGATATTAATACCATCATTACAATTGGACATGGTTTATTTTGACTACTATTACCACTAATACAATAATAGAGCCTAATAGAGGCAGAGCGAACAGGGAAACAGGCACAACGTCGACTTGGAGATATTCCACCTCCAGCAGCTGCAGCGGGGGCCCGCAGAGGTCAGACGTACAGTAACACTTGACCCGGGCTCCCCCGTGTGTGTATATGTGTGTGTGGGACGACCATCCCCGGCCTCCCACCAGCCCTGGTCCCCACAGAGCTGCAGAGAGGGCAGTAACCTCTGAGGCTTTGTTTGGTTGGCCGGAGTCTGAGCATAGGCCCACCATTGTGAGCGTGGGGGACTCCTCTGCTCGGCCCCTTGTTTTCTTTGGGAAGCAGGAAATTGGATGACTGGCTACCTGCTACAACAACATCCTGTACTTGAGAAGCCGTCTTTTCACCCATACCCACCTATTATTTCCCTTTTCCATCGTGCGCAAGTGGTCAGCCCAGCCAGTGAGTCCCCCCCTCCTTTTTTCCCCTCTCCTCCTGGGGGCCTCGTGCGTGGGTTTGTCGAGGTTCCACTCAGGTTGAGATCAAATTGGCCCCATCCAGATGCTTCCGTAGAAAATAGAGCGTGGGGTCCAAATATTTCAGCAGTTTGGAGCTCGACTCCACCTTGTCAGGTTAATGGCCCTTCATGAGTGCTGATGGTGTCCAAAAAAATGAACGCTCCCATTCAAACCCACACACACACTCAGGTCTACTTCTCTGTCTGTCAGAGCCTGTCAGGTCACTTCAGACCAATCAGAGTGATCTACATTTGGTCTGCAGGAGACCCTACTTTGTAATAAAAACATCCTTCAGGATTAAGGAGCTTTGGACAGGATCTGTGTGGGCGTTGATTCTGTTCTGAAGCGGGGATATCCAACCTCCATGTGAGATATTAATGAAGATAATGATGCCATCATCAGGAGGGATTTCATGTGAAGGTTCTCTTAGGACACCAAGATTACAGGCTAATGCCCTGTAATACCTCTTGATAAGGTTTTGTCACTGCACGCGACCCCCATTCAAGATGGTTTCTCCAAGGTGAAGGACCTGAAAGTCTGACTGATGCTAGGAGATGCATGTCGAGACTGTCCAAAGGACTATCAAAGCCTTTGAATCAAATCTCATTTGTTTTGCCAGAACCATTTCTTGTCCTAGAGGGTGTTGGTGGCTCAGTTTGGTAGGCTGCCCAGTTATCATGCGGAATGTCTAGAGTTTGAGCCAAGCTCCAGCTGTTGCATGGCATTGTGCACTGGGGCACTTAGGACTTTGCCCGAAGTTGTTCCCATTATTAGTGCACATGGATAGAAGGATTGAAAGCTAATACTAATGGACAACACATGCAAATTTTCAACCCTTAAATGATTTTGAAACTGTGAAAGACCACACATATAAATTACGTCAGTTTTAGTCCCGCGTGTGTAGCATTCCAGAGAAAAAAGTAAACATAGCATGGCACACAAAATTCAACACACTCACCACTATCAAGAGAATATGCTTTCACAGCTTCTAATTTTTCATGCTCAACAGCAACTTTAATGTAAACCAACATGGCATTCAACATTAGGAGGCACTGGCGCAAAGGTGACTTACGTTTGGTGTTTGTAATATACGTCCAGCTCCCCTCCTTTTAAGTTTGTTTTATATCATTCAGAGACTACTTTGCCATTTCTGACATTCATCTGACTCAGTGCTTTGCCTTTACTCCCATTGTCATAGCTACATTTACTTTTTACTTCCTGCTTCAGCCAGTGTGCTCCCTGATTGGTTCTGTTTTGTTCCATGTGACAAAACACAGAGGGTGTGCTTTGCTGTCCTCAGTGCACTTGACACACATGAGGATTTCCAATCATAAACATTGGCTGATTTCAGACTGGTGTGTTCCTGGTCTTCTTTTGAGAGTATAAAATTACTCTTAACATACCACACATCAGACACTAATCAGCTATGATAATCTTGAGGATGACTAGATAATCAGGCCTTTGCTGACTTTGGTCAGAAGACAGTACACTAGCCAAAACTCATGCTGATTATCTTGTAGTTTTACCCCACTTTAGCTAACCCTCATTGAGTGTATTGAATGTAAGAGTAAAAGGGTGTTAATGTTTGGCCTACTGTGTAAAGGAGCTCTATTTATTCAGATTACAAAAAAAGTCCATCCCAAGGCACCATTTTTGGCTACCTTTACTCAACTGCTTGTCCATTTTGGCTTGTTTTTTTAAAACACCAACAATGTTTTGAGGCCCACAGTTTTGAGGGAACATTTCACTTAGAGGTTTTGGGCCTGTCTGTCTTAATTTTGCTTTCTGGACCAGCCTTTAACAGGTATGCTACCACATGCTAGGCACCTACCAACAAGGACACTTAAGCCCCGTTTCCACCAAGTGGTCCGGTATGGATCGACACGGTTTGGCTAAGGCCAGTTTGGTAAAGCCTGATCCTGTTTGTGTTTCCACAGCCAACAGAACCATACTTGATAGGCAGCGTCTAAGCTGGGTGTGATAGCATTACGTCATAGTAGTGCGACACAGTGTACCCGGCTATTAAATACAAGGAAGAAATCGCAACACAGTAAACAAAGAGCAATGATGTAACACATCCTACAATTCTTTTTTTGTGATCAGCATGTGGCTTTTTGTTACGAAACGCAACCAAGCTTTGTTTCAGAGAGGGCTGTGTGCGTGTGAGTTATCTTCACGAACAAGAGGAGATTTAAACATGGCGGGGTTATGTGTTGTTCCGCTGTCACACAGGAAGTGACGTCTCCTTTGACCAATCAACAGACTGCAGTGTTTCTAGCTTCTGAGGTTGGGTCGGTATGTTTTGCACCCCAAAAGAAGGGTCCCAAAAAGTAGGACAGGACTGTTTGCTTATAAGGGGTCCTGTCCCGGTTTTAGGCTATGGAAACGCCACAAGAAGCGAGCCGTACCTAGATGAACCAAACTGAACCCTCTGGTGGAAACTGGGCTTTACAGATGTACAGAGGCATGCTTGGTCTGAGGCCCTTTAAAATTAACATGCTATACATGCCGTTGTGCATCATGAAGGATTGAGGACAAGCTTGGTAACACAGTGTTTGTTGCAGTCTTGCAAGTGTTAGCTTACCTTTCAAACAAAGACTCTAACCATGAAGACACTGATGCAGTCTTCAGACTCTAAATCAGGTTAAAGGTGGTTTGAGGCACAGTCATTTTCTTGGTTATCAACATAGGAACATAATAGCTTTGTGACTGGCCTTTTCAGACAAAGACACCACGAGACACCAACAACAGCACATTTTCATTTGCTTTATAGTCCACATGAGTGCTGGGAATAAAAATGACACCTGTGTCAGGTAGAAAATGCGTAACAGAATGTAACCATCTGCCTTGCATGCCAAAATATTATACAGTATGCTGTGCACATAAAAAGGTCCAGAATTTTGAACTAAATTGTGCAAACTTTGGAAAATACCATCAGTTATATAAAACCAAATCAAATCAGAGACATATGTCATTCAACACAGGGTCACTCAGTGTGCGTCATATTCGATTAGTCTCTCTTTGTAGACCCTCTGTGTTTGGAAACAAAGTGACTTTATATAATAAGTCAAGCTTGGCATGAGATAAAATAGTCCTCCAGACACATTAGCCAGTGCTGGCTGGAAAGTAGTTTTTTTGCTTGATTACAACATGGCAGAGAATGATCCATGTCTTTCCTAATGTGTTTTCCTGCCTCTTAAAGAAAGAAAAACACTAGCATTGCACGTGAACACTTTTTAAGTTCTTATCCACTTCTTATCAAGGGACCAAGCTAACACTGGTTCAACAAAACTACAAAACATTTTTTACGTTTCTTGCTTAAAATATCGTTTAGATGTATTTGTTTGCCCTCTGAGGGAGCTTTCACACCAGCACAGTTCTGCTTCTGGAACCAGTTCTGTGCTGGACTCTCAGAACTTTAGTGCTTTCTTGCAAATCAGCCTGCGTTTATACCAGTTTAAGCAGAATGAAAATGAGAGGACATTATTCTGTGTTACTTAGGTGGAAGTAATCAATACATTGCCAAAGTGGCAGGTCGCATCAATATTCTCAAAGCGTTTGTTGCTTTACTTGTGTTTTTTGTTTCATCAAGCAATCAAGCGCTCAACAACTGTTGATGGTGAGGAGACAGAAGGCATCTGATATGTAAAAGGTGTGTGTTCCACTACATCCTCCACTTCCTACTCATTTGATCAACACAGAATATAACGTCATTGGATACCAATGACGTCACGATTCACGAGCTGGAACCAACTATTTTTGGTTCTGGCCATGAACCATCTTTACTAGCCTTGCAGAGCAGACGGACCTGCCTGATTCTGAAATCCTGCATCTCCGTCTTGCCAGCCTCCATTGTCCAACGGTGTCACTCAGCTAAATTCTTAACGGCCATATCAGGGAAGAGAGACAGGAGCAGCGGCAGCTGAGGGTGTGATGACAGGAAGTAACTTGACAGGAAGTGAAAACACTTCATGTTGTACAAATAATGGCGTCTAATGTCGGTTAGCCTGTGGTCATTATGGTTACTCAGTTATACTTGGCAAATGTATAACTCTGTATAATGCTCTCCTCATAAGTTTACTTCATAGGGATTGTCTTTGACAGGGTTCATGTCACGTATAAGTGTTAAATGATACATCTGTGTGGTACAATTCAATGTGGAACGATAGTCTTAAGGTAGTTAAGCTATCGGCTAACGGCTGTTATCCACTATGGCTAATGGCTGTTATCCGCTACGACTAATGGCTAACAAGGGCGTACAACAGGTAACGGCCATTAGCCGTTGCGGCTAACAACAATTAGCTGGTAACTACAGTTAGCCACTACGGCTAATGGGAATTAACTGTTAGTTGCCCTTGTAAGCCGTTAGCCGTAGTGGCTAATGGTTAACCATTAGCCGCTACATATGCAATGTCATAGCAGTGCTGCTTGATATGGATTGGTATATGATGATTGCGATGAGCTAAACAATCATCCAATCACAAGCTGCTTTTGTTTTGAAGATTTTCCCCCTTAAAAATGTTCACAGGGCTCCTTCCCATATGGATAAGTGAAGTTATTTCCAATATAGAACTGTCCATCTGGCATGTCAGGTTACAACTTTACAGGTTCCAAGCCATTTTTTTTTTTTTATAGTCTGAGCACCAGTTCAGAATTAGGTTTGGGAACCAGAACCAATACAGAGTCTGTGTAAAAGCCCTTTGATTGGCTCACCAACCAATCAGAGTCAAAGAATCCCATCTGAGTTACCCAGCCAGACCATTCCTGTGTTAGAAGAGTATTTAATGCAATGTGGTAAAACTGTGTGCATGCGTAGGCTCTCTTTGGGCCATACTACATCCTTCAACAGACCAAGAGCATGCTCTTCAGGTTAAATGGTGACTCCAAATTGATCTTGGGTCTAGGCTAGTATGTCAATGGTTGTCTGTCTCTATTTATGTGGCACTGTTATCAGCTGGCTGCCAGTCTAGGGTGTACCCAGCCTTTCGCCCAATGTTCACTGGGATAAGCTTCAACCTCCCATGACCCAGATAGGGGTAAGTGGTATAGATAATGAACGATGGATGGGACTTTTGAGACAAATACATGCCCAGGAACAAACAGGTGCACATGTTTACTTTCTATTCAAGAAACATGAGTGCTGTGCATAAATGACACCTTAGTCAGGCTGAAAACAGAAACGGCCCCTGACATCATATGTCAGGCATATGGTAGGGCTCTCATTTTATGACCATGGAAAATGCACATACACTAATGCACATATAAATGCCAACATAATAAACTCCAACTATTCCTTTTTTTCACAAGCACATTTTAAACATCAAATTCAAATAGTGGTCAACTTCTCCCTCATTATTTTTTGTTACATCTGATTCAGAGATCTATGAGATACAACCATCGACCCACCAACCTGGAGTCCAATCAACTGTTGTTAATGGAAGAAATTGTCAAGATATGTTTCCCATTTTGCAGATGATTTATTCTTTTTTGCAGAAACAGGCAACATCTCTGTCTTATCCATAACATTCAAAAAAGTATAAAAAGAATAGAAAAAAATGTGTGACAGAATAAAACACTATATTCTAGGAAAAAGAAGCTGACGCAATACAAAAAAAAAAAAATGATTTGAAGGCACTTGTGGCTTGGCAGAATTTGTGCAGTCTTGAGTTGTCCCAGGTGCTTGAAGTCAAGCGGCAAAGGCCAAGACTTTATTGTTGAAACCAAAGGAGATGAACTTAAACACAATCACAGTTCGTCATCTGTGGCCTTAAAGCTGCAGCCTGGACTCTGTCACTGATCTACAATGACCACAAGTATCACTTATAACAGTCAAACACAGTCAGAGCAACATGAAGTGGCCTCTTTGACAGGTTTATAAAGTATTAAAATGCAGTTCATTTTGGACACAAATCAACTATTTACAGCAACAAAAGGGAAGCTCAGTGATTTCTCCCTGGGAATTTAAAGAGTTTTAAAATCATTTGATTCCTGCAGCTTTCAAAATTCAAAGGTGAGGGCTTCAGAGTTGTCCAGTTGTCCATCTGTGGTACGTTTTCTTTTCACATCTCCTTTTGGTAATGTTGATTGGTTTGGTTCATTCAGAGCTGGGCGAGGCAGCCGAGTCAATGTCATCGTTCTCCAGGTCGTTAGGGGAAGACGACTGTCCTCCCTTCACTCTCTTCCACTTCATCCTCCTGTTCTGAAACCACACCTTCACCTGTGATGGAGAAATGAAGGAAAATGTTGAATCAGTAAAGAGAGTCAAACTTTAGTATGATTTTCTTGTGTAATTTTATGTTAGAATTTGAGACAATGTCATCAGTATTAATGCAGCATTGAAATGAGTATGGGCTGCATTGCCTCTGTCAGACTTCAAATTTTGGCTTTCAAAATTATGTAAAAAACCTTGTGTTTTAAAGATTATATGTACACATTTAACATTAATGGTTAGACACAAAAAAATAAAAAAATATGTATATGAAAAAAAATCCATCATTTAATGAAATAGAAATGTATATCTTTGCCATTTTAGTCTTCAAAACTATGTTTCACTCAAAAAGCACCAAATTTTTATTATTTGAATTTGGGGCTTTTCCCTCCTATTTTGCTTCAGTTTCCAACAAGATATTTCATTGTTCCAAATAATGATCAGGCCAAGTTCTTTGTTATTTTAAGAACAATTTAAACAAGAAATATGCAATTTCAAAACTAACAAAGAAACCTAGAAGAATATTATTGCTTCTTCATCTCTCAAAAAAGTGTGCAGCCTGTTTTAAAATTGTCCCCCACAGGTTTCACGAGGAAACATACCACCCTCCCCTGATGAGATATACTCCTAAGCCAGTTGTTCGTTCAGACCACAGGCATCTCTAATGGCAGGAAAAAGTCTAGGCACGTTTATGCAAAAATTGTAAACATTAGAGCACAGTGCTGGAAAGCCAAAGCCGCATTAAATATCACATAATTTTCTCGTTATTAAAAAGTGCACACTGGACCCTAGAAGGTCTATTTAAAGTTTGTTTGTTTGAACTAAAAGCCTCTCACATTTTGGATTTTGGCATGTCTGTAAATCCCCTGGATTCAGCCCTGATCAGAAAAGGCTGCCTTAGTGTAGTCCTATGTACCTATGTCAGACAATACTCCTCTCAAGAAGTGAATGCTTACTTAAAAATCAAAGGAACACTCGGAGTAATTACAC
The DNA here is from genome assembly GCA_036419115.1 of Scarus forsteni. Classification (NCBI taxonomy): domain Eukaryota; kingdom Metazoa; phylum Chordata; class Actinopteri; order Labriformes; family Labridae; genus Scarus; species Scarus forsteni. Next base: position 9,935,427 of record JAZDUH010000518.1, read on the forward strand.
CTGAAAGTTTTTTTTCTTATGTATTCAGAGGCTTGTGTCTTTTTTCAAATACAAAAATATTTCCAAACTTTTGTAATAGGCAATGTTAAAATAAAGAGGAGTTAGAAAAAACTCAAATATTGAAATATTGAAAATAATGCAGTTGATTTTGTGACTCTCTGATTGGACTGCCGATCAAGCTGTTGCTGGGCCATTGCTTGATAAACTTTTATCCGGGTCAAGTGTTTTTGTTGTGACACAGGACCTCAAAACTTAAAGGTTTAAAGGTGGGCTTTGGGTGTCTGCAAGAAAAACTCAAGACACCCACAAACATTTGTATCCTGTTTCATTAAAAATGGTTGATAGTTAAAATAAAACATCAGGCACAAAAAAAAACATATGCATAAGGTACAAGACGTTTAATGCGTAAATGGTACCAGTTTCAAATAAGTGCCTGAATAAAAGGTCATGGTGAACACATACACTTGAGATTTTAAATGTTTAATGGTAAATAATGAAATGCAGCTGTTTTTGAATTTTAACCCTTGTTGTGTGTTTGCTAACTAAGTGCTAATAACGACTACAAAAACCTGCCTGAGATGCAATGGCAATCATTTCTGATTGTTTTTTGATAATCAATTTTTCATATGCTCACAGCCATGAGGACCAACTTGATAAAGGGGTAATTCTCAAAGAAAATGGTAAAACATTTGAACTTTTGCTGTTGCTTCGAAGTTTAACCATCATGTTGTAGTTTGATAGTAGCTAACTATCAGATTCAATTCTCACCAGTTATGTTTAAGCATAAAAAATCGTGAAAAATGGGTGTGCTTGACAAGATAACCACAAAAAATAAATAGGCATCCTGTCTTTCCTTACCCATTTTTTCCTGTTCAAGCCAGTACTGCTTACAGACTGGCTGTAGCAAGGTTGAGAATCATCATGGAAAATGATGTAAAGTTATTATGGGTACAAGAAATGGTGATTATATTGATATAATTAAGTAGTCCTCATTTAGACCATCTATTTAGTGTTTGATTAAACTGCAAACACAATAACAATGTTGTGAATCCACACCCATATGAGAATTTACTGTTTTTTTAATGAATAAATAAATCAAGTGCTTTAGTTGTTTGTGAATGCTGAGGAGTCAAAGCTTGAAAATAACAGCAATTTTATCCATAAGTAAGAGTCCTTATATTTCCACTACAACACTAAAAGGTTTAAATCAAACACGATAAAATTAAAGTTATTAGTGGATACTCTACTAGTACTTAACTAAATGCAAATATTAAATATCCAGCATTTGGACCTAAAAATACAATCACAGAGTCTGCTACGGAGCAGAATGATTTATTTCTTTTGATTTTAAACTTGCAACATGATAACTCTAGCTTTTCCTCTTTGCTTGCAAATATTAAGCAACATTTACAGCACAGTCAGCAGAAAAAATAGTCAAAAAATCCCCCACAAGTCTTCCATGGAGGTATGTAACCTGGCTCAGCTAGCATTGGCCTTGCAGGCAGCATGAACAGTCAGTGAGGATCGTTCAGTTCTGGCTCAGGCAGAGTATCAAATAGACGGGGGGTCAAAAGAGTCGACTCTGAGGATGTCAGCCTACACAGGATGTTCCCTGTGTGTCTTCAGAGCTCGTCTTTGTCTGTGAACTGCTCTGAAATGAGAATGATATCATGCCGTAGCTGCGTGGACAAAAATAGCAGCAGAGACAAACACTTCCTCAGACCGAGGTGATCACTGTAAGAATGTGGCTGTGAAACGGCAGAGGGGAGTTCATTTGTTTCAAGTATGACATCTAGACAAGCTGATACAAGGAAATGCTAAACATCTGGGACAATAAAGTCATTTACAAAAGACTTCATGTTGTTACACCTATTAGTAAAAGTGGCTGAAAGATTTGTATCTACTCAATCGCTTAAAAGAACTTGGAAGCCACGTAAGAAAAAAGCTTTTGGTGAGTCATGTTTTTACATTTACTCTTTTATCAATTATACTTTCCGCATTAAAAAAAGCAAATCACTATGATGGGATTATAACCTGCAGAAAAATACCAAATTGGTCCTTTGTGAAACACATACAGATAAAAAGACTTAATCTGACAAAAGATATTTGTACAAATGAAAAAAACAAAAATAAATGTCAGTACGAAAGTCTGCCAGACTTGTTCATATCTTTCTGTAGATGTGATGAAATAAAATACAGCATATCTTGATATCTAAGGTTGTACACAGAGTAAATATGAGGAATTAATTGACTTTTTAACAATTTTGGTTGACAAGAAACGGGGCATTTTCCACAACTGTTATGCTATGAAACCAATTTAACTGACTAGATAATTCAAAACAATAAACCTATAGCCAAATCATTCCCTTGCTCTTCAATTACATTAAGAAGTGATGTGAGTTTGGAATATAATTAATCTCTATTAGGTGCTTAGTTGGTGTACATGTACATGCCTTTTGAAACAAGGAATTATATCTCATCATACATATGAGAAAAAATGTAAAGAGGTTGTTATCTTTGCACAGTTGTTCCCATACTGCATCCCCATATTCTACCCTTCAGTGATTAAAATATATCTAAAAAATAAAAGACTGTGTCACAACTGAAAAATGACTATTCTTACACTTAGAATTACATCAAACATTTTCTCCTGAGGGTAAACTGGAAAGAAATATTAAAAGTGACACTGAAGCTATACTCTTGAACGGGTGAAGTCAGATTAAAATGGCTGCCATATACCTCTGTGTTTTCTGTCTTTTTCCAGTGTATTTTATAATAATAATGATATCACATTTTATTTTTGAAGTGCCTTTCATGACACCCAAGAACACTGTATAAGTTCAAAACAACAAAAGTATCGGAGAGCAGCAACCAGTCATGCCAGAGTCTACCAGGGGTTGCAGAAAAGGAGAGCAAGAGGGAGGAAGAGGGGAACAACAATCCCAAACTAGGCTTCTGTAAGGGGAGGACAGTGTGGGACTGGAAAAAACACCTCAGCACATAAGCAACATATTGCAACAAAACTCAGAGACGAGCACATGAGAACCAAGAAGGCGTTGAGTTGGAGGGGAATGTGCGTTATGTGTGACTTTGTGTATGTGTATGCGTAAGCAGGTGTCCTTGACGCTGCTTCAGTCCCACTCATTGTCTCCACCGTTTGATAACTGATGATGTGGGAGACGGCCTTGGAGAGTTTCTATTGCCTATTTTCATGTAAATATCAACTTCTATTTCACTATAAAACATGAAATGGATGCTGTATCATCAGCTTATTATACAGTCTAACCAACCAAACCATCAAATCCACTATGTGAATCCTTAATTATGGTTATGGGTACATCATTACTTAAAAATGTCTCATAAAAGTTTTGATTTTAAACTTGAGAAGACAGTTTAAGCAAAAGGATTATTTTTTTGACTCTCTCTGTCCAAACAAGTTTTGGTTGACCTCCACACGTCCCACTCAGAGTTCCTGCCTCTAACTTTAAGATGCAGAAGAATCTGCTCCCACAGGCCGCAGATTCCTCTTCAGGTCTTTCTCTTCTTTGTGACTGATTGAAAGGACAAACTGAAGCCAAAGCTCGTAGGATGAGTCGGAAAAAGTCGAGGGGTTGCAGTGGGAGCTCAGATGGAACCTGGCTGTGTGTGCAGACTGTTTAACTGTGTGTGTGTGCTGAGGAGGTCTGGGAAACAGATTACGGAGCAGACGGCAGTATGTGTGGTCAGCGTGGCACCGTGGCCTCATTAGGACGAGCGGGGACACTGACAGCAGACCGGACACGCGTTTGTCTTATTTCATCGAGGCTGCTGCAGACGCTCCATCATTAAATGTGCGTGCTGCGCGCTGACAACCGCAGCTGACAAATACGAGGGAAAAAAGCTGTTTATTATAGTTTCTATGCAATGATGTGTAATGTTATGATGTTGGAGAGAGATGGTGGAAACACGTATTTACCATGAGAAAGTTACGCCTTTTTCGTTTCAGTTGAATTTATGACACAGGATATTAAACCTTTTTATAATCACTTGAAAGTTTTATGGAATTGATTTATTTTTCTTTATAATGTTCCATTATTTTGACCATGAAGGGTCTGAGAGACAGGATGGGAAATAAAATTAAATGCAAGAGTAATAGTTAGTGTAATTAAAGAGAAGAAAAAATGATTCACACAATCTAATAGGGATACATGATATTGGATCTTTGCTGATATCTTTGCCAGTAACCAATATCAGTATTTTTAGTCAATAGGAAAATTATTTACTTCATAACAACTGTCTTTGCTTTCAATGTGCAGTGATGATGAAGTAAAGCATCATAGTACATTTTTTAATTATGCCAGTGGTACTGCCAATATTTGCTAATACCGATATCATACAAATAATATTGTGCATCCTCACAATCAATGTGAGAATGAGAATGATGCGAAAAAAAATGATGATTTCTTAATTTCTCTTTCGCATTTGTCACATGAACCCCCCAAAACCACATATTTTTTTATGTATTTGGGATAATTTTGCAGACAAATTTCTGTAATATGCCAAATCTGCCACAAAACTATTTTTTGTGACTTTCAAGACAAAGAAAACATTTTTTTTAATACCTTGTGTCAAATATAAAGGTTAGCCATAATTAGAATTAGGGCTGCACAATATTAGACTTTTGCCAATTTCTCATATTCCCGATCTGAAGAGCTGGAGTCTAATTTATGAATCCTGTCTCAACTATAATTAATTACAAAGAAAAACTTACAGTAAAACAAATGTCATTGCTGTCAGGGACAAATGTCCGACATACATATTAATCGTGGTCACCTTCCATGTTGGTGAGAGAGTCCACAAATGTTTAACAAAAAAGTTTAAAAAAAAAAAAAAAATGTTAGTCAGAACAAAAAGATATCCATTCATTCATTCAATTATTCATTTTTAAAATGTTATTTTCATTTCCTGAAAACATAAATTTGGGGGATTGGAGGTATGTGTACACCAGATAAGTACATTTTTTAAGACATAAAAGGTGCATAATAAGATTTTAATGGCTTGTAAGAAGTAGAGAATATCTGCCAATCAAATGTAAAATTTGTTAGTGTTTCGAACATTTTTCCCAAGCCCCATTTTGCTTCATTTCAAGACATTTAACAAGTAAAATTGAGATTTTTCTAAACTTAATATATGTAGTTCAGTTCTTATTGATTTCCTTCTGGTAACTCAAATTAAGATTTTTGCAAAATGAGTTTTAATTAAAAAGTCACTGAAATATACAGCTTAATATTAGAGTTCTTTAAAAAACATGTTCAGAAATCTGAAGTTATCCCCCCCCACACACACACACACACAAAAAAGTAAAATAAAATAAAAAGTAAACCTCTTTGTAGCATTTAATTTATCTAAATGATGAAAAACTACATAATTGACCTGACAATGAGGTTATTTTTCCAGTGTGATTCTGCGGTAGAGAAACATGGCGTACCTGTCTTTCTGTGAGGTCCAGGTTGACAGCGATCTCGTAGCGGCGCAGTCTGGTCAGGTAGTTGTGGTGGGTGAACTCGGCCTCCAGCTCTCTCAGCTGCTCTTTTGTGAAAGCCGTGCGCTCTTTTCTTGCCTTGCAGCTGGAATCCACCTTAAAACTGGACTCCTGGATATCTGGAGGGAGACAGAATGGAAATATATATCATGGATTTGAAGAAGTTGTGTTTGAATTTCTTTTCACGGCTTATGCTGCTGCAATGAGAAAAGAGAATCTTTGCTGTGTTTCAGAGACAGATCTGCATGAGTTTAATTTTGAGCAGCTACTTCAGACTTTAGAAAAAAAAACAGTCATCAGATTTTGTTAGATTTTAGTCATTTGTATGCCTTTAGTTTGAGCCTGCATTCAGACTAAACAGCTGTGTTGACCGGAACTTATGTATCCTGATTGTGCCCCCCTGTTTAAGTTTCCTGGTTTTGCGTTTGAACTTTAGAAGCCAGATTTCAGAAACCAGGACTCTGCAGTTTCCAGGTTTTAATAAACACTATTTTGCTACCTGGAGAACTTCACCACAGATCTGGATCCTGTGTCATGTAAACTCCATATCCTGCGTTCTGCTTTGGTTTAGTAATATGACCTGAGCAATTGTGATCAGATATTGATCATGTTTACTGGGGAAATTAATAACCAAGAGATAATCTCTGTCTTCATGAAACCCATAATAGTCAACTCAGTTTAAATACAGTCAATGATAAAGTCTTAACATTTAAGTCCTTATAAAATCAGCCTTAAAAAAACTAACATATGTTCTCCATTTTAACCAACCAAACTGTACCAAAGTGTAAAATAAATGTACATACTAAAATCACTGCATGGTGAATTCTTATATTAATATGACATTAATGACATAAATAGTGTTTAACCCTTTGTGAATAATGGAAAATTGAGTACTTTCGCAGTAGAGAGAACTTTATTTACTTTTTTTTTATTGATACCCTTTTTAAATATTCCAAAAATCATTCAAGTTGTGATCAGTTGTAAAACGTTTCTTTAACTGGGAGAAGACAAGTCTTAAACTTTTTTTCCAACAGAACTTATTTATGGTTTTGAAATTTAAAAAAAATGTAGTCATTCAAATTTCTCTCCAACCTCCTGTGACATTTAAATATATTAAAATAGCACTTCTTCACATTTTACATAGGACTGTAGGAAGAGAGCACTGCCTGATTTAAAAAAAAAAAAAAGGAATTACTTTAACGTTTCTGGATTTTTCAATGTTTACCAGCTTATTTGTGGAATCAAGACAGGCATTTGAATACATTTCTTTGTGATGATTCAGTATCGAAGTTTCATTTTTGCGAGTAAATTTGCCAACATTAAGGATGAAATTGCACAAATATGGAGGCAACATTAAGGAAAGCAAATGGCGATGCATCAACCATTATGCGCAATTTAGTTTTTCAAAAGTTCATTTACAGTATATTACATCAAAAGAGAAAACAGCACACTAAAATGACAAAATATTTTGGGTATTTTTGGACTTTTCTGAATATTCTAAACTCATTTGTAAATTTTGTACAATGTTTAGTTGAGTAACATACAGTGATGTGTCTTCACAACATATTAGTTTGCAAACTTCAAAATAGATTGTGACCATTGAATCAATATTCTTAATCGTAGATGTAAAAGGAATGTCAGACTTACCATAACTGAGTTACTTTCAAGCAGCAGCCATCACCGCCAACATTAGCTTTTAATTCTAGATGCTATTATCATCAGCTTGAGTTGATGTTGATGTTTTTCCACTACACTTTTATATATTTTTTTAGCACATTGTCTTGTTTTCATCATTAAAAAGCGGTTGTTGCTGATTTTTTGCGAATTTTCCTTTTTATTAATTACCCCCAATGTTTTAGTTTCATTTTTTTCTTTTTGTTCCCTTTTCTTGTTAAACTTTGATACAACTCTGCCTCTTGGCCAACAGCTCCTCTTTTTCATTTTTATTAACAGCTAATCTGATTCAAATTAGCCCTCCACTCATTTCTGACCAGCCTCTTGTCGACTATTAAACCACCTCAAGGACCTTTCCGACCAACAAACCACAACTCCTCAGACTCTTAAGTGGGGGGCCCCTCATATAGTAAACACCAAAACCAGCACTTTAAAACCAGACCACCCTGACCTGAGATTATGAGTCTCATTCACCTGCAGCATGTAGGAAAATCTGCCTGTGCTGTATAAGAAATCCTGTTATTATGCATTTATTTTTCTCTTCATTTTTTCCAGTGAGCATGTGTTTTAAGTGCATAATTTGTACACGTAAACCCTCAGTCCTGGTATGTGTGAGAGGATATCTTGGCAGGGCAGGGGCCACCATCCACGGCCACAGAGGGACTGAGTTAGCCGAGGAATGCAGCGGAACATCGTTAAAGCCTCTAACAAAAGAACAAAGGTGCGGATGTGTCCAGGTCCGAGCGCTGCGTGGGTGTGTGTGTCAGAGGGTTTTTCCCTCCGGACAACTGAAGAGGGGGGGGGGATGCACATTAACTCATCTCTACATGACAGCGAATACATCAGGAGGAAAACGGAAATATCTTTATGAACGTGGCGGCCATTCTCTGAGGGTGACCAGGAAATAAGGGTTGAAGATATAACACTTGAAATCTGTGACAGATCAGACAAGTTCAACGCTGCAGATGAAGAACCCATAGAACAAAGATTGTAGAAAGTGCTGCCTATCCCGCAAAAATCTGCTGGAAATGTCCGGACTTTTCCAATGTTGCCATGTTACATGTGGACTTAAGACTGTGTCAGGCATCTGAATGCATTTTTGTGGTTTTCTGATTTGAAATGATAATATTCTTATTGCACAATTCAGTGGCAACATTTGGAAAACTGCGGCATTGCTGTCAATCAATATAACTTTCCAAATTTTGAATGCCAACCTTCATTTGCAATGAGAATGCACTGTCCAAGTAATGATGTTTCAAAATCAGCTACAACTATGAGTGCCCCAAGAGCCCAAACCTCTGCCATGGCATTTCTAACATTGTCAAGCAAGTTCTAGTCAAAAATGTGGAAAACTGCACCTGGATCACCACCAAATGTGTATTACTTCTTCCTTGTGCCATGACCTATATTCCCTGAAAATGTTATGAAAATCAGAACTTGCTGAGTTATAAGCGAAAATGTGGAACACTGCTCATCTTGCACTGTTAAGAAACCGGTCTTGGATTTGCATCTGGGTTCAAATCATCACCAAAACCTTATCACCTCTTCTTTGTGCCAACATTCACTGTAAAATGTCATGAAAATCCATAGAGATCTTATGGAGCTAATAGTAAAAACAATGAAAGAGGTCCAATCTTGCAACGTTAACAAAGCCTTTAAAAAAAATCTAGCAACAGGAAAAGATTGTCAAATTTACTCTCTACCAGTTCTGCCAACTTGTGGACACTAAGGCCCCATCCACACGAAGCTAAGCCGAGGTCTAAATGCATACATTTTTTGCCGAATCTGCGAATCACCCATACGAAGATGGCATTTTGGGGGTCTGTAAACGATCATTTTTGAAACCAGGTTCCAGAGTGGAAAGATTTTGAAATGCCGTATATGCAGCTCCGTGATTACTGGCTCTCCTCCACTTTTCAGATACGCTTACGTCATAGTCTCATATCTTCATTGACGCGCATGCGCCACACACAGCAACGACAACAACAATGGCGGTGTACGTGAAGCATATGTGCTGATGAAGCTCGTGACCCTACTATCCCTGTTGCAGCAAACTCTCCTTCTTCTCAATCACCACCGAGTTGAACAAACAATTATCGAGGACACATTACGCCACTTTATGATCACTTTATCACAATCTCTGTTTACAACTTTTGCCGCAAGTGCGCATGCCCACTGTTTTTTCATCTGTTTCCGCTTGTTTCATATCGTAACAGCGCCCCAAGAAGTCTGGCATGTGATTTAGAGCGTTTTGATGCGTATCGAGTGCATTCATGAAGACGCACACATTTTCTGAGACGCCTTCGTCTTTATGACGATCATTTTGGAAACTGTTCAGCGTTTTGACTTCGTGTGGATGGGGCCTAAATTTCACTGCATTCCTATTGGGAGTTTCAGACTGATACAGTATTTGAAATCACAAATACATTCAGAAATCCTTGAAAAAATGGATGGAAATGGCAATAGATGGCAATATTTGGGAAAGCACAATGAACTGGCGAGGTATTTCTACTTTCCTTGTTCCACCTGCTTTTGAAATATTGGTGATCCATTTGTGGAATATACTCTGCAGGAATTTTCTTGCAACAATTTTCCGCAAAATAGGGTACATTGTCAAAAATTCAAAAACATGTGGTTAGTGTTTGGCAGTGTGCTGATTTATCCTGACCTCGCAATGAAGCTGGATTCGCCAGTTTCCATGTCTGTTATCACACAAATTCATCATGGAGAGCCCAGAGCTAAAATGGTTGTTTCAGGTCAGAAATCTTTTTAGTTTTTTAGTGTCCTATTAGGGACAAAGAGGCAGTAGATATGAAGTTGGATTTGTTGTGCTGAAAGGAAAAGATGACTGCAAGATGGCTGTCTTGCAATGGCTGTAATGACAAAACTTATTTTCAAACACCTCCCAGTGTTTCTCGAGGGTACTTCCATCATTTAATGGAAACGTGTTCAAGTTCTGATAAAACTGACTGTAAAGTAAGCTGCACCCAACTGTCTACATTTGAGCAAGGGCCAGTTTACTTCCTGACGAATGCTATGAACCAGATTTTAAAATAGCATGTCTATTTAACATAATATCAGTTAAATGCTTTTAATAAACTTTATTTATAATAATAATAAACTTTATTTTTATAGCACCTTTAAAAACATTGGTTTACAAAGTGCTTTGACAGCAGTCAGGAACATAAGATAACAAAGCACAAGAGTTTAAACACAAGGAAAAAAAGAACAACCGAAAAAGGTTCAATAAATCAAAGAACAGTTAGGACATACACAAATAGCAAAATTAAGCTGAGAGAGTTCCGCAACATATCACATAAATCAGTTAACCCCAAAAAAACACGGACACAGAGGAGGCCCCGACCCCATGGGGCCGGAGACACAACACACCAGGATACAGCAACACACATCAGGATGCAGTTTTACACTCAGGTGTAAACTGCATCCTGATGATGCCAACTAACATCATAGGTGCCATGTCCAGTGGCTCCAGCCCCATGATTCAAAGGCCCCCTCCTTGTGTCATAGGAACCCAGACAATACAGGAACACTGCTGCTAAAATGAGACCATGAGGACCAATTTTACTTGTTTTCTGAAATGAATGTGCCTTAACCTTTAAAATTGAGGTCAATTAGCACGTCAGCATTTCGCACATTAAACAGCTTACACATTTTAACCATAAAGGTCTCTTTGTTATGGTTTGTCTTAAGCAAATCATTTGTATTGTTGTATGCGTGTCCTGTAATTCTGTAAATGCATGTTGTGTTCACTTGTCATTCTGCTGCTGCCTGCTACTTTTTATATGTACTTAATGTATTTTAAGATTGTATATACCTTTACAGATGTATTAAATCAACCTACCAGAGACTACAGATGAAAATTGGCCTGTGGCTATAATGTGACACATTAACATGTCAGTGTTCATCAATGTACACTGTCCTCTATTTAAATGAATGAATGAATGAATGAATGAATGAGGTATCATGGCTACTTCATTCTGAAGTCATGTTTACCATTAAGGGTTTGACTCCAAAATACTCCTGGTTGAGTATTGATTGATTCGATATTTTATTTTTTTTAAAACAAATCAAACATTAAGTCTTCATAGACTAGCGTGTGGATATTTCCAAACCAACCCCCCCACAAAAGATTCTCATGATGTCAGATGGGACGCTGTGAGGTCGCTTCTTGCTGTTTTCATGCTTGTAGCCTGATGGCTTGTGTCCATGACCAGTGCCTCTACAGACTGAGCTCAGTCTGTAGAGGACCAGCCTGACTGAAGGTGCTGAATCAGGTGGATCCAGCTGTACTGCAAGGATAACAGTGTGCATCAGTTTGCCTTAATAACTGTTATTACAAGAAAAAGGACAATGTCTAAACTGCAATGAAAGGCTGATAACCACTGGTTCATTTAATTATTTAAACTCCTTTGTGTCTGAAAACACAAATTATAGTCAAAAATTCAGTTTTCTGGAGCTGAAATATTAATTTCACTTTCAACTTGAAATCCTTAAAAAAAAAAAAATCCTTGAAAGTTAAGATTTCGTTTTTTTTTTTTTTTTGTAGCTCAATTACTGTATGTAATTGCATTTCATATTGATTAGATAGAGGTATCAAAAAGTATGTATCAAATATGATATAAAGACTTTAAAATATTAACTCTATAAAAACTGTATGCAAATATGACAAAAATATCACAAATTAAGCATTTTTGTCTCTTTTTAATGATTTTTTTCTTGGTGTCTCAGAGCAGGAATCCAATCTTCACCTAATGGTAAACTATCTCCATGTGGACTTCAGCTGTTTGGGGTCAACACAGAAATGTGGGATCATATGTAAAGTATAAAATCTTAAAAGATCAGACATGATTTGTGCTGTTTATTGCTCTGTTTTGACGTTTCCTGCCTTAAATTTGTGTTAAACTGCCGAGGTTAACCTAATTTACAACTCTGTATGAAGTCAAGTTGATTTAACTTTCAGTGAACCTCTCCAGAGAAGAACTCTGGGTAATAATTGTGCAATGGTAGCGACACTATAGCAGCTGATGTAATCTTTAGAAATGGTTCTAATTTGTCAAAGTGAGAAGTTTTGCCCTCGCTCTTGCCAAAGTACTGAGCCAGACGGTGAAACACGCTGCAATACCTGCTCCAGATGTGACTGGGCAGAGCAGAACATGTGTGCGAGTGTGCGTTTGCACTGCAGCACCCATGTGTCGAGCCAAGAATCTCTCTTATTGTTGCTGAAGTGTCATTAATGACGCGCTGCCCCGAGCGTGTGGAGCAGGTTTGAGTCAGCCTGAACACCTGGCAGCCAGGGCACACGCACTAAACAGGCCCCCAATAAATATCCAGCACAGCCTGAGACCGTAAACTTGCAGGGGAGAGGGCTTCTGCACCCAGCGGGGTCCCACACTCAAACAGCATTTGGTGCATTTTTTGGGTGGAGGGTGTAAAAAGGGAGTTTGTCGTCATTAGGGATGAATTTAAGCTGCTGTAATTTAGTGATTGTTTTAAACAGAGACCACAGGTGACAATTACACATGTGGCTAAGTGCAATTTGTGTTTGAGTGGAAGCCTGGAATAAAATTTGAAGTTTTACAAGGAGCAATTTCAGTCTTTTTACCTAAAGCACCAATAACAGAGACGAGGTAAATAAAGTACTTCAGCAGTTCATTATGAAGCACATATAAAAGGTGAAAGAAATAGTTAGAAATGAGTCAGAAATAGTTAATATCACTTTGTATGAGCAACATTCACTGACAAGTCTTGACAGAAATCGTAGTGTAATGGAGGTCTTTTTGCTTGATTAAAGCAAACAGATCTCCCATTGCACCCATCAAAATGTACTAGGTGAGTCAGATGTAGACAGTTAATCACAACACGCTGATTTATAATAAGCAGCACAGACGTTGTTTGTATCTTTAATATTTGAAAATAAATGATATTTTCTGGAGTTGTCAGGGAGACTGTTGCTTATATGTCGCAAAGTTGATGAGATGTCTTTAACAGGAGCTCTCAAGTCTCATTTATCAGCTTTACTTTACTGTTACTCTATATTTTATCTAAAGACTAAATCTGAAGCTGCGTCTGATCTTTTAGGCTCTAGCTTTGCGTGGTTTAAGAACCAATGCTTTTTACTTGGGCTCAGGATTTTCCTTATCCCTGTATATTTTATCTTTTGCTTGTGTGTTGATGCCTGTTGTGAAACTAATTTCTTTCGGGATGATAATAAATTGATGTTAAAACTTCGACAGATGCACTTGTACAGATTTGGGTCCATGCAATGTGGACACTAAAAGTTTGAGTGAATCTGCACAGACAGATCATGCAATGCGTTGGGAGATATTTTACATATTCATTGTTTTAATTGGACTTGGACTTCAGCTTAAATATCGCTTTTCCAGTCTTTGACTGCTCAAAGTGGCTTTGCACTGCAGGTCACATCCGCCCATTCACATCCATTCACTCACTCATGGTTGGAGCTTCTATGTCAGTTGCCCATCAGTATCAAACAACATCTTCAAGCCCTTTTATACCCATTGACACACCACTGATGCAGCAGTGGGAGCAACTTGGTTAAGTGTCTTGCCCAAATACACATCTGCATGTAACAGAGAGCTGGGATTGAACCTGCAACCTTCTGATCACTGACCAGGCGCACTATCAGACTGCACCTGTTCCCTGTTTTTTTTTTTAATAATTATTTTTTATTATAACAATAATATCTGCATGTGTATAAAACAGAAAATATGTTTTTCCATCTCTTCCAATGCAGGAGTTTGACCCCTTCTTGGCTTGTTAATTTCTTTGTCTTTGAGCATGACAACCCAAAATGTCCTAAACAGATTCACATGAAATCTACCAGGATTGTTGGTCATAACAGAGAAAAAGGGCTTTGCTTATGGTTGAGATCTGCATATAGATGCATATTCAGAAAGTTTTTAAAGGACTACCAACATTGTGGGACAGGGCAGTTTTTACATTTTCTCTAACAAGTCAAACATTGTTCAAAAGAATTGGGTAAAATTTTTAGGGAATGTTGGTCTTGGCAAAAGACAGACGTAAACATATTTTGGTGGTGATCTGAATCAGCAGATCTAGGATTTTTTTTAAATATTTGATAACATTGCATTATAGAGCTGTTTCTCACATTGCTAATAACTCAGCCAGTCAGTCATCACCAAACATGGCATCTCAGTGTGGAAACAGGAAGTGAAAGGTGCATTATTATCTAAAATAAGGACTTACGGTTGTTTAATTTATTGAAATCAATCACATTGATAGTATAGTACACTGCATACACGTGGACTTGCCATGACACTGACTTTTGAAAGAAATCTTCATGTAGCATGCTGTTTATGTTGGCAATGAGCAAACTGCAAACTACAGCTGGAGCTCCAATTAAAAGAGCCACAAAATGTGGTAACTTCATTTAATTTCCTCTAGTATATGAACATCATAAAAAGTGGTTTAACGCTACAGTTACAGTAGTTACTCTATAATGTAAATTTTAGCAATGTTAAGTGTTTTCTGACTTCTGCTCATGTTTGAACTTGGGTATGACGTCATTCCAAATTCCCCATTCGGACCTCAAACGTACATGAAACTCAGCATAACTAGCTGCTTATTAGCATGCTAACAAGTAGCATTCTAGCTACTTATTAGTCATCACAGAGGGTGTATTATTAACGTATTCTTTGTAACTACAGCAAACAGCAAAGAGGATATCAATTCAGAGGTTATTTTGTAGCTCATTGGTAGCAAGCTAAGAAGTTATGGTATATAAATTATGATCCCCGACCACTAATTTGGCCACATCCCTGTCCATACAAGACCCCCTCTCTCCATTAGGCTAGTACACATGGAGTTTACGGTATTAGCATCACTTTGTGGCCACCATGTTTTGAAGCAGCACTTGGAACAGGGCAAAACTGATATGACAAAAAATGGTCTGAGTTAAAATACCATTCATGATTTGAGCCATTTACTGGCTTTTCAAAACTTTAAATGGACTTAAATTTCAACAATCAGACAGACTTTATACTTTGAGGTTTTGAACATTCATTAAAAGCAATAAAAATATCAAGTCAAATGAACTTAGCCTGTTTTTGTAACTTAAGCTAACAAGTCAAGCTATCCCAATTTTTTAATACAGCTTTAAGACAGATTTTCTGTGAACAAAATACAATCCAGGCTTACAGTCAGTGTGCATTTTAAAGGGTAATCAGAGGGTTATTCCATGTATATAAAATATTTTATTTAAATGCTTTTGTTTTTGATCTGCATTCATGTTTTTGAACGTATGGATAAGCCAAGCAATTGTGCAAATTCCAATTGCTTGTGCTTTTTTAGGATTTTTATGATCAAACTCACTGACAACGTCACAGTTTATTGTCAATATACTATAGAATAAATGGTAAAATCATCATTCTTAAAAACATATATTTATAAGCAGAATTATTGGTCAGACTCTGGTTAAAAGTCCGTTACAAGGCTCATGGTTTTGGAGACAAGCCCCACATTTCCATATGTATATAAACACACAGACACACAGTCCTGTCTGTAGCATGAATGCCTTCAGGACATTTTCCTAATATATGCTCTTTTTTAAAACCATGGAGTCAATACAAAGAAGCGAAAGTCTCTTTTCTAAAAACCTCCAGAGCTGATGTAGTGGTCAGACATGTTGCATGCACTCAGTGGGAGATTATGTTACGGCTTAACGACAGGAAAATGTCAATGGATAAGAATGTAAAAAGTGGGCTCACAGGCCGAGTGATTTTACCAGACGTGGTCTGGCATGTTTTCAAGTGTAGTGAGGGGGGTTACAATAAGGTAAGAGAGGGAAGGAGGGGGAGGTCTGAACGCCCCCACAACCCCCTTAAATCTGGCTGCTGAAGACATAAGTCATCTTGTTTTTTAATAATATTAATATCATTATAGTCTAATCAGACCTAAAGGGACATAACAAAGGGTTTTGGAGCACAGGTAGCATAGTCAAAGAGTAAAAAGTAACTTATTACATTTACTCATATTACTGTATGTCAGTGGATGTTTTCTGTACATGAACCATTTTAAATAGTTTTTAAAAATCAATTCACTTGACTATGTGGGAAGTTTGGTTCAACACATTTCAAATAACATCTGAGAACTGTGTCAAATTAAATGAAAATCTCAAATAACAAAAGCTTTTCATTACTAGTGTTGTCTTGAGATGAGCATTTTACTCAACCATAATAAGCTAACATTGACACTGGAACTATTCATTATACTCAGGTGATAGTGGCAAAAATACTTAGTGCCAAATGAGTCTAATGCAGGACGTTCACAAGAGTTGGATTTTTTTTTTTATTCAAATAACATTAAGAGTAAAAAATACTATTCCAGTTGAATCCTGTGATTTCAGATTCATAAGGGCACATAATAACCCATATTTACTATACATTTGGCATCCTATATTTTTGTCATATATGTAGTACTCACGCAAACCCTACAGTTAGAGGCACTCCAACCAAATAAGTGTATTTCAAAAAGAAACACATAAAAAACAACAAGAGGCTGCACTCAGAGTGTTTGAGTTTAAGAAGTCGTTCATTTGCATTAAAGAAAATCACACCAGATGAGGCCAGGTTAGTTGCAACCTGCAGCTGAATGTCTAGCATTTTCAAAGAGACTTTCCTTCTTTTCAGAAGAAGATAAATCAAGCATAAAAAATATATTTTTGTTTGTCAGGATCTTCTGTGCACTAAAGTGCATAAAGACAAAATTTAAGACTTTAAAATGTCAAACAATTTGGTAGTTTGTCATTAATTTCAAACTTTTTAAACACAAAATATCAAAGATTTTTTTGTGAATGCACAAAAATAAGAAAACAAAATCAGATTCTCTCTTTTTTTCATTTTAAGAGAAGCCCCAATACACTGTTATAAAACCGTCACTTACAGAGAGTACAATATATAGCCCCCTAATTTCTTTAATTTCTACTGTGGTGCACATGTCTACCCTGTAGTAGTAGATATATTTGGTAATGTGTTATACTAAGCTATTTTTAAGGGAGTAGGCTAGTGGTCGCCTCACCACACTTAAGCAAGAAAAGTTCACTCAAAATACCCAGAGCTCAAAATAAATTTGAAATGAAGAAGAGCAGGACACTGGAGATCTTCCTCAAACTGTCAGTGTTGGTAAAAACCACTGGTAAAAAGCAGAGCTCTTTGGCTTTGAAGACTAAGCAAGGCTGACATGAAGCTGACGTTGCAAGACACTGATGTTTTTGTTTTTATTCATACTCAATAAAGAATACAATATAGTCATTTTACTTTCTCTGATAAAGACGTATGTCTAGTTTCATTGCTTTTTCTTAACAAAGCTGTTCATACATCTGGAGCGAATCCATTCTTTGCAATTCAAGCTTCTTCTTGCGCATAACTTTAGTTGCAGTACTTTTACTTGATTATACTGGTGGACTCTTTCTACACCCTGGATGGCGGTTGTGTCCATGTGCTTGCATAAACAGAGGCTTCAGCACAGATTCATATTCGGTCTGTTGCTCCTTTCCTTCTTGTCATTCCCTACTTTCTCCCTCTTTCCCAACCCAACTCAAAAGTCTATCCATCATTGTATTTCAGTAAAAAAGAACAGTATTATTATTGGTTTTTGATTGGTTACAATATGGCTCTAAAAAGCTTATTATTTGATCAAAAAGTGAGTTCAGCAACCTTAAAACTAACCAGTCACTATTTTGAATCTATCAGTGTTAACATAAAACAAAATTCGAGGTTTTATTTTTTCAAAAATTGATTATTGTCCCACAAAGTCACTTTTTTTCCAGAGACAATGCATTGCCTTTTAGAGTATACAAAAATGTCAACATGTTCCCTCCTCTAAAATTAGCTTATGAACCATTTATAGAAATATTATTAGAATACTATTCTTCTTTTATTTTGTGTTAATGATGTACTAAAAGGTCGGACAACAAAGGCATCAGTGTTTCACATGTTTTTTCATTCTAAATATTTGAATGGAAACAGCTTTCTCTGTAATCATAAACCAAATATCCGCTTGTTTAAATCGTACAGCCCTATGGTTCTCCTATGCCAGTATTTTGTATCCTTTAGAAAAAAAATCCATCAAACATGTGTACGAGGCTAAAAATAATAATTTCAAATAGATTTATGGGCGAGATAAAGAATGTTTGCACACCCTGAGGATATAGGAGTCTTTAATGGGACACAGCTCACTCTTTTCTTCACTGTGGAGGTGAAAATGCACATCTAATGGCACTAATCTTATTTTTGTAAGTGATACTGAGCTAACAACCAATGCACTCTTTAACTGCGGACATTTGACCACTTTAGATGTGTTGGATGTATTTTTATTTTAATTCTTATTCAAACTTTTAAATATTTTTCTTTAGTCTTTTGCCCTCTGGTAACATTATGTGTGACACTTTTAGGAATCGGTTTGTCATGGGTATCGGTGTCTTTTCGCTTCCTATTAACAAGTGCGAAATTTGAGAAGGGCGATAAACTGCAGTATAATCCGAAAGCACACAAAGGTACCATTTCAGTGCTTTAAATGCAGCTTTAGGTGAAAAGAAGGAAACATATAAGCATTCTTAAGCAGAAAAAATGAATTTAAGAAGATGGTATTTCATTCATGTTGCATTAGGGTTGTATGGTATGGACCAAATATCGTTGGATATCCATTTTTTTCGGTGAATAAGTAATAAATAGTCATCACATCACCAGCATTAAAAGCTTTAGTATGATTTAAGTAAATGTCAAACCATATTTAAAACTCTAAATGACAAATATAGGTGCCCTAGACACCAAGTACTGGCCAATGTTTTATTTTCTTTGAGCATCTAGAGGCGCACAGAGAGCACAAACCCTCAAGGCATTATTAGCCTAATGATTAGCAAAAATGTAAAATAACTGCCACAAACTTGCAATGATCATGAATGCTTAAAAAAAATCTGGATCCGGATTGTGATCAACATCAAAATCTAATCACTTCTTCTCTGTGCCATGACCAAGATTCCCTGATACTGTAATAAAAACCGTTCATAACTTTTGAAACTGTTGTGCAGGAAGACATTAAAAAAGACAAATGCCTCGAACACAAGGTCTAAAACAATATTAACATTTTTAAGCTTGACTGTTGAAATATTTTATCAATTCTGATATTGTTTAAATGGTAAGACATGGCTCTGCATAGACATTTGGAGTAGTGGTCGCCCCCATTAAAATAACATATATCAATCTGATCATATGATCTTTGTAGAAACTTGATGGATGGAGCGCAGAGCAGGAAAAACAAGCTTTGGATCTTCACTAGTAAGAAATGTTGTTAATGAGGTCTTCACAGGGATTCAAGTATTACAACAGGGATATTTTGGTGCCTTGCTTAAAAAGGTTCAAAGTTAGTTCAAAAGATGGTAGAAAATGCAGAAATCTAAATCAAACACATTCACACTAAATAGAAAATTCATTTCATGCATTAAATACTTTGCCTGATGTTTTCTCTGCTGTGATGCATGCAACAACTAGCAATTAATTTCTCTTACACTCATATATCTTTGCCCATTTAAGGGCAAAGTCAAAAGTAGCAGAAAGTAGCTAGCTTTAACTGCCTGAGCCGCAGCTTGGCTGGCAGCTGGCGCTTATGGAAAGATCTGATCAAAACATAATTGCTGGACAGCTCCTTTGTGATATTTATGATCAAAACGAGACATGACATTAGAAAGCACACATGTTTTTGGCAATATTTTGTAAAGTTGGTAAGATCTTACCAACTCCACTTTCTATATCCATTTTTTCCAAATATTTAATGTAGGCAGTGAGCAGGAGATTATATGCAATTTTTGCGAATTAAAAAAGTTAAAAATTTCCCCAAACTGGGCGTTGAGGACTTTTAGTGTTGTTGCAGTGGCACCAAAATGGTTCCATCTTGAACTTTCATCAAGACATTTGAAGACCTTTTAAGGATCCGGACAGTGAAAAATTGAGGCAATTTTTGCAATGCATTACAAGCAGATATTGTGCTATGTCAAAGTTTCTTAACCAATGTTTTAGCAGACTATCTATTCAGTCAATCAATTTAATGGCAGAACACGAAGGTTTCATAAGCTTCTGTCAAGGGCATAGAATTGGGTAGGGACGCTAGGGACACGTCTCTATCAATATTATGCCACTACTGCATGGTCCCTAACATAAAACACAAGCATAGTTTATAACGTTATAACTAAAAAATGCTTATATTTAATGCCAAAGAGATACTTAAAGAGTTTTTTTAATTACTGTCCATCAAAAAGGCAGCAACCGTTTTAGACCAACACTAAAAGTTTGTGGGGAAAAACACAGTAAAACCTTTAATTAATAGCATGACTTTATACATTCATAGTGTTGGGGAATACACTTATCAGTAGTCCTTTTTGGTTTTGGTTCTGTATTTATCAGACAATAACCATGCCATCAAAATTTCTGATTGATCCCAAATTGTCCCACTGTTCATGTGTCATGCATCAATATATTTCTGTCAAGGAATAGACAGTAGAGATTTAGACAAGTTTTTTTCTGAATATGATAGTTTGCTTGTTTGTTTGGTTAGCTCTACATGACATTAAAAAACAGTCATAAGTGCAAAACACATCAACTTTCAGGGGTGCCATCTTGGTGTGCTTTTATGTACCCACCAATGTCAAAATCAAACCTACGCCCTTGGCTACTGCTATATGCACATAAAGAAAAACTTTGTTAACAAGCACAACGTTGCAACCCTTTAAACATCCCAGAATAGATTTGATAAAAATGGTCTGAAGACCTTTCACCACAACATATAGAATATTTAGAAACTTACATGTATGGTCTTAAATACTGATACAAACAATTCAGTTTTACCCAAAATCACGTTTGAAAATGTATTTCGGAAATTTAAAAAATCCCTTTGTTGTGCTTTTAAGTAATACTAGATGATGTGTTAATCTGTGTCTAAAATCGATTGCATAATTAGATGTTGGTTTTATCCATAATAATGATTTTATCCATGAATTTCTTCAGCCTGAAACACCTGCGATGCCTCTAACTTTTGCCCCTCGCAGCAGTCTGATGTCATCCTGAATGTGCTCACTGTTATTAAACAATAGTCTATTTCCATCAGCTACAGCAGCCCTATGAAACGCTCACGTCCCATTAATCATGGGCAAGCTTTAAAACAATAAGAGGATGCAACTGTTACACCAATGCGAGCCCTGAGCACAGAGATCTTTCACCTACTCACCTCTTACATACTGATCTGATTACAGCTCTGCTTTAAGATGAACTAAGTGAGGAGATATGGAGACCGTTTGTGTCCCTGCCAGCTGTAGTCGAGGGCACGGAAGAAAGTTTTGACAATGATGTGGATGATCTTTTTTTAAAGAAGAGACTTTTGGATAAATCTAACATTTTTCTACATTGTTTAATTGAGAATTCTCTGTGATTCTAGTCCAACGCCCATGTTTTGTTTCTTTCGGTCTTCATTTCCACCCACTTTTACCTCTGTATGATGAAATGTGGAATTCTGAATGCTGCAAATGCGAGTTTAAGCGTTCTCCTCTCTGAAGCTGGCAAAATTTAAAACTCCAATATGTTTGGTACCAGGTGTTATCAAAATACAATGCTATTTTATTAGTATATGGTGTTGAGAATACTATAACTTACAAAATTCAATGTTCTCTAAAGAGTTGGGACAGAAGAAAATAATGCATCTCCTGCACTCTGCACAAAAATATTGTTGAAATTATACAAAAACTTTCCTGATGTCCCTGTGCCATGCAGACTAAATGAGTTAACCTGAAGACTTTAGATCAAGTGAGCTTCTATTGTAGTTGCATTGGTAGGCTAAACAATATCACTGTTGATCAAATGTGCAAGATCATAGCAAATTCAAAATTCCTCATATTATGACTAACCCACTGCTTTGTCTTCTTTTTTGCATCTTGTGAAATTTTAGATGCTTTGCTGTCAAAGGCAACTAACTTTTAAATAAAACTTTTAATATTTTTGAGTCCAAGTGGATCATTTCTGAGGATAAACAGTATTATTTGTGCAATATTGTTAACAGCAAATAATGGAATTTAATAATCAGTTTTGGAAGATGTTAACATTTCTGCAGTTATTGACGGATAAATTATCAGTCATGTTTGGTGATTGTACACACCCTATATTGGCTGTAATGTTGGCAGAATGTATGAAAGTACCACTGTTTTTAACTTTATCATGATACTTTTAGGAACATTTTGACTTTAAGACATTTAAAAATCACACACTTAAAACAATCAGAGGCTTTTCCTGTGGATGGAGAGTAAACATAATCTCAAAGTGTTATTCATGTTCAAAAACAAACACTGAGGACTTAAATGGGACAACAGGGCATATCAACAAATAGAATTAATTTGTGGAACAGCTGAGGAAACAGAGACAAGCAACATTAGGTATGCTCAGAAAAAATATTAAAAAATAACGTTTTTATAAGAAATGTCTTAATTATGCGTCTTGAGTTAATTGTTTTGTGCTATGGATAATAATTTGATATTGTGTTACAATCGTTTTGCTTTCATTCTCAGCTGTTTTTTTCTGGTCATATTTTGAATACCTTTGGCTTCAGTTATTTGGGTTAAAATTTTTCCTAAAAACAAAAAGCACTACACACGTTCTGTAATTCATTCTTCACTCTTTCAAACAAAAATGTCTCATAATTATTATCTGTATTGATCTTGTTCTGTTAAAGCTATTTGCTTCATCTTTCCATTTTGTTCCCATTTTGAGGATGTTGAAAATGGACTGATTAATTAATCATCATTAAATGTAAATCTATAAGATGAACATTAATATTAAGTAGAGGCATACATGTTGTTTTTCACAAAAAAAAAATCCACAAAGAAAAGAACAAGTCCATTTTTGTAAGGTTGAGACTTTGTGCTCTTGACATAAAAGGTGTTGGTAACAGAGATAATGAGTTTACATTTAAATTAAGATCAGGGGAAATCCAACACTCTGTACCCATGATAATATGAGTGTTGGTATTTTAGGGGCTGATGGTAATGAAGAGTGAAAATTAAAGATAAGATAATCCCTTATTGATCCCCAGAGGGGAGACTGGGGATCAGTAAAGGAAACAGAACCATCACTAAAAAATGTATTATATTTTTAATGAATTCCTCCTTAAACACTGTATGTTATTGTTCGCAGATGATTCTGAAACTTACAAAGTGAAAGGGGACCAACAGCAGTGATTTATGACAAAAATGAAAATTAAGTAAGTGGAGATACAGTGACGATAAGATCACAAGGTCAGAAGTAGAGAAAAAGTAAAATTGCAAAGGTACTTGTGCACCCTTAAGAACATTCTGCACCAAATCCTTGTCAGTGCTTCATAAACAATGTGTAGGAATTTGGCTCCATTTGCTGGTGATAAAAACAAGAAAATACCAAATATTGAGTGCAGAGGGCTTTCTCTCTCAGCTGCCTTGGTATCAAACTTTAAACATTTGGGGCTGCTGTTGCTGTTAAGTATCATCAAGTATCACAAATATTCTGGTAAAAATCCATATGATCCGAGACATTACATTTCAGCAAATCCAAAAGGTTTAAATAATATCACAGGAGATTATGGTAGACTACATAAATCCAGAAATGTCTGGTTTCCACTGCGAGTTTAGCAGCAAAATAGTTGAATCTACATTTTTATCACAAATTAATGAAATCAGTAATTTCATTTGACTTTAATTTGCCCAAATAGTAACTTTGGCTACACACATATAGTACTAAACCTCTCTCCCTGTACTCACACTAAAGTAAAATTTAGTTTTAGGCTTTGTGTTGGTGTCATTTAAAATACACGGTGCAGCAACAATGACACCAGAGTTAAACCAAGGCTAAATCAAAGGCTGGCTGTAGATCTCAATTCAAACACATGCAAAATCATGTCAATACAGAATTATTGTCATAAAAGACTTTTTCCTGAAGCTTATGCTGATAAATGAGACTATACATGTAACTTCAAGGCCACAACCTTCTGTTCTAATTATCTGTTCTTTCTAATTCATGAGCTGCAGATATATATTGCCCTGTCAACAACAAAATCAGGCCGGTTCAAAATTACTGAACTTTTAGGGTACAATTAAACATTTCCCAGTTTTTTTCTCAAATGGATATCCTTGACACTTTCAAGGAGGGCTGGTTATGGCACAAAGAAAGAGCGATACAATTTTGGGGGTGATGAAAACCAGGATGTGGATCCAGAAATTTTTAAAGGACTTCTTAACAGTGCAAGTTTTACACATTCTTGACTCACCTGACAATGTTGGAAATGCCTTGGGAATGATTTGTGCTTTCTGAGCACTTCCATTTTTTTTTTTATTAATAACTGTTAATATCAATACTGATATTTTAGTTGCTGTGCTACCGAAAGTTTGCCTACAATTTTAAATAGCATGTTAAAGATGCTTAAATATCTTGAAATTAGATGACTGGTGGTTTCAAAAATATAACAAACTACAAACAAAATATAAAAATATGTGCCTAAGATTAATTAATCTGATGTAAAAAATGCCCAAAATGCATCAACATACTTGCATCAGAGCCCTGCCACTGATAATTTCATGTAATGAAGGGGGTGTGCATGGTCATAAATGAATTGTTTTGCAGTTTAAACAAAAAAATTGCAGTATTGGGAGTTTGCAACTTGGATTACGTTGCTCTTGTGACAGACAGTTCTCTTATGATTCTTAATATCATATTAGATTTAACAAGTCTGGTATAAAAGCAAAGAAGTGGTACAACTCTGTCATTGTAATGAGTGGCAGTTGAAAAAAAAGCAAAAACTATTTAAATTATTACAGCAATTGTGCAAAAGGGAGGAGTGAATCTTTCCAAAAAATGCAGGCAAACTCCTGCTCACTGTCTAGATTGCACAAAAATCACTGGCATCACATTTGAACATTACAAATGTCCAAACAAAATGGAGAAAGAATGAGTTTTCCATCAGATTTTGATCAATTTGGACTCAGGGACTTCTTTTTGTTTGTAGCTGTGGCATCAAATGCTGACCTTCCTCCTTTAAATTCTAACAGTATGTCACTTTTTTTTTAAATTCTGGTGCTGTGACAACCCTGACTCCCCCCAGCTGCCTCCCATCCATCCTCACCTGTGACATCCCTCTTCCTCTTACTGGAGCTCTTCTTGTCCGAGTCGGCCGACGCCACGCTCTGCGGCGAGTACTCTCCATCCAGGCACCCGCCCGTGGCTCCAGGCAGCCTCTCTCCTACACTGTCCAGGTCAGGGCCTCCGCTTCCATTGGCACCCACTGCCACGGGTGACACGACGGGCGGGCAGGAATCGGGCCCCCTCACCCGCGTCTCACAGGGGTTGAACTGCCAGTCGCCTCTCTGGTAGCCCGGGCCTTCCTGGTACAGTCTGTCATCTCTGGGGTAGGCGGCAGCGTGGGGGGCAGGAGGGACCAGGCAGGAGCTGGTGAAGTCCGTGTAGGTGAGGAACTCGGGCTTCTGGTGCAGGGAGAAAGAGGCCTGCTGGTAGGGCGACTGCAGATTGGCTCCTGGGACGCCCGAGTGGGGGTTTCTCATGCAGCCCCAAAGTGGGCTGCTGGGGTGGGTGCTCCGCATGCAGCTGCTGGCCGGTTGATCCATTATGATGCAAAAAAAAGAGTCTGGTTTCAGTCTAAAGTGAGCAGAGGAGTTTGAATTCTTCTCAATGATTCAGGCTGTAAATCTGAGAAAAATCCCCCTCAGCTGCCTAAATTCTCATCATGGTCTCCTCCACAGTGTGAGGATAGACGCCTTCCTGTGACAGCGTGTTTCCCTCTCTCTCTGGGAGCCCGTGTGACGTCCTTTGGAGCCTCTGGTCCTCACACTCTCTCACACACTTTCCCCTCTCCTCTACTGTCCTGCTCTCACTGCTCTGACTGGCTTGTGGCTCGGCGGGAGAGCGGCATCTGCAAACTGCATGACTCCCCTCCTCGGGCTGGCTGTTTTCACAACTCTTCTAAGGCATTCTTGACAGGCGAGCCCTCCTCCTTTTTCTTAAACGTTTAGGTGGGAAAGAGTGGCAAGTTTATGGAGTGTAATGTGAGAATGTAGAGGAGGAGCCCCGGCCGGCCACATGTTGGTAGTACCCTCCAACCAACCCGGCCTCATCAAACTATTAATCACAGGGGAAATTTTATATGCACATCTAATGGGCTTTCCAGACGCAGAGCTTTTTAAAGGGACATTGTCTGTAAAATATAAAGCCGGCACCCACCCACATGGGAGCTGGGGACCATGGTTATTAGCGAATTCTAACAAACAGAGGAGGACTTGGATGTAAAATGTGCTCAAATCAATATTAAAATGAGGTTTATGATGAAATCCAGACAGCTGGACAAGTCTTTGTTCAATTTTCCACCAGTGAAAAATATATTTCGTGACCAATGTGTTGTACATAGCACATATGCTGCATACCCACTAGGAGAAATCTGTCATATTCTAGCAGGAATTTGCCTGCAACATTTCTCACCAAAAAAAAAAATGTATTAGCTGCACAAATATTTTGCCAATGCTAGACAAGGGTTGCCAAAGTATAGCCTTTTTCATGAAATAATACCGTAATTTGTTGTTTTTTCATGAAATAATACCGTAATTTGTTGTAATTTGTTGTTTACAGGACGTACCCCAATCATTTCATGCTCTTTTCCAGGAAATGCTGTTTTCAAATGTACCCACATTTTACCCTAACCTTACTCTCTCAGATAACTCAAAAATCACCTACATTCAAAGTTTTAATCGATGAAATTTCAGAACTGTACACGATTTTCTAAATTTCTGCCCAAGCACGCTAACCCTTAATCAGTGGGCAGCAGACAGACACCGGAGCCTGGCTAGAATATTGTGGAGATTACCCATTGTAGTAGCCCTACCACAGATTACACTAAACATCCATACTGCTTTTCTTGCTCATTTTCCATGCTCTTTCCCAGGAAAATGCTGTTTTCAAATGTAACACATTTTGCCCAAACCTTGCTCTCTCAGATAACTCAAAAATTACCTACATTCAAAGTTTTAATCAATGAAATTTCAGAATTTTCCCAACAAAACAGTACAAGATTTTCTCCCTCAAACAAATGAGGGGACATCTTTTGCTTCACACACCCACAATTTCTAAATTTCTGCCCGAGCATGCGCAGTCACAGTGTGCCAACCAATCAGAGAGCAGCTATCCACATGCCAATGTCTTCGACCAATCACAGCATAGCTATTTTGGTCCCCTTGCTCACAAGATAGCAGTGCCCTGTGTTTACACGTAAGTGGCACCACAACACTTGAGAATAACACAATCAATACACAAAGGTTACCAAATTAAGACCCAAAGTACCTGATTAGAGCAGTTTAACAGTTTAATAAGAATTACACAAGGTGGTGGCAATGTTTCGAAGAAACAGATTGTTCCAGATTTTTTTTATCAGATGTGTTGAAATCACGATGTTTGAAGATGAAATATTTTGCAAATATTTTGTTTTTGTGTATAATACGCACCTGAAAACAAGACCAGCAATGAAATGACACAAATATCACAGCAACTTTTAGGCCGAGGTGGCTAAAGAGAGCACAAATCTCCACAAAGGCATTCTTGAAATTGTTAGCTGGGTTATTAGCAAAAATGTAAAAAACTGCCCTGATGTTTACAAATAAAATCTAAAAAAAAATCCATGATCCACATATGGATTTGGATCCCTGACCAAATATACCATGAGCAATTTTTCCTGCAAATGTCTTTAAATTCCACCAACATATTTTTGAGTTATTAGCAAAAAGTGAAACACTGCTTGATGTCACAATGTTAAAAAATCCTTTAAAAAATCTTGGATCTGAATCTGTATTCAGATCACCACTAAAATCTTCTGATTTCTGTCATTTGAACAATGTTTCAGAAAATGCCATGAAATTCCTTTGAGCACTTCTTGTTATGTCTCTCACAGTCAAACGAGCCAACAAACAGACAAGCACAACAAACTTACAGCCTCCCTGGAGGAAGTAATCAACGTGACAATATATTGTGATCTATTGGCCTGTAGATATTTTATTACCCTAATGGAAACAGTTGGAAAAGTGGGTGAAAATGAGAGAGTACCATCTCAATAGTACAAATTTTCTAACATAACTGACAAGGTTCAAAAAGTTTGTTAAACTGGTGAGGAGCGAGATAAACTCTTTCCCTTTTAAGTTTTACCCATGTGCCTACTGTGGAATTCAGAGCCTGCCTACATATTTTGGCTTTTATTTGTATTAAATCTACAAAAATAAGTTTGGTAAGTGCAATGAGCTGGAAAAAGTTACCAACTAAAATCAGCAATTAATTGCGTGTAGTAATTTGACCTCTAAATTTGAACAAATCGAGTGCTGCTTAAACTGGACATATCAGTTAGCAATGCTTAGAAAAGTTACTAGCAAGAAGCAAGTTTTTCCACTGGACATTTTTATATAGCTGTCTCAATATTTTCAGGAGTATACCTGCAATTTTAATCAACTTCATTTCACTGTATTTTCTCAAGATCCCACATCAGTTTCAGTGGAATGTTGTTGACCTCCTCCTTTCTAAAGTGTCTTAAGATGACATTTGTCATGATTTAGTGCTGTACTAGACTGGTTGATTGATTGAGATTCACAAATACATTTGCAACATTTAAAAAATGGGTTGTGATGACAAATGTTGCAAGAGTATTTGTCCTGCAATATTTACAACCGAAGACAAGAGAAGAACAAGACAGAGAGAGAGAGACTGACAAACACTGAAAACTTTTAGGAATGTGCGCTTACGGTAAATGTCTTTATCAATGAAAGTATGTAATAACTCATAACTGATGCCCTCTTGGAATTATTTTATTTTTCTTTACAGTAAAAGACCCAAGAATTGCCTTGCCTGACGTTAAAACTGCTAAATGATGAACAATTTTACATAACTGACAGAAATATTATTAAACTAGAAAGGCTGCTCAGTAATGGCTGTGGCTTTCTGCTCCAATTGGACATCTGAGTCTCCGCTCATGTCCATGTGGAGAATGCTGTGTTCCATTCCCATCGGACATGGGAAGAGGGGAGTGTGAATGAAGTGATTGCCGAGTTAGGGCGTTTTCACATTAGGCCCACCTGTTTCGAACTGGACTGCGGCGTGGTTCACCTCCCTCCCCCTCCGGCTTGCATTCACACTTGCAACATCGAACCGTCCCCGGGCCCACTTGTGTATTTACTCAGTTTGAAACAGCAGGGGGCGATATGCGCGTAACTGGTTGCCAAACCTGCTACGGAGGAGAATGAAGAAGAGACTACCATGGTAACCATTTCCTACACCAAACAACCAATGTTTAAGTTTCGCTCTCTTTTCCACTTTCCTTCAATGTGTTTTTTTTATCGGGTTTGAGACGGCATCAGTGACCTTCTGGACCCTTGTAAATCATTGTAATCCTCAACCAGAACAAACAAATC
The DNA here is from genome assembly GCA_036419115.1 of Scarus forsteni. Classification (NCBI taxonomy): domain Eukaryota; kingdom Metazoa; phylum Chordata; class Actinopteri; order Labriformes; family Labridae; genus Scarus; species Scarus forsteni. Next base: position 9,965,138 of record JAZDUH010000518.1, read on the forward strand.
GACAAATTGAGTAAGCAAAAGATTCAACCGCGGGATTAACAGGAAGTAATGCATCAAAAGTAGATCGGTTCGGACCACTTTGTTTCACACTAGTGAAACCGCACCAAATGTAGGGAGATGGAGAGGATCGAGACCACCCCTTCATGGAGGTCTCGGACCGGCTGATTTGGTGCACACCAAAGTGTTCACATTGATACTAACGTACCAAATGCTGGGCCAAAACTTCTTTAGTGCGCACTAAATGTGGTTGGTGTGAAAACACCCTCAGTTACAAATTCGGAAAGAACGTGCTGATCTACCAGGCTATTGTTAGCTATTGTGTTAGCAGAAGTCCACTGCTGGCATTGCAAGGGAACCTGGGACATGTAGTGACATGGGCTTGAAACACTTTGAAGTCAGATTGCATGTAAAGTACAATTCCCATAATGATGTAAATTAATGGGATTTGCCATCATAAAGTTTAGTGTTATTTGTGAAGTCGGTCTGGATCGGATCAGCACCAAAATGTAATGCCTTCTTCCTTGGACTAAACCGCAGCTCTGGTAAAACTTTCATGTAAATTCATCCCCTGGTTTTTGTGTAATCCTGCTAACAGACAGACTGCAAAGTGTTTCTCTCTTTATGCGAGCTATATTTGAAGTTGCTTGAGATCCTTCTTTGAAACATTTCCAACATAGAAACAAACCTAACAACATGATCATTAAAGGTTAAACTAATCTACAGCTGTCCATGTATTTTTTAAGCTGTCCCTAAAAAAATCTCAAATTGAAAGTGAAAAGAAAAAGTAAAAATGAAATTAAAATTAAGACTGTAATTCAGTGAAATGCTGTTAGAGCCTGACTCATTTCAGGTCCTTGGCCCTCTCTGACACCCAATTTAGTTCCGTTTTTGACACCCTTTAGACGAAAGTTAACCCGAGCCATTTCCCAGTGCACCCCTGATCCCCGCCTGTCCTCTCCAATCTAAAACTCCCCCATTTTTTTCTGGCTCAGTTTTTACGACTGTGTGTGTGACAGAGTGTAACGCTACACACCCAAATCCACCTGGCTGGACTCTGTTTAACTCGGAGGTGAGAGGAGGACTGGATTTGATATTGGCTGTGCAGGCGCTCACACCTCTTGAGGTTTCTCACTTTTGTGAAACACAATATAAAATTTCAGAGCCATATTTCAAACATACTTGTTAATATTTCCTCTTAGGAAACACAGCGGCTGAAGGGGCTTTTTTATTTTTTGTGTTTATTTCTGCATGGGGACCGATCATATGTGATAAAAGTCATGATATTTAACACAGTTTGGGTGATATGAGATGGTATTATCAGGGATGTAGCAATATATTAAGCTCAAAATAGGGTTTGTATGGCTTTTAAATGCAACTTTCTGTTATTTAAATTAGAATTAAATTAGATATAAAAGAATATATTTCAATTTTCAGCCATCTATTTTAACCTGTCTCTTGGGTTAATGTGACAAACCTTTCAACAATTATTCCACATTTTTGATCAACGTTTGAAAGTACAAACCTCTTACTTGTGAAGGAATGTCTCCAACTATTAAAATCTTTTAACTCAACCAGAGAAATTGGTCTGGACCCAGTTTCAGCGTATCCTTTACCCAATAAACCCACTGAACCACATTTTATAGAAAAACACTTTTCCTCATACTGCTCATGTTTTTGAGCTGAGGTTGGTGTGTCCTCACTTTGCTCCTGACCCGTCAGACAAGACGGAGGAAGAATCACAGCTCAAGTGAGAGGAGAGATTTAGAGATAAGACAGAAAAGAGGTGAAAAAGATGTGAAATATAAGACAAAAGTGAGGTATTAGAGGGAGAGACGGCTTGTTTAAGGTCCTTTCTTATGACCAGACATTTAGACATTCAGCTGATGTTTTTTTTTTGGATTTGATTTGAAATTGAAACAGCTCTTATATAGATATTGTCTAAGAATGCTGGAAGTCTTTCTAAACAGAATTTAACAGTGCATCCAGGTTGTATTTAACATAGACGAAAATATATTTTGAAAAGTTCATGTGTGAACTTAAAGGAGACATATCATGCTGATGCATGATTTAATACTTACATATAATATAATAAATTTGAAAACAAGACCTTACACCCCCTTAATTTTCAAAAAATGAGATATTGTATTTTTACTGATATCCTAGAACGAGATTTGATGCCTCTGAAAATAGGTCATTGCGAGATGTCCGCGAGATTTAAATCGTTGTGACGACACGAGGTACCTTTCTTTTTATTGGAGTAATCTGATAAAACCCTTCCTCCTCTGTGATGTCCATTAGCCACAAAACCGTCACCGAGGAACACATTCACCCAGCAGCAGTATATAGATCCCAAGCTCACATTCACTCGTTACCAGCTCTGGCCTGTAGGGGGACTCAATACGCGGTTGCTGCTTTGAGTCTGTTGGAAAATACAGTAGAAGAAGAAGGACAGGCTGGCTCAACCCTCTCGGCAGCTCTGACAGAACTGACCAATCAGAGCACAAAGGGCTGTGATGTTGTGAGGTAACTGTAGGTCATCCTGAGATCCGAGCTTTTCAACGAGAGCTTGATAATGGCCTAAAATGAGGATTTTGAGAACGCTATTGTGGGGCAATGAAGGAACTAAATGACTTGTACTGAGGGCAGAAATGCTTTACAGGCATCCTAGTCTGGCATAGTGAAAAGGAGAAACAAGCATGATTTGTCTCCTTTAAGTAATCGCCTACACTGGACAAAGCTTAGTCAGTATATACAGTATATAAACCTGTTACTTTAGTCCATGTACACATACTTCTGCTTATTTATCAATGATTTTGATCGATGTACATGCACTCCTGGTCTAGGGGTGCAAAATTATTGCGTTAATCGCAATTAATTACAGTCACTATTTATGCATTATGTTTTTTAATCGCATTAATCTCAATTTAATCTCATTTCTATGTTTTGGTATTTCGAGTCCATTTCTGATAAAACTGCAGATCTTGCTGCATCCACAGGGATCACTTTTACACGCGGCTGTTTATTTTCAAACATGCAGTTAACTTCCTGTTGTCGTCACATCCGCAGCTCCGCCTCTGTTCCTTGATTGGGCAGCTGAAGTTGGAGAGGTTTTATGCATTGGGCTTCTTGTGCTTTAGTTTTTGGGGGGTGGAGAACAATCTTTTGATGTGCCACAATAAGCGAATGAATTTCAAGAAAAATACCTCGAGTTGAAGCTCTTTTTTTTTTTTAGCAATTTTTTCAGTGAGATTAAAAAATAGTTTAATTTGATTAACTAATTACAGGTCATAATTAATTAATCATTCAAATTATTTAATCTACTGAAAGCATTATCCTGGTCATTCATTTATTCATCCAAAGTTCATATACACATGCCTCAATGCAACATATTTATATTAATCTGTACATTGCTTCAGTTGATAATAGGGCTGAACAATATATTGTTATCATATCTATATGTAGATATGAAAATTTAAGATATTAATATCTAAAAAGCAATGATATAAACAATATAGATTGCACCGTGCTCGCCCTGCATGTCCAGCTCTGGAAGTCACAACAAATTGTTGCCCTGACCACGATGTGGTCATATCGTGTTATATCGATTTCGAGATATGTGGCATGAACATCGAGATATGAAATTTAGTCATTCAGCTCTAGTTGATATGCATGAATGTTTTTATGTTCAAGTATTTATTCTTGTTCACGATGATTCATGGCCTTATATTTTTTGCTCAGATGTTACAGTATCTCTACAATATACAATCATGCATTTTGATATATTAGTAAAACGTGTAAATGGATCTATTTGTCCGTCCGTCCGTCCATCTATCTATCTGTCTACCTCAATGATGAAAATATAGTCCTTTTCTTAAAGGCAACCATTTGTGAATGAGAATAAATGCAAATTTGCAAATGCAAATTTTATTTGTTCCTAATCACTTCCTTTTTATCCTAAAACAGTACCTTAACTCTATTCTTGGTTTATTTTTAACTTATTTTCAACATTTTAATCTTATTCAGAAATCTTGATACTGGTTTTGACACTATTCACAAACTTTTTTTCTTAACATTTTCACATGATTCCCAAAATACACCCACGTACTTCAACATTTTCTCAAAATATTGTCCTTTAAACTGAGCTGCATGATTACAAAAATACCTCCACTCTTATTTTGCACCTTAACCTAATACTCCTCTGTAGGAAAATTCCACAGAAAGGAGTAGAACCAAAGAGCAGGGCAAGAAAAAGTTAGACTTTGTCAAAACTAACAAAATGAGGAGTTGAAAGAAAGAGAGTATAAAGAGGAGTATGACGAAAAACAGCAGAAGGGAGAGTCTTTGAGGTCACACACCAAACCCCCTTTCCATTTACCCAGCGAATTGTTGAGCCATGAAGCATCCCCGGCTTTTACTGGCAGTCTGAGCCTGGGCCGCACCGCAGGGAGCAGAGGTTACTCTACATTTGTGGTCAGAGCCGGGGCCATCTGTGTGTCAGGATAAATTAGAGTGTGTGTGCTGTGTAAATATACGTCACTGCGAGTCTATGTGCACGTGTCGCAGTGAAACAGATAAAAGGGGTTTATGTGAAATTCTGTAAATGTTAAAGAAAGCCCTATATCATAAAAGTTTTGAAAAGTATTCAGGATGAAGGCAGGTCACAAAGTGGTACAGAAAAAAATATCAAAGGAAAACTGGACATACTGGTGTGAGCTAACTCTCTGCATGGCTTAAAGTCAAATAACAGCGGCCACTACATGTAACAATGGCCATCAGGCACAAATTGACAGAAAAAAAGCCTGAAGCAACTCCTTTACTGAAAGACATGCCAACTCATAGATGGCTTCAAAATGGGGCTAGTTCACAAAACTTGACTTAACAAAACTTTCTGCTTCTTAAGGACGGCAGAAGCTATCAGAAACATAGCATCATAATTCTGAGGATGGAACTATACATACGTTTGCACAGCTTAAGACTTTACGAAGCAGCTTTTAACTCTGCTGTTCCATGTGGTAATGTGGACTTTAAAAATGCCATCAGCCCACTGGAGTCCTGTTGTGTCACAAAACTTAATACAAGCATATCTTGTACATATTTTAAGCAGTGATTTGTTTCATTGGTTTTGCAAGCTATGGTAGCATGACAAAGACAAAGCATGCAAATCAATGCTACCAAAGCTAGCAAAGGTGTGATGTGAGACTACCCACCTTCCACCACTATTGTTTCCTACTACTGCTAGATTTCTGTCAATCACTCTTGGTGCTTTCAAATGAATTCCATCCATAATAGCTTATAGCTTTTACCTTTTGCCAGTTTCCGTTCAGCCTAAATAATCATTAAAGTAAGGTGGGTAAGTGAAGATCATCATGGTGATAAAAATGTGTTTCATTAAGTTTCGTTTTTGCCATATCATATTATCAGCAGTGACCCAAGAACAGCTAACAATCCCATAGCTTACAAAACTGAGGCTACGTTTACACGGACGCTCTCTGGCTTAGAAACGCAAACGTTTTTCCTTTGCGTATTCAAGTCAATCGGGGACGCTGGAGATGAATGAAGCCGCTGTAGTATGCACGCCGGTTCAGTAGATGGCAGTGTAGGTTTGCAGAGAGGCAGCGCTGCTACAATACACATACAAAGAAGAAAAACTTTTCACAAACAACAATGGCGAGTGGATGCAAAAAGATGCAGGAGTTTCTTTTCTGGACAACAAATCAGTTTGGACAACAAAACTGTCTAGATAGTTTTATCTGGATAACAAACCGAGCACGGTAAGTGGCACACACATTACTCGGTAGATGGCCAAAGCTGTTGTTGTTCCTGGTATGCGCACGCAGCCTTCATGTGAAACAGGAGTGTTTTGGAAACTTGCCACTCTGGAGCCTGTTTTCAAAAAGTTTCAGTTTTCAGGCAATCCACAAAGAGTTTCAAGTGTTAACCACCCCTAAGTCTTTCCTGCACCATTCTTTTGGCTGGTGCCCAAATGACCAGGTGAAATACACCCATCAGAGTGGCTCACTTTGCAAAACTGTTGTCATGGAAGCAGTGTCTCTATGTATGTTTTTTTTATGGTACCTTCATTATTTGCATTTTTTTTTTCACCAAACATTGAGTTTGATGGGTCCAAAGGGTCAGTTACACATGCACTGATGTGGCATCATTTATTTAAATTATGAACAGAAATATTCTTATAATTATCTAAAACAGTCGTAGGGATGTATATGTAAGGCTGAACAACTCTACTGTTTCCATGTTTGTAAAAGGGGATAAAGTTTGAGGAACTCAGGGGTGTGTTGACTCAGGCTCAGTCATACACACCACAGACCGCTGATAAATGAGCCTGACGTGAGTCACATCTCCCCTCACCCTGACGGCAACCTGTTTCTGTCAGTCTAACGCTGAGGGTGCTTGCATAAGCGTGTGTGTGAGAGATCGAGGCAGATAAAATTAAAAACTAAAGAGTCATCATATTAAAAGCTACAGCTGGTCAGTTTCTTAATGTATTCTCTTCTCTGATTTGTTCATGTCTTAATGCTTTTTCACACAATTCTGTTCACTCTGTGTGACCATGCTGAGGTGTGTGTGTGTGTGTGTGTGCTTTCATCTGATCCATCTTGGTGTCACTGGCAGGATTAGAGTCCTCCATCAGTCTCTAGAATCTGACAGCGTGACCCTGTGTGACCCTGAGTTCACCTGGGTCCTACTGGACTGTGGGAGCCCCCTTATCTCTGCTACTGTCCCAGAGAGAAGAGGGGGAGGGGAAGGGGAGGGAGGCGTCGGGAAAAACTGAGTAGATGAAATTCTGAGGATAGAAAACAAAAAGTGTTTTCACTCAAATTTACAACGTTTGGTTGGATCAATACAGGGTCTCTGCAACACTGTTTAAAGCTTTTAACTCCACAGTTAGGAAGCAACTAACTACAGTTAGATAATAAACAGATATGAGCCAATAAACAAAGCTACTGTTTTTGTTACTGCTACTGGCTGCTTTCTCCTCACTGAATCATATTTTATGAGCGCACTGAAGGTTCATCATGTACCTAACCCTAACAATCAGGATAAACCACAAAATGTAATTATTGCTAATGGGAAACTATCACATAGACTTTTTAATTGCAACGCATAGAATGCTTAATGTTTTTTGGTAGCCGCAGTAGCCATGACTCTGATTTTCTCCATAACTTTCACTAAGGTAAATGTAAAAAGAGAAAACTGATGAGTCACTGGAAGTGTTTCTTTCACATATTGTACAAATCGCTTCATGTATGTTAAATTGATGATGTGGTTTAAAAGCTGCAGATCGCCAACAGTGTTACTTTAAGTCATTAGCAGTGTTGGCTCACTTAAGGACTGCTGGTTTGATGAATGGACTGGATTTTTAGGATTCTCGGCCAGAAGAATAGTGTGCTGCCAGCTCTCCTGACAGTGAAAAACCTGTTAGAATAAAAAGAATGGTGTTTTGGCCCACTCAAAGTTGAACTGATACTTATTTCACAACTAAGCCCTAATTCACTGGTTTTAATGGGCAGCACAAGTAGCAGTGCTCAGAAAACAGACAGTATCACGTATTTGTCAGGATTTGGCAAATATATTAGCAAACATACGTCTAAATTCCAAAACCTGTTACTAAGGAAAGGAAGTCTAGCTAATGTCAAAGTGGGTTGCCAAGGACATCTTTAGGAGCCAATCTGTGGCTGTTGCTGAGCTGGTAGTGCTGTCTCTATCTAACTTTTGGAGTTGAGGCGGTCTTAAAGCTATGGTCTACGATTTGGAAGCTTGGTACATCTTAATAACAACGGTTTTAAGGCCGTTATGGTCCTATGGTCCGATCTACACAATATAAAGACCAAAAAGAATGAAAAAAATCCATTGAGTATAACCAATGCAAAGCAGCATAATAGTTGACCAATCCGAATCGCTGTTTCCTGCGGTTCGGATTGGTCCGTGAGTCCATCCAATCCCCTGTCTCCCCTGCTCCGCACCATCTCGCCCATGGTCTCGCCTCCTCCCCACTACCTCTCTCATGTACCCGTGATCAGCTAGCAGCACAGCTACTGAAGCATCATGGAGCCGGGAGGCTGCTTCTGTTACCCCCCACATGGAAGGGAAGGAAACGTAAGAGTTTCGAGGTAAAGGCTGAAGTAAGGAAGAAATATGAGCAATAAATGGTAAATGGTAAATGGACTTGAGCTTATATAGCGCTTTTCTAGTCTTTGACTACTCAAAGCAGCTTTCCACCACAGGTCACACCTACCCATTCACACCCATTTGCTCTCACATTCACTCACTGATGGTTCAGAGTTTCTATGTTAGTTATCCATCAGTATTTCTAACACATTCACACCCTTTCATGTCCATTTACACACCACTGACGCAGCAGTGGGAGCAATTTAGGGTTCAGTGTCTTGCCCAAGGACACATCGCCATGTGTCGCCCGGAGCTGGGCTTGAACCTGCAACCTCCCGATCACTGACCAAGCGCACTATCCAACTGCGCCACCGACGCCCCAATACAGGTCCCAACGGAGACTCAACATTGGAGAATCGTACAGTGGAAAAAGCTGCAGAATGATTTGGGATCGTTGAACACTGCGGCCAGCCGCCGACTACCGAACGGCCGGCCGCAGCACGGGCCACCGGCTGGCGAACGACCGCAGCACCGGCCGCCAGCTGACCTTCAGCACCGGCCGTTCCGCCCCTGGTTGAACAGGTAATAACTTTGTTTACTACAGTGGGAGATGTCTGCTGAATAACTCTGGTTAGTCTGTGCCTATACTGGCTAATGACTGAACGTTGTTGGTTGGAGAAGGTAGGTTCTGTCAAAAGATTTTAGCACAAGTTAGCCACGCATCGTTAGCATTGTAAACTGAGCTGTTGAGGACACGCCGAGAAAGATAAATCCTCGCCCACAATCGGCTCTGCTCTGGCGACGCCAGACCCGCTTCGCCGCTGGCCCAATTGAAATGGCTACCGCTGTGTGTTACAATGGGGATGACTGTCGTGTTTGTTACTTTCAGTTGAGCTGAGTTGTTTATGGCTGTTGTTGCTGCTGATATTTTATGCCAGCCGGCTTGTTGCTCTATCAGAGAGGGTGTGTTGTTGGGAGGCGACACGAGCTGGGGGGCGGGATCTTGGAACATGGAGGAGAGGGGGTGGGTGAAGGGAAGGCAGGCTGTGTTTTTCAAATCTGTCTCAACAGCCAAACTGGTTTTCAGATCGCAGACCCTAGCTTTAAGCCTCTTAAACAAGCACTTAAAACAGTCTGAGTTGTACAACAGCCCTGGCACTGTTTAAGCTAAGCTCAGATCTTTCTCAAAAGTAAATTTGTTTTTGAACCTGGCTGTTGAAACATTTTACTCCAGCTGTTAAAATTAGTATTTTATCATGGGATGTATGAGACATTCACAGTGTCTCTGCAGCAAGCTTCAGGCAGACACTAGAGGAGCTACAGTTTGATGAGCTTCAGCTTTGGCTTTATGTTTGATCCCTGGAGGCCGCTGCTTGTTAGATAAGCGGGGTAGCTTACAGAAAGGAAACAATAGCCTTTGTCCAAAGTTATGGTTGGAAAACCAGCCAGTCTTTTCTGTTTATCTCTGGTTTGGGGCCCACTAAACCCTGGAAATTGATCTGCCACTGGTGCCACATTTTCCCCAAATGATTTTTGAGCACTGAGCTGTAACAGAAACTGTGACCAAACTTAAATCTATCCATCCATCCATTATCTGTGCCACTTATCCCTTTTTAGGTCTCAAGGAGCTGGAGCCGATCCCCACTGACATTGAGCGAGAGGTGGGACACACCCTGAATCAGCAGCCAGGCGATTGCAGGGCCACATAAAGAAACAGATGACCTTTATGCTCACACTCATAACTAAGGGCCATTTAGAGCATCAGTTGGTCTCATAAGATTTTTTTGGTCTGATGGAGGAAGCCAGAGGGCCTAAAGAGAACCCACACATACACAGAGAGAATTTGAAAACTCCACACAGAAAAGCCCTGACCAACACAGGGATCGAGCCAGCAACCTGCTTGCTGAGAGGAATGTGCACTTCCTGCTGCGCCACCATGATGCCCCAGCCCCAAAATGATACATTTGAATAGGTAAAATATATTCTTTTATAATAGGAAAACAAAATGCATTTCAGGATTTTGAAGTCTTGCAATATTTTGTTAAAAGAACAATCTAGTTATTGAAATTTGGAGCAAAAGTTGTAGCATCCAGACATTAAGATGCTAGGGGAAATAAAGAGCGTAGTAAATAAAAGGAGTGGTTGGAGGATTTTTGTCCACACCAGTAAGCAAGTCAGAAAAACAGTTCATTTCAAAGCCTGATTGGAATAGATGTGAGGTTTGAATAAAAAGGCAGGGTTACTTTTGGTCTCTTTTGTTATTTACATAACCCAATGTGAAAAAAGTTTTCAAGGCTCAAGTAACACAATCTGGTAGTCTGCTCCACGTGAACTTCATTGGTACAAACTAACCCCAGGTCAGAGCAATTATTCAATAAAAAGAAAAGTTCCAAAAATCCATTACCTCATCCCACACTCAGCAGGCTGGACAAACCAGCAAATCAAACTGGTGTTAATCAATTAACAAACAGAAGGAATAAAAAGACAGCAACAACTAATGAGCGTGCACCAATAAAATGTGTTTCCTGGCTGCAACAGTGCAGCTCTCAGCATTTTTTCTAATGGCTCTGTTGCAAACTCTTGGCTCACGTATGAATATAAAATGTCTGGATGTTTGACTGACAGATAGATCCATCAAAGAAACCATTTTTGCTCCAACATTATACCAATACTTGGGATTTTCTGCAAAATATCTGATGATTGTTCATATTTTCTGGGAGCAAACCTGCAATTTTGCACGTTCGTGTATGTATGTGTGCGTGGGAGAGAGGAGGGGAGGGGGACACCCACAGGTGCTAATAATCACATATGATGACATATGATTGGAATCAGGTGTTGGCAACAGTTTGCTACCATTGTGAGGGAATATTATCGCTCTCCACGGCTTTGGCCTCCCATCATCTTGCATTGTGAGGTTGTTTACCATTTTCCCCAAAGCAGTACGATTTTCAGGGTTTTTCTTTAGGTCAGAGCTGGTTCATTCCTCAATATTTCTATCCAGGCTTAAGATCATTCTTAAAGGAGTATCCTCAACCAGGTGGTCCAGGAAAGGCAGAGCAAGTCAGTTTGAATGACTTTGGCCATTTGACTATGGTGGACACAACCCATACTTGAAAAAATAAATCAAAAGTTGCCTTTAAGCTGATGTGGGAGGCATTTTCACAAGAATTACAAAAAAAAATTCTTGTTGATTGGCCATGATGGCCAAGGAAACTCGAAATTACACGTTTGAATTGAAAATCTTTGAATATTAGAAACTTTCTGATTTATCACCACTGCACTTCATGTGGATAAAGCAGAGTTTCACATGAAAAGCTCCCAAAGCAGAGGTAGATAATTTGTTAGTTAGAAAGCTGTCTTTGGCACATGAGGTGGTATGCTCTTGCTTAGGTGGTCTGTGATACACCTCACTGTGTAAGACCAGGGTCAGGTCCTGAGAGTTATGAATATCAATGACCCATTGGTTCAACATACTAAGGGCCTGATCTACTAAAGGTTTGCTAGTGTAAAAACTTGGCAGTGCGCAAAACTAATCTACTAACAGTAAGCATTGCTTCTGTCAAATGAGCAAAATACCACAATCCATTTAATGTGTTTGCCTTCATGAATACGTAGAATACATGGACATTATTGGAATGCTTAAAATGTTGGGAGGAGGAGACGCAAATGTAATCATTTATGTGATTTATCAGACCTGAAACTGATTGTGCATGGTGTTTTTGGATCTGCCACATTTGAAACGCAGGTGCAAAGTGGCACAGCATTATGTACAGAGGCCTGATAACATAGAGAGAGAATCTTTTGTGTTCATATCAACATGTTTGTACTGTCATAAACAGCATTAACCCAATATTTTCCATCATTGACTGAAATTTTTGATGAATCACAGAAAGATTTGGAGGCTGTCTGTCATTATGATGGACTGGAAAAAGAGGGATGATCCAGTGTACCATCATACTCATGCAGACACATACCTAAGGTAAAACCTCTCTGTTTTGTGCTCTTAATACATTGTGGAGGTCATTCAACCTATGAATAAAAATCTGCTTCATAGCCAGAATCCGTTTGTCACTCAGAGCTGACAAATGGATTATGCAGATTTTTAATGAAAGGACGGTAGAGTGAGTGCATAACTGTAAGACTTCTCTTCACATGAGAAGTTATTGGTGATGAAGCTGTGTACCTATGTGAATAATGTCATTGCGATTATGTTTCAGTGGAATCAGAAAAGAAGATTAAAAATGACAGATAACAATATGGCATGATAGAAAAGTGACAACCTTCTTCTCTGTCAAAATGACAAACAGCAAAATATTCATCAAAAAAAGGTTACAACAACCTCTGGTCAGAAATAAAAACAGAGACATGTCATGTATCCAGCAATGCCAGTTTTGAGCTGTGTGCTTTTCACAGATGGCCTCCCAAATCGCATTTCTTCTGGCAATGCTGAGCTGTCTCTGCTGGAGTTCACCAGTGTGTTTATTTGCCTAAAACATCATGGCTTCAAACTTCATTTTGCATTTATGGCCACTCTGCTCTCCCAAACTCTACATGATGATACCCGGTAGCATACGCAATCCTCCTTTAAATAGGACGATCCAAATCACTTTAGTGCCCGTTATCAACTGTGCATGCAATCATAGTAGATAACCTGCAACACACCCACTATTAGCACATGCATTATTTTAGATTGCACATGCAATTTAGCACTCATTATTTGGGATTTTAGTAGATCAGGTCCTAACAATGTAGGAAAATATCAATACACTAACTCGTGCCAATATATTGTGGCCTGTTGCTGTGGTTTTTTACAGCACAATCTACATTGTGTTAGGAGAATTTCAAAGCATGTGTTGGAATTGTAGTACAGAAGTTCCATAAGCAATTTGACTTTTCATCTCCCTGTAATGTCTGAGGCATTATTCTTGTCCCCATAGTAAGCAAAATCACTCATTTCTAGAATTAAGTTTTGAAAAATCAACAAAAAAAACAGTTTGAATTTTTCTGTTAATGTACAGTGGTAAAAAATATATACATGTTAAGTGTGTCAATAATTTCAAATAAAAAAAATACTGGAAGTATTTAACATGATGGGGAACTATGACAGCATGTGGTAGTTTGAAGGACAAGTTGTTTCTCATGTTCTTCACTGAAAAGCTGATATTTCTAAATTCTCAGTGAACTGACCCCGAACATGTTGTCTTGTCTTTCATTATGGCTTTTTCAGCTTCCATGTTGGCTCAGGTTGTAACAATGAAAACAGCTACAGTTTACCTCACCGACACCAGACCACAGAAACTAATTTCCCTGCTGCCACAGTATTACCACACTGTGTATAATCTGAGCCAGGCTGCTGATTTCATTGGCACCAACTTCAGACTTCAGCTCCAGCCACAATCTTGCTTCACTCTGAGCCGCAATGTGAGTTAATACTTCACCCGTGGAAAATCAATTGGAGGCTGCTCTCTGGTGGTTTTAAGGTGGAACAGCTGAACTAAGCCCAAAACCCTCTCTCACAGAGGACAGTAATATTTGTTTTTTATCCAGACTAAGATTGGATTTGAGGCTTTCATACTTCTAGAGACAAATGTTACAGAGAGTCACCTTTTAACCTTAAACCACTGTTGTTTGTCTTTTGCACAAGTCCATAAAGGATACTCATAAATCTTTTTCTGCAGCTGGACAGCGGGATGCAGCAATATTTCCATGGAAAACAACCAGATATTTTCAACAGTGTCCAGTATTGTGCAACCAAAACAGGGCTGGGAATTTTTTTTTTTTTTTGCAAAGGTCACATTTTTTGCTTCTTGCCGACAAGATTACACTGATCCTTTATGTCTCCAAAACATATTTGCAGTTGCCTGTCAAAAAATCAACTCTGATATTGGATTGTGGATTGCCTTTAAATCCCTTTATTTTATCCCTGCTAAGAACAGACTGTATAAATGTAAATGTTTGACCACTCCCAGGCTGCAAATGTGGCTTCTTTTTTACATTAACTGTGGCATGTCTTTCCACTGTTTAAAAAGAAGAGTGCAGCAGGTAGTGTGCATGCCTCACAGCAAGAAGAATGCCAATTCGAACTCTGTGTGGAGTTTGCATTTTCTCTCAGCATATATGTGGAAAGGCTCAAGCCACCCGAGACGCCCAAAAGGATAAGCAGCAAAGATAACTGATAGATAGATGGTAGTTAAAAAGGAAATATGTAAACATCACAGATAGCAGTATGTCTGAGAGAGTGTAGAGGGAAATTTATCATTTCTTAATTCCTTTCTTAATTTTACTAACATCCTTGCATTATGGAAATGTTGCCTATGTTTGTATTGTCCAATTCAAAGTGCAGTGGGTTGTTGTTAAAAACACAGAACACAGTGCTTAATGGTTTAATTCTTCTAGGCCTAAGAGGGACAGACAATTCAGACTGTCATCAATCCATTGTTAAAAAACTAGCAGCTGTAAATGTGTTCAGAGTGTAGAAATTCCCTTGGCATGGGTTACTTGTACATGTGAATGCACTGTTAATTAGAGATGCACAACATTATTAGATCAAATGGTATCAGCTGATAATTGCCTAAAAAGGTGACCACTGATAAAGGTAGAGTTGGACATTTTCAAATATACTTACAGCTAGGGCTGGACAATTAATCAGATTTTGATCGTGATTTCAATTTTGCCATCTGACAATCATAAAAACATAATAATCGAAGAAAAATGATGAATATGCCACACGGTGTAGAGTGCCGTGTATGCAAGTTCCTGTGCTTCATAGCGCTTCTGTCTTCCACGTGCAGCCACAGCAAGTGTGTGTGACTTATGTGGATCAATAATACTGTATGTGCCGCTCGCTGGTTCTTTAAAGTTGTGTTTAAATAAATACTGAAGTTTTTAAATAAATTAATAATTGTGTATATTAATTGTGATTTCAATATCACTTAAAATAATCGGGATTCTTATTTTTGCTATAATCGTCCAGCCCTACTTACAGCCAATATTTTAGGTCATACTTATCCCATATATTGACTTTAACATTGGCAGAATGCAAATTTACCATTATGGTTTACCTCATTGTCATTGAATGTCAACTGTTATAAATTAAATGCATGGTTTAAAAAAAATGCAAATGATGTTTTTCTTGATTTACAGGAAAGGACCTGAACATTTTATTTACAGAAAAGCTGAGGTGGCAATAATTGTCCCAGAAATATTGGTATATCAATATAAATCATAGAACAAATATTTACACCTTGGTGCTGCATAAATGAATATTGTATTGTCCTAATTATATACATTTCTTGTACTTTCAATCAATTTAAAATTTACAAAAGTCACTCACCAATATGGAGGGTTACTAATATCACTGTTTTGTGAAGACATGAAATCAAAATGATAATGATAAAATATGGGGATATAAGAGGTTTGGCATGACAGTGATGATATGTTTCCATCCAGAGTGTCATTGACAAAGATATCACTGCCTGTCCTAACAAGTCAATGCAAAACCACATTCTGCATGAGCTAAAACAGCATGGCTTTACAATGAAATAGTGCAGGCACTGGACTGGCCTGTACATTCCAAACTCGTCTCCCAAATTGAAAAGTTAAGACACATACGAGGATCAGTGTAAGGTAGTAAGTGTATTCAGTTCCCAATTACACTTTGGGAGAGTTGCTAAGAGTGAAAGTGATGTAAACAACCCTTTTTCCCAGGGCTTTTATGCAAATATGGCATGATGAGACTCCCCATTTTATGCCTCCTGATATTTTCATTGATTTTGTGAGGACCTGATGCTTGTGCTAATTTACAGAACATTACAACCATAGTAAGAAAGCATGGCACATTTCAGGTTTCTCCCACAAACAAAGGCAGTCACACAGTGTGCTGCATTCCCCTGATTGCTCAGTGTGCACCCTTCTTACCTGTAAGATGGCTGATGTTTCATCTGAAGAAGAAACGAAGATGGAAGTGGCCCTCTTCTTCTTCTGCCCCTGCAACATTCAAAGTAAAAGAAAAATGTCACAAAGGCATCAATATTCTGACAATACGCACACAGCTGGTGATCATGCCCCTGTCTCAACTGTTTCTCCAATGAATTGCTGAAATTAAATTTATAATGTGTGGAAGCTAATAAAGCTAGGCTTAGTTTAAACATTAGATAGCTTGTCCTTGTGGGGTTTTTTTACTTGAATATGGGTGTAAAATGATGTACAAATCACTATTTGGGTATTTTATATATGTTAAACAGCATTCCAACTCTTTTGGGATTGTGGCTGTACAAGAGTCTGGCTGCTGTTTTCTCATAATTATAAACAAACTGAACTTGCCCAAAACTGGATGAACAAGACTCCTATTTTTGTTGCCGTAGTATTGAACATGCATATAATTTAAACTAGTATCTTATTCAAATAAAAGGCTCTTGTATTGTGATAGCATTTTAGTATCCATTTTAAGAAAAAAATCACAATACATTTATTTTTTTATTGCTGGGTAACTTAAGAAATGTTGTGAGATGATTTTTGTTGCATGTGGCCCAACCCAAAGCTGAAGTTGTTTTTTCTTTTAACCTTAAACTGAGACAAATAAATCCATCTGCCTCCAGGCACAAACCTCCCATCCATCATTTTTGATAGTGCGTACCAGATTTCAGTCAAATTTTAGGTTGTCTTACAAAGAATCTGGCCAAAGAACTGCATGTTGCTACTGCGGTAAGCTGTTCCTTGACCTTTTGAGTATTTGCACGCACACACGCCAAAGGCTGCACCACAGGAAACCAGAATCATGCACACTGAGCTGCTTATGATCACCTTGGCCTTTAAACAGCACAAAACACAAGATAAATCAAGATCAATGTCTGTGGGGCTCAAGAAATACCAACATTTGTGGGTGTAAGGGGGGATTAGGGCTGGGCAATATGGAATAATAATCATGTCTCCATTTTTTAAAACTGGATTGTGATACCCAATAAAATTCTTGATATTTTCTGTAGGAAATAGCATGTATGGCACAACAAGAGCTCTTATCTCAATTGCCAATGGCGAAAGCCAAAAAATACTAATAACTTATTGATACTATAACAAGATACCTGATAATGGGTTCTTTAATTATTTTTCCTTGTTGTCTATTTAAATTTTAGGAAAATACTCACATTCTGCTTGAAATGCACTAAAACAATGGAAACATAACTAAATATTACAGATGGTCAAAACATTTTTAAATTAATCCTGCAATCGTCAACATTAGAATAGTTGGTAGCATCAATAAGTCCAGACTCTTGTTGATGTTTAAAAGTTTGAAAAAGCCCCATTTTGATGGCATGACCCACACTGTTCTGTGGATTAAAATGTGCTATTTTGACAGAACAAATTCCCAGCACAAAGCCAGGTGAAGGCTGAAAAAAAGGGAGATTATGGGCCTGGATTAAGCAAGGGTGTGTTTTAGGCAAAACCTTAATCTAACCAATCTGGATATCAGCCCTATTTCCCTCTAAATCAGTGCATCTAGCTGCTTTTTACACAGTGGATGTGTTTAAAGTTCAGAATTTTGGCTATTTTTTAATTTTCTCTCTTTTTCTTGTGCCACTGTACTCAATTAACACACACCTGACACTGTTAATTATGTTACAGCTCAGATTGTTTTTTTATTTTTATTTTTAACTGAAGTATTCAGAGCACAAGAAACAATCCTTAAGATGACTCAGACACATGAAAAGCAAAAAAATGCATCGACCATTAAAATCTCCATTTTAAACTGACAAGAAAACACTGGTTTATGTTTTTGATAGACCTGTCTACTGTGAATCAAATAACTAAAGAAATTTATTTTCTCATCTCCCCTGCAGGAACCCTAGATTCTATTGTCAACTGCAAATGTAAAACACTGGACAGCATATCCTGGTACCTGCAAACATAATTTGCATAAGTAATGCATATCAAATTGGATAATTGTGGCTTTGAGTTGTGTGAAACTATTAATATGTGTGTTTCTGGGAGTATCACACTCTCTGGAGTGCATTAGGACAGCACTCTCTCAGCTTTCTGTCCTGTTTTAAACTGGAAACTGAATTTTTCAACAAAAGCTTTGGTACATATTTAACACTAAAGGTGTGCTGGTGTTCATTCCTTTTGAGTGAAAGAAGCTCAGTAAAGTTTTTTTTAGTTTTTGTTTTTATCTTGCAACAGATGTGTGTCCTTCTCTCTGGTGTACCCTAATGCTGCGTTCACACCGCACGCTACTTGTACTACCTCGGCGATCCCTCTCCATGCAAAGTCAATGTACAGCCGTGATGGGGCGGGGCTAACCCTGCCACGATGCGACAGCCGCTTTTCACACTACCACATAGCTTGTTGCGCAATGTCAAAGTAAAAAAAAGTTGATTATTCAGACAATGTCGTGTGTGGCTGTGCAGCAACAGCCAATCAGCGGTATGTGCGTGTGTGACGGTGCCCGTGACAGACAGCTTTTCATCCGGACTACAGAGGAACAATTTATGTCCGTGTGGGAAACATTAGTCAATGAGGACATTAGTTCCGCCTAGACGGACTGCGGTAAACTCACAGGTGATGCTGCTGCAGGGCATCAGCTGCAGTGTTTTGTGGTTAATAAGTGAATGAAAAGGATACAGCTGGAATAATGTCCGCTTATACATCCTATCATATGATATATGATATGATCGCGGTGAAACTCGAGAGGACGTGACGTCACCGAGCGACGACCGACAGCAACGGTGACCAAAATGAGGTATTTACGGACACGGGACGATACGTCAGAGGGCGACGCGATTTCGGTAGCTGGGTTGCTTGCGGTGTGAACGCAGCATTAGAAAAACAAAGAACAGAAACTTGGGGTGCTGATTTGGCGGAGTGGTTAGCAACCAGGCACCCCATGTACTTGCTTCTGCCGGTCCAGGTTCAAGTCCCGCCTGTGACCAGTTTGCAGAGTGTCTTCCCCTACTCTCTACCCCCTTTCACACAAGCCTATCCACTGTCTCTCTCCTATCAATAAAGGCACAAAAATGCCCAAAAAATACATTTAAAAAAACAAACAAAAAAAAAACAGAAACTTTTGACTTTCACCAGGTTTTAGCTGATTTAAAGGGATAGTTTGGGTTTTTAGAAGTGGGTTGTGAGAGGTACATGGCATGAGCCTGAACATGTGCCACAGTGTGAGCTCAGTTCATTCTCTGTTCAGAAATATTGGGACAGGCACTAATGCAATACATTGCTGTGCATGGTGGCATACTCTATATCTGAAAGAATTTGGGGAGGAAACAAACCACAACAACAGAAAAGTTGTCCAAAGACAGAGTACAGATAGTTTGTCTATATCCGCTTACTTTCTTCACCTATCAAGCTGCTTTGATTAGGAACTATTTTAGGACATAGCACGCCTTAGACTATGTGTCTTAGGCTTCTGTTTTTGTTGTCATGGTATCAAATGGGTGTTAATATGTTTTGTTCTTACTATTCCAAAAACACTCTTTTTATAAATGGTCAAAATAACGAGTCTCAAATTCTACCAAGCATTTTGAACTTATTAATTTGTTTTTACTGAGCATTAGGCCTGGCATCTATCATTGTAAAATAATAAAAACATAAACTTAGTTGATAAAACAACATTGTCTTGCCCTTTAACTTATTTGGAAAGCATCAATATAAAAATCTGATATAACTCCTACTGATCAGATCTCCCCACATGTGTGTGTGCATATGAGGACAGTAGCAGCTATTGTGTGTTCATGGATTACCTTCCTTCCTGTCTGCCTTGTCTTGTTTCCCAGCAGCGCAGGGCTGGACTTCCTGCTTTGGGAGCTGTGACTCTTTGAAGAGGCCTGCTGAGCGTGCTCCCACGAGGGCCGTCAGGATCAGCCTTGGCCAACAAACACCTCAGAGGGGAGCAAAAACTCTCCAGGCCAAACATTTCCTCAATCACTAAACAAACTCTTCGGGGTTTCCACTCCCAAGGCACAGGGGCACCAACTCCCTCACACGCAGTGTGGGGAGTTTGAGTCGTGCAGAGGAATGAAGCTGCTCACACGCAAGTAGGACGACGGCAAGAACACATGTGAGCACACGAACAGAGTGACCTGTAACATGTAACAGAAAAAAAGGAGATTTTTCTACATCAGTGATTCCCAAACTTTTCCCGTACCCCTTCAGACACTCGACCTCTAGCCATGTACCCCCTACTCTCACACACTTACAGCAGCTAGAAAAAAAAATGTGTCTGTAAGTCTTCCGCCACCCCCACCTCCCTCCCATAACATACAAATAAATTATCTTAAAGTGAATTATTTCTCACTAAATAGATGTATATACCAGCAATTTCAGTGGGCAACACCAGTTCACTTTTGAAATAGAAATATACATTTCTGGAACATATTCATTAATGAACCTTGTCTGACTGAACTTATGTTAAAATAAGAATCTTGGACAATTAGGGATGGATTTCCTTCTCCAAGTCAGCCTCACCAATCCAGCCTCCAGCCCCTCTGCCAACATTTCAGGCCTTGATCAAATCTCACAACGCAAACATTTGCCAGTTTGAACTTTAACTACTGAAAGAACTGGTTGAAACCTGAGGTATTCACGTACCCCCTACCAGACAATTGGACTCGAGTCATAGGGACTCGGACTCAGGAGGTAAAAACTCGAGACTCGACTCAGACTTGGGAGGTAAAAACTCGAGACTCGGACTCGGGAGGTAAAAACTCGAGACTTGACTCGGACTTAAAACTCCGGAGGGAGGTAAAAACTCGAGACTCAACTCGGACTCTGGAGAAAATGTCTCCAGACTCAACCTGACTGGAGACAACATGATTCGTAAAGTGCACGCACTCAGGCTTTATATGAAGAGCCGGACAGGAGATATACGCCGCTCTTTCCTTCTAGGCTCACTTTATTGATGCTCCGTTCACAGTACACTTGTCCATCACTTATTATTGTCCTGCACACTACACAGTACTACACACATCAATCCTACCACACACCTGCTTCTGCTACAGTGATGATCAGTGGGCAGGGTGCGCGGGACTTGGGTTTCAAATTGGCAATCGTTATGTCTTCTCTGCACAAAGTTATTTTCTTTGAATATAAAGAATTTCAATCAGATGGAAAAAGGAAGACACGCCAACGCTGACCTGCAACGCTTCGATAAGCGAAACAGAGGGCACAACATTGAACTTTATCCGCCACCTGAGGACACATGAGGCCAAGTGAGTGAAACCTGCAAACGTTAGCCAGGTAGCTAATGTTCCTGCCATAGGTCAACATGGCAGGAACGTTAGCCCGACCTGTGGTCAATATGAAGCTAGCAAAGCTAATATTAGTAAAGAGGGTGTACCTGTGTTGTATGTGTAGGAGATAATGTTTCTCTTTACAAGATAAAAATCGTAATGCTTTTTGGGTGGACTGGGGAACAATGGTGAGGGACTCAACCGGTCATAACCTGTGACTTGACTGGACTTGACTCGCCCACAACAGAAAAAACTTGGGACTTGCTTGGGACTCTGGATCAGAGGGACTTGTGCAATTATCTGCCCCCCTATGTCACTTTGCATATACCCCCGGGATTATGAGTACCCCAGTTTGGGAATCACTGCTCTTCATACATGTCAGAACACACTCAAAAATGATGACAAGCAAGTAAAAATGCAATGACACAGACAAAAACAAAAAGGCAGGAAGGAACTATGAGGACGACACAGACAGCTTAACACATAACTGAGCAGCAGCTTTAGCAGCAGGGGTTTATTTCCACAGCAGCTATGTAGGTAGAAATATGATTCACATCTTTAAATCGCTCCTCTTATGTTATGATGACAAAAGAGTATGAAATATGTCACACAGGAGAATAAAAAAGGGAAGTCCTGTCTGAACAGTAGCATCCTGTTTGTCTTTCTAAATTTAGTGCTGAGCTCTTGGATGTCTTCTAGGAGCACAACAGTGCATTTGTATGGAGTGTTCACTTAACAGTATCAATGTTTTGAAAATGTAGGTGACCCTGCAGTCAACTGCATCCCACATCCCATGTGTGGCTGTAGTCCTGGAGGTACCTGACCTGGTTTAAGTGTGGCCTGAGGCTACTTTGCTCCATGTCTTGCCTGTCACTTAAATACAGGAATAACAGTCCAAAAAAATAAAATTTATGCCAAAAAAGACAATACTAATATCAACATGTGCAAGTTGGATGAGTACCATTACTGCTGAGAACATTCACACCGTGGGCGAACTTGTTGCAGGTCTTACTATGGCTTAACAGACCAAACACTTTTGTGCTAACTGTTGGATTTTACACTCTGAAAAAGGCAACATCCACTAAAATGTTTTTGCTACTGTAACAAGAAATGTTAAGTATTTAGGTTTAAGATAATAGAAAAACGGTCTAAGAATAGACTGTGTCTTTCCAACCCTCATGGGCCCCAGAAAGCTTTCCTTTTAGTCCTCCAGTGTGGCTGGCCTTGCATATGGGTATGTGAGCTTTTGTGTGGAACTAAAATTCAATCTGTGTTCAAAGACTTTAAGAAGTAGTGCATCACTGTTTTTATTATGCCCTAAGTCAATGTGATGCATTGAATATTCCAACTACTGGGAAAACAAGCTTGGTGTTAATATCGATGAGAATAACTGGGAAGTGATATGGAATCACACAAAGAAAATATTAGTATGCAATCAGGCTACGTTGTTACAATTTAAAATCTTGCACCGTCTG
Organism: Scarus forsteni; assembly: GCA_036419115.1. Lineage (NCBI taxonomy): Eukaryota > Metazoa > Chordata > Actinopteri > Labriformes > Labridae > Scarus > Scarus forsteni. Next base: position 9,987,969 of record JAZDUH010000518.1, read on the forward strand.
CAAATCTCTCCTGGTAAAAGACACAAAATGAATTCCCAAACTACCTCCTTATGCCTAAAATGCAAGATCTCAGAGGGGACCTACACACATTGTGTCTAGTTTTGTCCTAAAATTCAAACATACTGGATTGACATTTTCAGGACATGGAAAAAATTATTGGTGTATCTTGTGTATGAATCCTGTTTCCTTACTCCTTGGCCATCCACCTCAAGATGCTATTGTTGCTACTTGTACAAAAATATTGTATAATATCCTTGCGTATGTTGCAAGGCAGAACATCTTTCTGTCATGGATAAGTGAAAAAACATCTTCTAAGGCGAACTGGCATCAGATTATCATGAATTTTATTCTTCTTGAATACCTGACTTGTTTGCTTCACTCTACAAAGGGACGATTCATGCAAATATGAACTCCATATCCCCGTTTTTCAAACACTACTGTGGCTTTGACTCTTAAAGTATAAGTTCGGTTTCTACAGCTTTCACATTGTTTATAGAATGAAGTAGAACAATATACTCACCCAGAAGGCTTTCCTGATCCAAACAGTGCTTCAGGAGATATTTAGATCCAAAATGAAGCAGCAGACATCCATATAATGGTAGCACATGGGGCATGTATAGCGCCGCTCCTGAAACTGCATTCGTCGTCAAAAAACTCATTCGTTTCAGCAATATTTCATCATGGTCCACTCACGCTACTCCTCCACCACAGACTGGTGTCACTCCACCCATGTTTTTGTGACTGTGCTGACCTCTGAACTGAAAACTTTCTTTACGGCTGCCGCGCATGGGCAATACGGCTCATTGTTTCAGGGGCGACCGCCAGCTACTCAACAACTTTCTTCTTTCAGTTTAGTGCAAAATGGACGAATATCTATCGGATGAAGATGTTGTGGACGAGAACTTTGAATATGATGGGTGTCCTTACAGTTTCGAGCCAGAGTTTACAGATGAGGAGCTCATCGAAAGGAGGACGCGGAGGCAAAGAGAAGAACAGCTGGCCAGAGAACAGTCTTCAGTTCAGAGGTCAGCACAGTCACGAAAACATGGGTGGAGCGACCCCGGACTGTCTAGGAGGAGTAGTGCAAGCGGACCATGATGAAATATTGGTGAAACTAATGAGTTTTTTGACGACTAATGCAGTTTCAGGAGCGGCGCTATACATGCCCCGTCCGCTAACATTATACGGATGTCCGCCGCTCGATTTTGGATCTAAATATCTCCCGTAGCACTGTTTGGATCGGGAAAGCCTTCTGGGTGAGTATATTGTTCTACTTCATTCTATAAACAATGTGAAAGCTGTAGAAACCAAACTTATCCTTTAAGGACGCATTGTTTGACTAACCACGGATGATGACCTCGCAGGACAAGAGAAGGAAAAACTATGAACTGTACCATTATTTTGTTTCTGCTTTTACATTTGTTTACTCTTTATGTGTTGACTGTGAAGACCACTGTTCGTCCGAGCTGTTTATTGTTGTTTTTTTGAAAAAAAAGAGAAGAAAGGATGAATAAACTTAAAAAAAAAAGTAGTGCATCACACATGCTAAGACCAAGCACCTATGTCCATGGCTCACCCTGAGTTGCCAGCCCTGCTGTCGTCTACTTCTTCTTCTGCCCATTAACTTCTGCTCCCATTACCAAAAGTACTTTATAGTTGCTGCCACAAGGATTCATTAGATATTGCTTATAGAGTCAAATTAAATGAAAAAAAAAAAAAAACTAGGGATACGGCATACTGAGTTTGCTAGTATCTGATAGCCCAACATTTCTGCTTTCATTATTACTGATACTGATACAACATTTTGTTCTCAAATTCATAGTCTTTACTTTCTCATAACTGCCTTGTTGCTATCAATGTGATTTGAGTCTGTGTGCAAGAAACACTTGAAACACGAGAATAACTCTAATTGGCTGTAAATACTGTCAAAGTTTCAATATCAGTCAATATTACTTATAAGGCTACTGATATCTTGCATATCTATAAAAGATGGATTTCTCAAAAAAAAATCTTTACATTACAAGCCTGTCTAGTGATTATTCCATGCACATGCTGAGACAATTATAAATGGGATTTTTGATATTTTACTTTTAATCAGAACCATCAAATGTTCCTTAATGTCAAGACTATGGATCTCTTTGTTACCACGAAAACAAATCAAGTTTTAAATATAAGCAAGACTGCATCACTTCATGAGGAACACTAATAAAAGATTCTAAAAATGTCAAGACTAGATAGGAATGTTTTCTTGATTTTTGAAAATGATCTCCTGTCTTTTGATTGGTTGAAGGAATTGAGCAGGTCAGTTCTCAGGGTGAAGAAACTATTCAACAAACTGTCTTTGAAATCACTGATACAGCATTTTAGAAGTATTTACTGTGAAAGAGGAAATTATGACCACAAGTAAAGGGCTACAATAAGGGTCTAAAATCCTCAAACGTATTACAAGCAAACATATAATTCTGCAAATCTCAGCAAAGAATTATCTCAATTTCCTGTGATATTTATATATTTAAGTCTTAAATTTGCACTTAGAGTGGAAATATCAACAGCAGAATATGCAGCTGACACTAGCCAAAGCAAGTAAGTGATTGCCAGTGACTTCATCGGCAGTTTAATGATAATGTGAGTGCTGAATTTCTGAGGTTTCAGTCAGAGTAATGTGGGGTTACAAACTGTCTGCCCTGTCACAGACCACAGCAGACGAGGGTATGATAAGAGGTAAAGTATCTGTAACGTGAGATTAATCACTGGTGACAGCCTCCATTATCATAATTACTGTATGTGTACAAACCAGAGAAAGCGTATAGGGGTTCAGTGTGGGGTCAGCAGAGGAGGGCATGATATCATGTGTGGTAAAATACGCCGTGCCAGAACAGACACCAGAAAACAAATGTCTAAATTTAGCCGGCTGACGCTTTTACGATGATGGATTCTGTTCCGAGCGAGTCAGCCCTCAATCAAACCGGAGAGGAAGAAAGGAAGACGAGGAGGAAGAAAATAAAAAAGGCTAAAGGGAGGAAAGAAATTCCAGATGTCAACAGTAAAGTTTGTGCAGCTCCGGTTTGTGGCCACTGGAGCTTTGTGTACCTGCTCCTGCTAAAGCCATTACCTCCGGCTGCTGCTCCAGGGAAGCTGCACAACAAAGACGGAGAATTCTCGGAAGTCCTTCAATCAGGCTCCCCAACGTCGGCCGACACCGCTGCTCCCTCTCTAAAGAACACGCTGTTAATGTGACAGAGAGGAGGAGAGGGAGAAGATGAAGGTGTTCGAGTAATCCTGTGGTAATGTGAAAGGTTGGAGCTTGTTCTTACGATGGAAGATGAGTAATGTGTGTGAATGCGTGGCGGATTTTCTACTCCTGTGTAGAGTGTAGGGATCTCCCTTCATCAATAAACATTTTAAAGTAAAAACCACAAACGTTAGCTCATAAAAGTGAGAATTTCTTAAAGGTGTTATGAGGAGAATCCATTTCTGGCGACATAAAGACTCTGCTACCCATGAGCACACGACTGTCGCAAAGACGTGACCCAAGCCAAAGAGTGCATTTGTTGTGATGCTAATGAATGCAACTCTGACCTTCCTCAGGACTCTGCATTGCTTTACAACTTCTTTTTTCAACAACTTACAGGATGCAAAGCGACGAGGTAATGTATCTCTTTCTAGTTACGTAGCAGCAGTTTTTGATGTGTGAGAACAAGCAATTTTTGGAAAACTTAGTATTGTAGTTTTGTAGCCGGCTATATATCACTACTTACAGCCCGGTGCTCTAAGATGTGTCAGAATAATATAAATTTGCTCTAGTTTTAATTGTCTTGTTCCCGAGGTTGAGTATCCAGGCCAGTCTAGCCCTGTCTGACCCGACCGCGAACCTAAGGAATAGCATTTATAGATAAACTATTTTGATGCTATAAAACTCATCTTAAAGTGTGTATTTCTATCAGGCATATGTCTAGAAGTGAGACTTTTTTGTAATTACTTAGAAACTCCTCATAGCATCTTTAAGTTTGATCTTGTCTTTTATGATAATTGATACTTTTTATGTTATATTTGGATTTATAAGCAGATTATATAAGGATAATGATAACTAGTCTCCTGACTAAAAATCCATCTGTTTCCATCATAACTGTACTACAACCATGAAAAGAACAACTTAAGCTAAGAGGAGGCTTGGCAATTATGAGTTTGGAAATATTGGCATTTTGGATATCTGCAAGAATACAATGTTGTGCATCCCTAAGTTCCTCTGATCCTTCAACTCTTTTCAGGGAACATCACATCTACATTAAAATGGAAAAATCAAGTTATACAGCAGCTTCTAGCTAAAGGTGCTTCATTTTATATGAAGCAAATATTTACCAACCAACATTTGTTACAAATACATGACCAGTTCTCAAAATTAATGCCTGAATATGTCAATTGCATCATGTGAACTATACTCACCTTTGAAACATCAACAAATCAGCTCTCCAACCGCTCACTTTTCAACTCGTCTGCTGCTCCTGCTGCTCTGTCATCCTCTGCAGAAAATGGAGGTAGAATCCTCTATTTTTTGAGTCCTTCAAGTCAAAAAAATTTACTTCAGTATTGAAATTCACTCCAAGACCAGCAGGATAAAGACTGATCACCCAAACGAAATGAGCTACGCAGTACTGCACAGCATATGCAGTTGGTGTTTTGTGATGCATTTGAGGACCAGGCGGTGATATGTTGATGCATTTAGGTTGCATGATGTAGCTGAGTTAGTGTTCTTTAAGGTGCTGTTTTTATTTTATAAGACTATTAACATTGCTGTGTCTATTGGATAGAATGTTTTGTTCATCCATCAATCCGTTATCTATACCTCTTACACCTTTGGGGGTTGTAGGAGCAAGAGCCGATCTGACATTAGGCGAGAGGCAGGCGCACCCTGTACTGATCAGCAGCCGATTTTAAGGCCATACAGACAATCATTCAGGCTCACATTCATACTCAAGGGCAGTTTGCCCAGGAGAAACCTACACATGCACAGGGAGAACATGTAAACTCCACAAATACAGGCCCTCACACAGGGATCAAACCAGCAACCTTCTTGCTGTGAGTCATGCACATTACCTGCTGCGCCACAGTGCTGCCCATGTTTTATCAGTCTGTCAATCGTTGACATAACTGTAAGTATCAAAAGAAACGTTGATTAGTTCACTTGTCTCTACCTTAGAATACTTAATGTTTTGCGCTCATGAGCTTTTGTGCTTCCAAACCAGTTGCCAGAAACACAAAGCATGATCAGTATCATTATGGGTGGAACTCACTAAAATGTGATTGGTCACAAAATGCCTGATCAGAGCATGTCTAGCTCTACTGTATTAGGTGGACATTAAAATCATAGGAGTGAACTAAAGTCCTCAAAGAATCATTAAAAATCTGGTGCTGTGGCCATCACCACTTTTATGAGATCTCCACTGAAATGTTATTTTCTGCTTGAGTCTAAACATTTGGGAGATAAAAGGTCAGAGGCAGGGTTACCTACCACTTTGACTCTCTGGCATTGTAAATCCTGGGGAGGCATAGATCAGATATGCAGGGTATCTAGTCTCAATATGTTGTAATCCCTCTACAACACTTCATAAGGTAGATATGTTTTTAAAGCTTGAAAAACTTTTCATCTGCCTCAAAGTGCCATAGTGAACTTGTTCTTCTGCTTTGCTGTTTGGTTTGTTTACATTTATGATCGTTTGCATTGGTCAGAGTCTGATTTATCCGAACAAATCAAAAAAGGCGTGATGAAATCCAAAAGGCAAAGGGTGAAAAATATCTAAAAGGAGATACAAGTTGCATTGATCTGAAATTTTCTGATTAAATAATGAATCTTTGGTTATTAAGAAATCACCATCCTCACATCGTCTGTACAGATATTCGATTATATTTGGGGTAAAGTTACATCCCTGCTTACTTTTATACAAAATATTTATTGTACTATACCAAAATATGTTACTAATCATACTTTTTGTTTCTTAACTTTTTTGATAAAAGGGTTTCAAAGGCATGATCCATAGGGTGTGTGATAGTGCTTCTGCTTACACTTATCCATTCATTTTGCACAAGACATTGACCTGCTACACATTATTTACTGAGGTAGAGGGCTGACATACATAAAAGACTTTTTGGGGGTCAAATTGTGGTTTCTAAAATCATCATCCTGTCCTCAGAGCTCCTGTTTAGCTTGAGTATCACCTCTGTGGATGGACATGTTTCTTACCAGCATTTTTTCATAATCATCTTCCCATGAATGGGCTTTAACCACAAACAACGCAGCAGCCTGACTCCTGCCTGCAGCATCCCCTCTGACAGAGATAATGTTCTCCATCATCTTCACTTTAGCTGAGCTGAACCAGACGTGGCTCTCTAAATGTTGTACAATGTGATGATGAAGACTGGGTGGCTCTCTGGTGTATCTGACCCAACATTTAGCTCCCTCAGGGGTTCGTTTGAGATGTTTTGTAACCAAGAAATGATGGACAATTGCCAAACAGGCATGGGGAAATTCAATGCTGCACTCTTGTTACTGCAATGATTTCCAGATTTAACTTAATCATCTTTACTGTTTACATTTCAGCTCATCCCTGAGCAGAGTTGCTTATTCAGGTACCATTTGGGTCTTGTTAAAATTCCTTTCATGCTAATGTTTGAGAATTAAACAAGTCAAACATGAAATGAAAATCACTTCTTTCTTCAAAGTTGTAGAACACATGTTCTCCTCGCACCATCATCAGAAGCCCTTTCATTAATCACACGCTCCTGTACTTTACCAACTTCACAGGTTTCATGTTGAATATTCACATTGACTTAAAGAGCCCATATTTTGCTTGACTCTGGTTTATATATTCATTCCAAATGACTGGAAGGATATATACACAATCACCTAAGTTCAAAAGTCTCTTTATGACTCTCTTCCCTGCATGAGCACTGAGATTTTTTACAGTTAATCTTTGTGCTAATTGGTCAGGTCAATGCTGCATTGCGCCATATTGTCAACAACTCAGCATTCATTCTAACATCTATGCTTTTTGGTCGGCTTGCTCACTGGCCAGTGGGCTTTAACTGATCACTAAATGATAGATCTCAAACTGGTTTGGTCTACTGGGGGGTAACATCCCCAGAGAGAGGCAGAGGGAGAAGTCTTAATGCTGCAGCCTTTATTTCAGACTCATTAAAGGCACTAAATCTCAAAAAAGCATCAGATAGGTTTTAACATCTTGCTACTCATCTTAAAGGTTGTCCACAACCTCACATGCCCTACCACACACTCGTGCCTTTTCTGTCTTCCACTCCACTATACCAGCTGCCTGCTTGTCCACACCGGGATCGAGGGACTTCAGCCATCTTGCTTCCTGCCTCTTTAGATTCCCCCAATCAGACATTCAGTATGTTGATTCTCTCTCAATCCTAAAATTCTTGCTTTTCTCTTCAAATGATACTCAGTCTGATTGTTTTTACTCCTGATTAAACTACTTTATCATTTGTTTATGTTATTTTATTGGTCCTTTAGTTGTCTTGCTATCTATTCTGACTAAATTCTGACTTGTAAGCTGACCTTAGGTGTGAAGAAAGGTGAATAAAATGTGCTAACATTATTTATCTCTGTCTATAAGGGGTGTAACAAAATGGTCAACTTACGAAACAATACGAAACACTCATGATACAAAATAAAGATTACAGAAAATCTCCAACGGTATGAAGTTGTGCAAAAATCTCATTTTCTTTATTTTCTTCCTAATGCAGACATACAAAAATATTGCTGCATCAGTACAAAATAAACGCTCTTTGAAAAAACAAAATTGTAGTTTGTTCCCCTTATTTAGACTACATACCAAATACAAACATAAAATCTCAATAAAAAGTGCTTTGTTGTTGTAACAATCAGGATAACTACATTCTTGAATGAAAAGGAAAACAAATAGCAGTCCTTAGAGCTGCAGTTTAGACCTATAAATGTCTGAACTGTGAACTATAATATTTAGCCTATAACAGTGCATCAAATTCTGTCAACTCAACAGTAGATGCAAAAATCAAATATTGTTTTTTTATGCAGACTTCAACAAACATACAGTTGCTGCCTGTCTCCAGTTCAAAGTAGTTGGTAGTTGTACTCGCCGCAGTATGTAGCGGCATATTTTGCACACAGTTGTTGTTTTGTCTGTAATCTTCTCACCGTTCTCTCGTGTTTTACATAGGAGGCCAAAATAGGTCCACACAACCGATTTATTTGACGAAGGAGTGTCAGCTAATTCCTCCACTACGTCTTCCTCCATATGAAGCGAGTGTTTTGCAACGGTAGGCGAGGAGGGTAAACATCACTAGTCATGCTCGCGCCCCTTTGCGGTTTTTATTTCGTGCGCCTTTTAATTTTATTTCGTCATTTTTTTATTTTGCGAAATTTCGTGGCCCGAAATTTCGTTTCACCCCTACTGTCTATAAATCATTTTGTTTCAACTTCTAATGACACCTTTTAAATAATACTAATATCTTTGCATTTGTGGACGATTTTTAAAAAGACCTACAGTACAAGTTTTTTTTTTGCCCAGACTTACAGATTAAATTTTTTCCTCTAAAGGACGTTTCAAAGCCCATTTACTTTCTGACCCTTTGGATCCTTTTTGCCTGAAGCTTTGCAAGATGGATTTGCCTGATGACAGAAATGGAGTCTGGCTAATGAAAGCAGCTGCTTTCAGATTCAACAGTCACATATGACTCATTGCTGCTCTGAGTCAAACAGCTCCCTTAATATGACCCCCTGTCCCAGTCTTATACTGCAACATGTGATGCCAGCATTATCTTACCTTGAGAGGACCCTCATTATAACCATCAGTAGCGCTATTCTGTCATATTTTAAATATGAAAAGTCCCATTACATGCCGCAACCTAAAGGCAAAAAGAAATTGAATAAAAGCACCATATAGTTTCGCATAGATTGTGAGCATCTGTCGTCTATTAAGGTTTTTAATTGCTATAGATAAGTTGAGCTCCACAGTTGTTACAAGCAGAAAAGTGACTTCAGGTGATTACTCCACAGCTGCCACAAAAACACTAACAATATTTAAAATATGGCCTCATCAACTTTCTGATTATTTTTACATAAATCCCTAAAGTTATCAAAATCTTTATCACTGCTCTTTTCACAAACACTGATCAAGTTCAGATTATGAAGGCTGGCAGATGATCACATCGGACAAGAGAAAAAGCAGACGTCACAGTGATCTGATGGTAAGATCATAACTAAATTTTCTCATAATGTTAATATCTTGTGTGCGTTTAACATGCAGTTTCCTTTATGGCTCTCATTCCCCTCCGTCGAATATTTGTACACTGACATTATTTAGAAAGTCATAATTCAGTCTCTGAAAGGAAAGGTCACTCTGTTCTGCTTAAATCTGATTGTGCTTTAGGCCTCTAAAACCTGATGACAGCTCAAGGACCAGAGCACAAATTATAATTTATTTACACAGGTGGGCGCCACATCATGTCAGCAGTAACACAACACTGCCATCTGCCTGTAGATGGAAGAACTACAATCAAATGTGGAAGACTTGTCTCTTACCACAGTTTACTGTAATTATTAAACCATCAAAAAAGGTGAGCTGGTGTGAAAATCCTTTTTTGGCTGTCAGAGATTTAATTAATGGCATAAAAGTGTGTTACTGCTTATATATGAAGGCAGTGTTGCATCAGCAATATGAATGCAAGTGTAAGATTGTTAGACATTTCAACACAAAACTGTATATAAGCAGAAAATAAAAATAAACACAGTAGAACAGGGATTGGCAGTTTAGGTGACCATCAGGAAAAAACAATATTGTTTTTACTTTGGAGGGCTAAATGGGTCAAAATGAAGCAGGCGCTTCGTAGGGAAATCAGGAAAATCACAATGGCATAGCTGGGTAGAAACATCTTTACATTTTTCAGGATTTTCATTTTTTGAAATCTGTCCTATTGGTCACTATCTAGACCAATAAGTGGGTTTTATAAATTCATAATTGTTGGAAAAAAAAGACAACACTTGGCAAATATGATGACATTGTGTTAATTATCTTTTTTAAATTACAGCTTTTAAATGTTTAGAAGTTTTGGAGATTTAAGTTTCTATCCACCAGCATAGATATTCACCTTGCATTAGAATTTATGCTGCCAATTTTAGTATTTTAGGCTAAAAAGCAAAAACAAAGCTCTATTTGGTGAGCCAAAAAGGGAATGAATTAACAATTTCATTTTTTTATTGAATAAGCAACTTGTTGTTGAAATATCTTTGACCTTTATTTGCAAATGCATTTAATAATGATTAATAACAAAGAAATCACAAAACTACAACATTAAATCAAATCTACAAATTCCTTCTAAGTCATGAAGCATTTATGCTTCTTCTAGTAATGAGAAAATGAGATTAAAAGACATAGCAGACATTGTTATGTATACAGTTAATGAAAGTTTGAGACGAATTGGCAGGCCACTTTTTTTTGGGGAGGGGCAGCTTTTGCCCATCCTTACACTAAAGTAGGGAGCTGCAAAACGGAAAACAGATGTTACACCTACGCTTAGTTTATACGTGCTTATCAGTGCGTGAATGTGAAAGAAATACGTCAAGAATGCCTCGGTCAAAAGTCAAGGTCACGATGCTCCATATTTTTCTAGGACTTATTAGATTTTACAATCAAGCTGCAACAATCGCCATCAAGCCATCTTTTTAACCCACCATTGCACTCTCATGTAGAGTGTTTTTCATATTTTCTCTGAAAAATGCTCACCTCTTTGGAAAGAAATGGAAAATTTAATATTGCACCATTTTGCAAGAATTATCATAAATTATTCTTTGGCTTTAGTGAGTTAGCCTTTAAATAACACACCACACACATCTATGAACTACATCTATATATCCCAATAAAACTGATGGTAAATTTGAATCTGACTTCATTGCTCAGTGGTTTACATTATGTATGATTTTAGTGGGTGCTGCAGGCCGTCTACTTCTAAAATTGAAGCTAAAAACCTGAAGCATGAGCCCCGACCATTACTGTGTGTGCTCGCTGGCTGTGCAGCATAGAAACACTGTGAAAACATTTAAACAGTTTTTATTCCTAAATTCAGAACCCATGGTTTAAGAGCAATCCTGTCCAAGAACAGGACATAAAAATGCACACCCGTCGACTCACAATAGCTTCAACATGCGCAGTTTATTAAATTTTACAGCCATTGTTCGGAAAAGTTTGGATTAGGATAAATTTATACTGAATCACCTTGCAGAGAATTCAGTAATCGTTGACCCTTTGGCAGGAGCAAGTGGACCTGTTTTCACTGAACTCTTCATTTTGAAGGAAGAAAAAAAGTTCGTAAACGTTTGTGGGACACTGGGGACGTGTGTCCTGTCCAGCTCTTTGAGTTGCTCTTGCCAGGTTATTTAACGAGGCTCTGTGAAGACAGATCTGACAGCAGAGCGCAGGGGAGAGAGCATGAGATAGTATTTGCAACCCAATCTCACTCAATTTTGTAAAGTGGTCTCAAGATTTAATCTAGTGATCCGTTCTGCACAACCAGTTTCTCTTCTCTTGGAAAACATAGGGATGTTTCATGATGGCAGGAGGTACCAGATACTTTGCAAAGGGTTATGGATTTGCAGCAAGAAATTCATTTATAAAACCAAAACTACAGTTTACACATAGCAAAATATACCTTACAGAGTGCAGATTTTGTTACAGATCTAGTTTGGTGTGCTAGTTGCTAAGAGAGCTATATCAGTGTACTTATCATATATTAATGCTCTTGCCCTCACGGTAATGGCCCAGGTACGATTACAGTCAAAGGCCCATTTCTCACATACTGTCTTACCCACTTCCCCTCTTTCTATTGATCCTCTACTATCAATAAAAGGCAAATAAAAGCTCAAAAACACCTTTAAAGACTTCTTTGTTAAAATCAGACAAGTGTCACACACTATGGCAAGACATTGTGAAGAGGCTTTGCTGAGATGTGAGTGCCATGTGCTTGCCATCCATGCACATATGCAGAAGTAAAGGAGGGGGTGTAATATGCCATTGAGATTGTTTCATGTGTTTCCTCTGCATGGCATAGTACGTTTATGTGAAGAAAACCAAGCCTCTGACAATGGGACTCCCTCCCTCCCAGTGAACTGACACAGCAGATGCCTGAGATGCCACCACTTAACACCCAAAAAAAAAAGACCTACCACTGTGACATCAAAACACTGTTACATCAGTCTATTATCTTTGGAAAACCCTAATCCAGGTCAGGTTGTGTTTGGGACATAAGACGGTTCAACATTTGCACCACCAGCAGCATTAACCTTACTCAACACATTTTTACCTGGTAACAATCGGCTCCTGTTGGTAGTTTGCAAGGGTCTAATCACCATTTTAATCCAGGTCAACTGACCCTGCAAGCAACATAGGTTTTTATCGTCTCACCTCTGATTGGCTTCAGTGGAAATATCACACCCAGGACAAACCACTAATTTACATCATCATGTCCACATAACAAGCTGACTCCATAACATCACACTCGTCCCATCTGTCTGTAACTTACGCGACTCTTTGCCATCTCAGCAACAAATTCCATCCGCCTTTGTATGATTGGCGTTCGAATGTTCAGTCTGCGCTGAGTCTGTACATTTTAAATAGGGACCAAAGTACAGAACATAGCTGACCAACATGCCCACAGCTTCCATGCTCCTTTCTATTGTTTACATGGATCTGTTTTGGCACTGATGATGTCAACAACATGATGACATCAGCTTGATGCACCACAGGAAAAGAAACAGCCATGCAGCTCATCTGCTGCTGATTAGACTCGGGTCTGCTGGCAATGAAAAAGGAGTCACTTGCCGATTGTTAGCGGGATAACCAGTGTTGAAAAACTTGCGTTGACCCGCTAGTTTTAGTGTGAAAGCGGTAATAGAGGTTCATGTGCCCTTTCAACGGAGCTACACTGCCGCAGCATAGAGCACAAAAATGTATAAAGATTGCAGAGCCATTGAAAACAGGGTGGGTTGCACAGTAGGTGGTAAGTTCCATCGTAGCCAGAAGGTTGCAGGTCCGGAGATTTGAGTGGGGCTGTCTTTTTGGGTTTGATCTACTTGTTCCAGCATGTTTACCTCCGCCAAGGAGGTTATGTTTTCGGGAGAGTTTGTCCGTCCGTCCGGCCGTCCATCCATCCGTGAACAAAATAACTCAAAAAGTAATGGATGGATTTGGATGAAATTGTCAGGAAATGTTCAGCATGGGAAAAGGAAGAACTGATTCGATTTTGGTGTTGATCGGGATCAGCGTCTGGCCGCCATGGTGAAAAATGTGATTTCTGTGAATAACTACTGAACTAAAATAGATATCATTATGAATCCAATTGCGAATGGTATGTTTTCATGGTCAAGGAATCTAAATATTTAGATGAAATAAAGGTAGGAGTAATATTTATGGTCAAAATCACAATATGGCTAAGGACTGTGGCGCTGGCAGAGGTCTGCGCTCTCCGAGTGCTTTGTAGTTTTTTACTGCTCTGGTTTCCTTCCACAGAACAAAAACATGTTTGTTAAGTTAAATGGAGGCTTTAAATTATCCTTCAGTGTAAGTGTGTGTCCTTGTTTCTATGCCTTGGCTGGCAACCAGTCCAGAATGTACCCCACCTCTTGCCCATTAACAGCTGGTATAGGCTCCAGCCTCCCACAACCCTGGGACATATGAACCTGTCAAGATAATGGATGGATGGCATGAACAGCTACTGATAAAGAACCACCAAACCATAGTAGAGCACAAATCAACAGACTTAATGTTGTGACTATTATCTTTAGTGAGACTTTGGTGGTATTTGAAAGAAAGGGAGATAACAGACTGCCTTAACTTTCGCCAGATAGAAAAGCAGTTCTCCTGGAAGCCTGAGCTGCACGAAGCTAAACCTGAGCCAGAAAAAAAAGGCTTTGCTTTGACCTCTCTGCTCCCCACAGGCAGCGGGAGTGATGGCAGGATGTCAGAAAAAGGAAAAAAAAATATGTAGTAAAACTTCAAACTTCATCTCCAACTCCTGCAGGTCAAGTGCAGCGAGGAGCCTGGGATATGTAGATTCAGAGGGCGAGTCTGAATCGTGCAGAGTCTCCCTTTTGGTTTCTGCCAAACTTTTGTTGATGTGCATCCATGCCAAAAGAAACATGTAAGGGTCTCTGTGTCTGACCCCATGAAGAGTGACCCATGGACACATTTTCCAAACAACATTTCATGTAAAACAAAGAGCAAAAGGATAAAGAAAACCATCTGACAAAGCTCTCCAGCCAAATTCAAAGAGCAGTGTTGTGGATGTCCAAAGCCCTCTAAAGCATGATGCTAAAGCTAAATCAGACTCTTATTCAGACTGACGGAAACGCACAAACATTTCTATTTGTTGAACTCCATCTTTTGAGAGGAGCCTTTTAGGAAAGAAAATAAAACTTGCTTACATGTTGAGATGGAAAAATATTATTAATTTGAACTGGATGAAGTAAAGCTTGCAGTAATTGGAACTTAGACCTCTTTTCTGCTTTGCGACCTGTCTTGATTCTTAATAGCATAGATTTGATCATACCATCAGAATGTCACAGCAAAAAATCAAGACTAATCAGACCAGGGGAACTTTTCAAATCTTCTTTCATCATGTTTGTAGACAAATGTAGCCACAATTTGCTTTTCTTTGCTGACAGGAGCAGCACCCGCCTTGCACGAGTGGTTATTTAAGTTACTGTACCACTCAGGCCTCAACAAGGCATTTTTGCCTTGCTATCTGGATAGTACCCCTTTTTTCAGACCATTCCCTGTAAACCTGAGAGATGATTGAGGGAAAATCCCAGGAGATCAGCAGATCCGACGATACTCAGACCAACCAATCAGGCATTGACATCAATGCAACGTTCAGTCACCATGGAGATCATGTTTAAACTTTAGCTGGTCATCTTGAGGGTTACACAGTGGCACAGCAGGTAATGCACGTGCCTCACAGCAAGAAGGCACCCGGTTCAATCCCCGGGTCGGACAGGGGCCTTTCTGTGTGAAGTTTGCAAGTTCTTCCCGTGCATGCGTGGGTTCTCTCCGGGTGCTCCAGCTTCCTCCCACAGACCAAAAACATGCTCATTAGGTTAATTGGTGACTCTAAAGTTGCCCTTAGGTATGGGTGTGAGTGTGAATGGTGGTCCGTCTCTCTATGTGGCCCTGCGATCAACTGGCAACCAGTTCAAGGTGTACCCTGCCTCTCCCCCAATGACATAGGCTCAAGTTCCCCCTCCCAACCCCGAAAGGGATAAAGGGGTATAGAAGATGAATGAATGGTCATCTTGACCATGTCTACGTACATAAATGCAGCGAGTTGCTGGCTTGTAATTGGCTGATTAGCTATTTCTCTAGTGAGCATTTAATGAAGTAGCAGTTGAGTCTAAACTGAGTATATGATGTGCTGCTATTGAAGTAAGCTATTGTAGACAAAGTGGGTGAGTGGGTGTCACTCAAGTGGCAATGTGCCAATAACGGCAGCTCCTCAAATGTCTGCTTGAGGACTCACAGAAGTTAGATTATTGTGTAAAAGAGACTGGTTTTACAGCCTAAATCAGCATATTTACAATCGGAATACAATAAACCGATTCAGTCTTGATATTCAATATATCTAGAAGCTCTCATGGCACAGGAAGTCAATCCACTGTCCTTATTTCAGGAGGATTTTATTGCTTATGTTTTTTTATCAGTCTGTATTTTCATAGTGTTTTTTTTTTTTTTTAAATACTTCATACGTCATTCTGCAGTAAATATAGACTATTGTAATAAGTTGATGTAAACATTTCAAATGCATGAGTTTAGGACGCCACAGACAAAAGTAAATCTTGAAACTAAATGCATTGTAAACTGGTAGAAAACAAGAACTGATTTAGAAACGAACCCTGACTCCAAGAATCAGAATTATTTGAACTGTAACTTATTGTAAGGCTAAAAATACAGTATACACATATGTCAGCATCCACAGATTGGCCTCAACAACCACAGGCTCCTAAAATAATCAAATGTCTGACATCACATGTCTTCATCCAAGTAATTTTACAGTCAGTGGTGCAACTGCTGAGCTCTTCAGCATCACAAGTCATCTGCTGATCAGCCGATTGTAAAATCAGACTGTGGTGGCAGGGTTCAACATGAAGGGCACTCATTATGCACATTCTTTAACATAATAGAACTATGTTAAAGAATTCTACTGATTAGTAAATTAATATTTAAGTCAGTTTTGGATTCATATAGATAATAGATGCTGCATTTTTCTAGTGTATCCAAGTTTCCTAGGTATTGAGAAAGATTTAAAGGTGAATGATGTAAAGGATGTGATGTCATTAACATACAGCTCTAATCCTCCTTCCATGTGCTAACTATGACAATAAATGCTCTCACTTGGGAGCAGCTACAACGAGAAACTCTGAGTCAGCAGACATCAGTTCAAGGTCACCTGATGCTCAGAGTGGATCCTGTGTTGGATTTCTCTCATCTCTCCCTCCCTGGGAGGTTGACCCACATTACGCCACCCATGCATTGCTCTCTCTCCCACATCTGCCTCCAATCCGTGGTCAACCAACCGAGGCCGTGACCGCTCATTATTCATATACCATGAATTTGTGCTTTACACCATCCCTGTTACGTCATATTTGTTTGTGATGCTTAACTAGGAGCCCCTGCAGACTGAAATGGCTGCTTTGTGAAACAAATGTTGAGATTTATTTCTCTAACTGGGCTCCCTCCTGAGCTGAGCTGTCTGGATTTACAAAGAGTGATGGCAAGTGTGATTGTATCAGAGCGCTGTCCTTTGTTATGAAGTTTGTTGTGCTGAGTGGCAACAGGGTTTTTCTGCCGCTCCTCAGTGAAAGTGTTACGTTGAGGTCAGGGTGGGTTATAATCTGTTTGACCACAAGTGGGAGCTGTGTGACTGCAGACTCAACCTCACGCTCCACGATCACACTTGGATCACCTCTTACCTAAAAAGAACGCATAGGAAGGAAATGTTCTGCCTTAATCAAGATCATCAATCATAAGTTCCACAAAAGTCAAAATGACTGAGTGTATTTACAGAAACTTGTCATGTTGAGGACACAAATTGAATTCATTTGACTAAAATTAGCTCAAAAGGTTCCTCTTGGACTCTTGAATCCCATGAATTTAAAAAAGGACTTTTGTGGGTCTCTTTCACATCACATAGATGGATTGTTGTAGCTTTTGGACTAAAAGAATCTAGAAAAAGGACGGAGTTGTGGCCTGGTCAGGCTCTTACAGGACAGTCTCCAGAGCAAAGTTAGACGTGTGTTTGGATATCTTTCACACAAGTCTCCGTCTGTTTCAACACTTGTGAAGCTCCGTGCTCCTCACTGGAGGGCGATTTAACATCCAGCTCCATGAGCAGGGGTTACTGGTGTGTTTGCACATGTGTGATATGTAATCCAGGAGTGGGAAGTGTGTGATTCGTGTGTTGGACAGTTTGTGCAAAGAAGAGCACAGGGAGGATGTATGGTTCAAGATCCAAAGCTCACCTTGTTTGGTTAAGCATCAGTGTTCCCAACTTTTCATTCTTCCTGCTACTCATCACTCTGTCGCTGCTGTCAGGGGAATCATAAAACAGTGAGACACCGGCTTCCACATACACCAAGCACTACTGTGCATCTGAAAAATCAAACACAAAACAAAACAGGAAGAAATCAGGTTGATCACAGCCGCAGTTCCTCTGGCCTACGAAAATCTGCTTCTCTTTGCCAATGAATAACAAATGGCAACAGTCAGAGTAACTAAATGGCTCCAACTAAAGCACATGACAAATTTGTAGTCCTTGTACTTGTGTTTATGACATTCATACATTTAACTGTCAGAGAAAATTACCAAGTTGTCAAAAAAGGTTAACCTTGCAGTGCAGCTGGAGCCACGCAATTCGTTGACTGTGATCAGGCAGCTCCATCTTGCCAAACTCCAATCTACATCAACTGTACTCTGTTCAAAGTGGTCAGGCCCAATCAGCAACCATAAAAGCAGGAAGAGATGGGAGCTATGAGTGAGATGATAGCAAGAAGTGACTGCTAGAGCGGAGAGTAGCACAGATGCTAACAGCTTGTGCAGCAGTTTTATCAGATTTGGACTATATTTCTTTCAAAAATGAAAAACATTCGACAACCCTAAAAGTTTTTCTCAATATAAAGGATATTTTCTGTCCAAAATTTTGTTTTTGGAAAAGGGTAGACTTGTTCAGAAGCATATCTGGCAAGTGACTGGACAATAATTCCATCAATCACAATCATCACAGTCCAATCACATAATGTAGCAGTCAGACGTTTGTGCAGTGGTATCGATGACAAAATTTGAGCACCCTCGTAAAACATCGTAAAACAAAGCAAATATATCCTCTCTTTTGAGATGTTTGTAGTGTTGTTGTTTGTTTGTCATATAATAAAGAAATACAGTGAAGATCTGATAAAAGTGCAACTGAAGCTGTTAGCTTCTATGCTAATCTCTGTCCTTGTAGCTTCTCCCTGCTGTTGTCTTGTTTGCAGCTTCTGCCAAAGGACGCTGGTTGGGCTGCTCACAATTGTTGCTTACCAAAGCTTGCCAAGAAGGATCTACCTGACAACAGACACTGAATAAGACTGATCCATCTGAATGGCAAGGTTAAAAAATGATCACAGCTAAGAGACATGGCTGCCGATAAATGCTTCACCAAAAACCATCATTCACTTTGGTAGTAAAATCTTTTTCTGCCCTTCCTCCTCTATCCTCTGCCTAATTCCATTCTTTGCCTGTAAAGTAAACACACCACACCACAGGAATGTTATCCCAAACTTTCTAATTTGCCTTGATTACATTAATATTTTTTGTTTAAAATTGCCCTTTTCCCCTTCCTATTGCTCTTGTTTATTTTCTTTTTTCCCTCTTCTCGCTGGGCCGCTCCTTTTCCCTCAGTGTGCATTTCTTTCACTATTAGCGGATACTTAGAGGTGATTAGTCGTCAGGCGGATGCCCTCTGCTTCCTGTGAGCCGGGGTGTTTATATTGTTGTCTGTTTATGTAATCATGCTAAGAATCAGTGAGGTTGTATGTGGGATGATTAAATGGAAATGAAGAATTATGGTTTTGATTTCTTTGAGTCCAAAAGATAAAGTCATATTTGTGATACATGTGTAATATACTGTTATATACTGTTATATATTTAGTAATGTGCAAAAATAATGATGCCCTTGGATGGTGCAATATTTCAAAATTATCCTGCAGCTTTTTCATATAGTCTTTATCCTGCCGGGGTTTTTGCTGCTTTTTCTGCTGATACTGTCTTATGTTGAAAGCTTATAAGATTTGAAATATTCTTGGTGTCTTTAAGTTCTTAGTTACTATTTGTCGATGTTTGTTGCTTGCTGTCTTATCAACAATGATTTTTGGCTGTGATGCGTTGGTTTGGATGTTTAGATAAATCAAGACTCAAGTTCTTTCTTTATGTAGATCCAGCCACTTGAATTTTCCCCTCACTGCCAGTGGCCTGATAGCTTCCAGCCAGTTTCCAGGCAATCACCTGCCAAATATAAAGTGCCTTGATTCCTCTGAAAATTTTCCCACTCATGTATTTGCAGGGTGCCTCCCTGAGGCAGTACTTTCCCATAGCTTCAGCCTTTTCCTTGGTTATTAGTGTGACTGCCAAATCAACAGAGAAGAAGCTTGACCTCACAAAAGAAAAAAAGAAATGGCCTGAAATCCACAATTTAAAACTTTCAGGATGAGCAAGCCCCACCAAGGACCTGCCATGGACCAGCCAAGATCCCACTAGGGAAAGTAGGAAGCTTTAAGAGGCTGCATCGGTAATCCTGTCAAATGTTCATAAATGGGGGTGCTGGTGTGATTGCTACCATGCATTTACCGTATTGTCACCGTCAGGCACAAACCTCCTATCTCCAAAATTGCTACTGAGATGTACTAGTGAATGAATATTCTATTGTCCTGATTGCAGATTATTATTCATAAGGCTATCAAAACTCACTAATCAGCATGGAAGATGACCAATAACACTTTTAATTAAGAAAAATTAAAATCCTTAAAAGTGGAGATAGGTGGTTGGAATCTTACTTCAGGCTCAATTGCTCCGCTCTCTACTACACTGCTCTTTCCAAGTCTATCCGCTGTCTCAAATCATGAATAAAGGCTAAAAAAATCCTAAAAACAAGGAAGAAATCTTCATATTTGCTTGAGGAAAGGTGATAATTTTATTCTTATTGCCAGAAAGCTGCATTGTCACAAACTATAGGATGCTGTTAATAGAACAGTTATGGGCCTGGACAAACAAACAAAATTACATGTTAATATTTTTCAGCTCATTTGCAATACACTTTATGTCTTGAGCTTTTTGGTCTGCAAGGATTTTGTAGATATTTGTAAGAATGCCAAGGTTTTAATTTGACTGGTTTGATTCCACAGCAACATTAATAGGAGTCCCAGACATCCACGTAGGTCATTGTTTTATGATAATACAATCCATTCAAACTTCTATGGGCTGTGTAAATATACATAAACATCTGTAACATTTCCTGTTTTTGATTTTCAGCTCAACTCTCTGGATGGGATGATGAATGGAAATGATGAATGGATGGATAGATGAGCAAACAGATGGATGAAATGATTAATTAGTTAAAATCATGAATGTATGTATTTTGTATGGCAGAGTGGATCAAAACGTGTAATGTGACTTGATGGAAATGATATTTCACATTAATACATCCAGAATGTTTAACATCAATCAGTCCATCCATTATTTATCCATCAGTCTGTTTGGCTGGATGCATGGAGGGACAGGCATATCAACAGACTATTTTTCTACTGAAATTCTGAAATAAAAAGGTGCAAAAAAGTTTTTTTTGTTTGTTTTTTTTAGCACAGGTTGACCTCACTGGAGTATGTTGCTTCAAGACTGATGTTTAAGTGTGTAAATATTACTTGGTTGATACATTTGGTTTCTGTTTTTTCAATTATTGCTAGTCTGAATCCTCTTAACAAGTATTTGGTGTCCCCTCCTCCTCACCTTGCAGTGCAACTGGATCTCCCACAACTTCATGTAATTAGGTGGATTCATTTTGTAAAACTCCAAGACAGAACAACTAAGCATGATTTGCAGAGGCAAGAGCTACATGTACGACGATGGAGAGCAGCAACTTGGCTCATTTTTTGTACTTCACACTGCCTACTAAAACATCTGATTGGCCTTTGATAAATGTGATTGACAAAACAATTGTCCAATTACTTACCAGATGTTTTTTAAAAAGTTTTGCCTTCCCCAATCCCTTTCTATGGACTGTTGTCCAGATGAACTCATGTAATACTGTATAAATGAATAAACCTGACTCTGCCTAGACCTGACTAAGCCCACACTTTCTTGAAGGATAGGCAGAGATGTGAATCAAAAGCAAATTCCAGTTGAAAACTGATAACAACTCCCTCAAGAAAACTGATATCATTAGTCTGTAAGCTTATCAGTTCCTTCCACTTTTCCCGTCACACTCTAATCAGACACAGTCAGCAGAAGTGACAACAAAGAAGTCAAAAATCATAAAAGGGGCAGAAGTGGTAGAGCTTTTGTCTTAACCCTATGACTTTCAAACTAAGACATACAGTTGCAAAAAATTATTTGTTGGTAAAATTGTGTTCCTTCTTCATTTAGCAACATTCAAGTTTTATTTTTCAAATTAACCAACTGGGAAGCAAATCTGTTTGTCAACCTGATGGTTGGCTTGCCTGTTAAGGGTAATACTGAGCATTAACAGATTTTCATTTCTTCAACAATTTTTTTTTTTTTTTTGGATTAAAACATTACAGAAAGCAAAAAAAAAAAAAAAAAAAAAAATAGAAATGTAGCTGTTGATCCAGTTTTCTGAGGAATCATAGATAAATTATCATCAAATTTATTTCCTTTAAAGATGCTATGAGGAGTTTCTACGTAATTACAAAAAAGTCTCACTTTCAGATATATGCCTAATTGAAATACACACTTAAAGAATCAAAATAGGTTACCTATAAATGCTATTCCTTAGCTAAGTGGTCAGGTCGGACAGGAAACTGCAACTGGAACACTCCCCGAAGTTGGAATTTCCTACTGGGAAACCCCCGAGTTGACAATCGAAGATGGTAGCCCCCAGTGTGAACAGTTATTTAGCTCCTGTAATAATCAATTTATTTGCACTTCTGACTGGGGTGTGTCGCTCTAGATCAGCTGTATACATATTACTGCTAGAGTTATATTTACAAAAATGCTGCCATAGTGATAATCACATTCTTCATGTGATATTTGTGAAGAACAACGCAGGGCGTGCTAACAATAGCTAACAATAGCCTGGTCCATCGGCATGTTTTTTTCCGACTTCAACTGGAATGCCGATAAGTCGGACAAGATGTCACTCCATATCTGATCCTTGTGTACTCACCTTCCCCTGATATCAAGACCCCACATCTCTGGTGTCCCTGGCTCCTTACTGCCTTTAATTCCTGTAGGAGCTTAGATCAGCATAACACTTGGACTGCTTAATCAATAACACTGCCTGTCTGTCCTCCTTTTCCATTTGTTTTGTCTCGTCCTGTCTGTCACTATTTCCCCTTCTTTCACACTGTGGTGTGGCACGGCCCTACCCTTCAGCTCACATCAGGGGTTAAATGAAGTTTGATTTGATGGAGTAGCCTACAGGGAGGGCTGGTGATGGTCACTGTAGCAGTGAATCATATTCACACATCTCCAACTGCTAGAAAAAAAATGCATTGGTCTTTCCAATGCTGTCATCAGACACAGTGCCCAATTGAAAAGAAAATGCGGGGGGGGGGGGGGGGGGTGATGTCATTCCGAGGTTACTGGAACGCAGCATTACGACAGTCGCTGCACGTGCTCATGGGTAGCAGAGTCTTTATGTCTTCGGAAATAGATTCTCCTCATAGCACCTTTAACTAAATTGTGATTTTTAGCGGATCTGGAAATATGTACAAATGTTGATCTTATTCCGATGTATGCTCTTACTGTTAGATTTTTGAGAAGCTATGCAGCAATGATTAACTTCAGATTTTTTCTAGTTTTCAAGCAGTTGTATTCATGTACAGCAGTGCCTCTCAGTGGATATATATTGGTGTTATGAACACTATCTAGAGAGGTAAATAAGGAAAAACAGGCAAAGGCAGGCTTTCAAAGTTTTAAACACAGTGGTAATGCAGCAAAGAGTCAACCGCACGGTTACAATGCCAGTCAAAGGATTAATTTTGGACAAAAAGATAATAACTACATCAGAGTGTCACATGTTTGACATTGCTACAAGTGAAAAGTCTTTTTCCACTCAGAAAATCAACAGGCATCGATGAAGGGATCATTGAGGAATTGGAACAGTAAGCAGAACCATTAATGGTATTTGTACCTATAGAATTTTAGCAACTGTCATCCCTAATGATAGGAGAGATTTTTATGGGAAATTAAAACACACATTTCTTGACCCAAGTCACACTGTTCAAGTATCATTCAGACTAAGTTTAATGTATTATATTCAAGCCAGAGCAGTGTAAATTATCATAACATAGTCGCACCCACATCTTTCCCTGAGTTGGCAATAACATATCTACAGAGCTGACATAACTACATAGCTGCTTTTAAGATAGGACTTTGGAGGGTTTTAAGAAAGCTGTTTTGATGTGGAAACCAAATATTCTCAGTTGCTATTTATTGATGTTTGTTGCTTGTCTGAGTTCTCATATCAACAGTTATTCAGGGACTTTGACGTGTTTGTTTGGCTCTCCAGAGTTTGAAAGAATCTGAGACTCTGACCCGTCTTTTTGATCCTCACATAACCCAATCTTCACAGATGGAAAAACAGATATCAGATGGAAAAATGCAATATAAAACAGGCTCATTCTCTGTTGTTAACATCTCTGGCATAAATTTCCCATGATTTTTGTGCATTTCTCTTTTGATAAAACAGCCATCATTTTGTGGGACAGGTGCACCTCGCAGTTTAATATATTTTCCGCAGGCCAGATTTGAGTGGATTTCCTCCATGGAATTGGACCTAAATCTAAAAGTGATTGAATCCCACATGGATATGCACAAGATCATCTGAATATTTCTGAACACAGGAACAGCCTATGCTGGTTGTAAAAAATTATGAACCAAACATGTTTCAGATTCTCTGAAGTCAGCCTGACATGTGTCATGACTTTGTGAGGCTGTGACTCCCTTTATTGCTATTTGTGTGCAATGAAAAGCTTGGGCTGGCTCACAGAGGATACATACAGGTGCCTGCCTGTTTTGTGAATCTGTTGCAGCTGCATCATGTCATAAGAACACTTCTTTACATTTTCACTTGGGTCATAACACCGCTGCTATCCAGTAATGCTCGAAAACATATGGTGCTCACAGCCTTGACCGTCACCTTATATGCCGAAGCAGTCCTTATTTCCCCGTGATTATTTATACAGATTCAGGATCGGGACCGTTCCTCTTAGTAAAACAGGACA